>VZSE01004120.1:388644-684380 GCA_013398275.1 Promerops cafer | reverse complement strand
AAAAAAAAAAAAAAATCATAGAATCATTTGAGCTGGAAAAGACCTTAAAGATGAAATAGTTCCAATCTCGTGCCATAGGCATGGGCACCTTCCACTAGACCAGGTTACTCAAAACCCCACCAACCTGGCCTTGAACTCTTCCAGGGTTGGATGGGGCATCCACCATTTCTCTGGGCAACTTTTTCCAGTGCCTCAGCACCCTGAGAGTGAAGAATTTCTTCATAATATCAAACCCAAACACAGCCTCCTCCAGTTTACAGCCATTCCCTCTTGTCCTATCACTACACCCTCCTGTAAAAAAACCCTTTTCAGCTTTCTTGTAGGCCATTTTAGTACTGGAAGGTGCTATAAGGATTGCCTGGAGCCTCCTCTTCTCCAGGATGGACAATCTGAATTATCTCAGCCTGTCTTGATAGGAGCGATCCTCCAGCCTTCTCAGCAAATACATCTGAATTATTAGTAGTAGTAGTAGGAAGAGAATAACGTAAAAAGGTCTTTCAGAATTAATAATACTAAAAATATTGCTTAATAAATTTATGTAGATTTGTATAAACTTCACTGAGCTTTATGTTAATTTATATTTATTTTTCAAGGTGGTATTTTTTCTTTTTAGAGATGATGAAAATAAAATAATGACATACACTTTATACCATTCAATCCATGAGAAAATTATTTCCAACTCTTGCAAAAAACATCGCTTTTTACATAATTGATCCATGTATTTTTAAAATGACCAAAGGAGGATTTGTTTTCCAAAGGGATTAGAGCCCCAAACATGAAATACAATTTAGTACAAGGAAATAAAACACAACCTAATTGAGATGAAGTTATTACTGGAAAGGAGTATTTTCTCATCAGTTTTGCTTTTGGGGATTTTTAATTCCACCACATATTCTATATGTGTGCATTGATTTGTAATTATTTTTGTCTTCTGTCTTGATTCCCCTTTTCCTGGTTTTGTTCATATTTTCATTTTGCTGGCTGATGAAACTTCTATTAATTTAAAGCTACCCTGGATGTGGAATAGGAGAAGAAGAGTATAAGGTAAGGAGTAAGAAGAAAGAGAGGGAGTGTAGTAGAGAAGTAGAGGTAGAGCATTCAAAATTGCACATATATATATAAAAGCTAAAAAAAAATTGCAGAGATGAAAATAGTGAAAATTATACATTATCTCAGGTCTGACTTCTAGAAATACTATACTGATTGTTGACCCATTAGTAAGGAGATATTCCATGGTATTTCATTACTTTCTACTTGTTATTTTACTATGCTTTCCTTCCAAATAATTCTCTTTATCTTTTCTGCCTGAGATGAGTTTTCCTGTCAATACTAATGGTCTTCCTGAAATGCTTCTTTCAAGATAGAGTTTAATCATATGCATCCACAAATTTTGGCTGCAGTTCTATCCATTTACAAAGGACCTAAAAATGCTTTTTTTCTGATTATGGAAAGGGCAAACAATGAAAGGCAGTTTTCTCATTCAAAAGCTGAAACATGATTTTAGCCAGTGATAAACACCTCCCTGCCCTGCTCCTCCCCACCCCGCACCCCCAAGAAAAAAAAAAAGTCTCTTGGCTTTCTACCAAAGTTGCAGTCCTGGTACGTTTTGGGATGTCCTCCGCCTTTCTGTTCAGGTGCTTTTCTGATGCTCTTCACAGATGGTAATAATACCAGCCTCTGGGCTGGAAATACACTTCTGTGAAAAATTATTGGCCTATCTTTACTGAGCAAATTCAATACCTTCTGCAGTTTATTCTTTGTTAGAAGTATACATTACATCAGAGAGTGTGATTTCTCACTGTCAAAGCTTTTCCCATCAAAAGAGGGAAGGCCCATGCAGCCAATATCTCAAGTTAGTATTTTAGCCATCCAGATTAAATACTTTGTGTCATTTGAAGGTGTTTGTTTTTTTTTGAAAAAAGTACGATTATCCACATTTCCTGTTAGTGTCCTAACATTCAAGTAGAAGGTGCAACTTTTCATATTTCCATTTACTTAGATAGTTATTCATTCAATGTGCCACAGAGAAAAGAAGTATTCTTAGAACACGCTGATATTATCCTGGTATAGGAAGACTTGCAGACTTCAGTTAATCAATCCCTGGAATCTAAGGAGACATGAAATGAAAACCATGCATATTCACAAAAGTGTTATTTTGAGTGATTGGTATTTTTCAAAAGAACAAAAAAAGAGCAGAGCATTCAAGTCCAGCTTTATCTTAGATTGTTTTGCCACTTGTCATAAACTATATGAAGATACCCTTCCTTGAACTTTAATTTGTGGAATTTTGTATATATGAATATATATCTTGTAAGCAAAGAGTTCACAAGCCAGCCACTTGTGAACTCATATAAATATGTAGCTGGCTTAATGTTAATGACTGTTCGGTTGTGTATGCATTTGGATACAATAATTTGCATAGTTTATCTTATGTAGATAAAGTATGGGCTTGTAGTTTTATTATTTCTGTAATCTGCTTCTTTAAAAAGTCTAAGTCAGAGCTGTAACCATCACTGACTAAATAATTTTTAAGGTTCTAAGAGTATCTACTGTTAATAACATGGCATGAAAATTGTACAAGGAAAGCTGTATAATCAGATGATTTTTAGATTTAATTGAACAGCCATTTGTAAGAGGTTTGTTTTCTTCTGTTGTGTTTTTATTCAATTTTTCCATACCTGTCAGATAAAGTTTCTTGTTCCATTGTTCTGATATGTGTTAATGAGTTTACAGTTGTAGAGATTTCAGCTTCTCTTTATAATACCATTTACTTTTAAAAGTGTTCTGGGTTTTTTAGGATTAATATTTCATATATTCTCCAGTATCTGCCCTCTGAATTTAACTTGTTATCACAAATATGGTAACTTAAAATGTATTTAAACATGTATGTTAACCTAATAAAGAGTTTTCTAGCATAATTTCCGTGCCATACTGGTAAAAACAGCTGACATAGAAAAACATTTATAAAATAATAAATCATTTACTTCCAATTCCTATGAATTTCTCTGGTTTTAATAGACGTAGATCATTTTTTTTCAAAATGAACCAGCTGCAGAGGAAAGCAAGAAACTCAAGAAACAGTTGTGTTTTCTGATTTGGTCTGTTTGTGCTTGGTTTTGGTGTATTTCTGTAATACAGTTAGTTTCTTCTAATTAGCATCTGATTATGACACAACTCTGTTGTGTCACAATAGCAACATTGTAGCTGTGGTGTAATGCAGTTCCAATAAAATTATGTGCGGCTGTTTACAAAGACTATAAAATACCAACATTTTTTCCCTATGTAAAAAAACCCTCATGAGCTGACAAATAAAGTCTGTTCTGAAAGATACCAAAATATTTCAAAATATTAGATGTCTTCCTAGGAGAAGTTTACTCCAGAAATGAGTGCAGACTGAAAATTTTTTTTCTTGCCCGCAGTCATTGTGAGGATGGGTGTACCTCGTTTCAGAAGGAGGGTCTCAGATTTAGATGCTGTAATTTCACAATAGCCTTCACAGTTCTAGAATCTTACTGTCAGATAATTCTTCAATCATTTTAATAAATATCTGAGTAGATAGATATGTATATAGAAATAGCATCAAAGCATCATAAAAAATTAATTAGTACAGAATTCCTAAAAATGTTTGGCAAATGTTAATTTGACAGTTTACGATTTATGCACTTAAGCAGATTGAAAGGTTCACAGAAGTCAGAAATCCTCTGATCACTGTATATATATATATAAATAAAATCACTTATTTCCTTCATACTGTAGGTTTTTTATATTTAATCTGTTATCCCCAAACTGATTTCAAGAATTTGTGTTTCAGTAAAGCACAACTTACAGAAAGAATGTCAATCTTCATTTGAAAGCCCTGGAAAACAGAAGTTAAAACACCTTATTTAATTTGTTCTGGTGTTGTATGAAGTGGTAAGGTCTGAATACTTTATGACATGAGTACTACCCTTGAATACTCATACACAAGAGATCTCTGATATCTTACTGTGAAGAACCACTTTTCTTACAGCAAAGCTGTAAATCCCACAGGGAGTTGTAAAAGCAGTCTGTCATTCATTCTGAACATGAATACTTTATTCAGTGGAGAGGTTGGTCATTTCCTGCCTTTTTGAACATAGATGTTTGAATCAACTGAAGAATTTTTGAAAAATTAAATTTCTTCCCAAGATGCACAAGTGAGGTAGCTATGTAATGGTAGTTGTAAGATTACAGAAGGTACATGACACCAGCAACCAGAGCACAGTGTGAAAGGTTAAGCCACCCATCAACTTTTAATGCATAAATATGTGTGGAATTCAAAGGGCTATTCCAATTTGACTGTGTATTTCTTACTCTGTATTTCTGAACTTATTCACCTTCTATTTCACAACTTCCCTATCACACAGGCATGCTTTATAAGCCTAGAAGAAGAAGGGATGAATAAAGCAGATGCATTTTCTTACTTCAGAGAGAGACAAATATCCCATCTGTTTCATAGAAGGCTAAGTAGATTTTTTTTTCTGAAAACTACCTACTAGGCAAATGTCTGCTTCACTTTTATTTTCACTCTTGACTACATATCCACTTCAAATTCAGAATGCTTTTCTTTCAACTTATTTTCCCTTAAGGTGTTCTAAGGTGTGAATATGCAATCAATGCCAGTAATTATACAGAACATTCTTTTCACAGAATTTTGTGAAGAAGCAGCAAAACTTGTGTTTCCAAAAGTGCAAGTGCATACAATACCATTAACTTTATTTTACTCAGTCATTTCTTCCCAAACCTGTCACATTTCCAATAAACAAAAAGTGCCTGAGTGCTGATGAGTTGTTTCCTTTTACTTAGGAAAACATAACAAAACAAAACCCAGAGCTAATATATACAATTCCCAACACTCAAGCATCTCCTGAATTGGGTAGAATATTTCAAACATAATATAGTGGTTGAATGCTTACTATTTACAGTTGCAAAGGTCTACTACAGAACCTCTAGAAATTGCTTCTACTTCAGAGAAGTAACCTTAAGAGAAATTTGCAAAAGGATTTTGAAGTGCCAGTTCACATAAGATACCAGGTACAAGTAGGATCAGCTTTCTCCAGATTATTCTGCACGACTCCATGGTATCTAAATCCATTTTTTTCATTCTCACACATTTGGAAACTTCTTTTTTTTTTTTTTTTTTTTTTTTTTTTTTTTTTTTTTAATGGTTGACTGCAATACAACAACATCTCAGACATTTGGTTTACTGAAAACTTGGAAAGCACTTTTTCCAGTCTCTGGAGCATCCTATCCAGAGTTTATCTTTCTGGGCTTTACTTCTGCCACAAAGCTTTTCAGGGAAAGATATGCATTTACAAATTGTCTCATTCTGTCTGTTTAAAAGTAAGGTTGGTGTTTATCTACTTTTCTTTAAATACAAAAATAATTTGTTTAAATAAATAAAAACTTCTCATTTTTCTTTCAAAGTAGAATTACAGAGACGTTGTCTAAGCTCAGAGCCCCTTGACCAAACAATGAAAAGAATTTTTGAGAATCAAAATGGATTGGAAAAGCAAAATGACCACACTTCTCCAATTAATATATTCCTGACAAAAATTATGAAACAAGCTTTCACTTATGGACATTAGTCTTACCCATATTTTCTTTTAATTTTATCTACAAAAATTAATGCCCATTTTTTTCTTACAGAGAAATGATGCCTTTCTATAAGCATATTAAAGCTCTTTTACTTAGCCAATGTCATTTAAGTAACTAGTATTATCTTTTTTATTTCCTGTCAAACTTTCTGAAAAGCCTTCTTTTCTCTAGTTTAAAACATACTCCACAAAAAACCTTATCTATTTATTTATGAGCTTACTGACCCTCTCATATTTTGCAGAATAGAGACTTTATTTGGGTTTTTTTTGGTGGCATTTTCATCTTTCCATAACAGTCAAATAATTCTTTGACTACATATCACCATGGTCCTCGATCTGTGGACTTTTCTGAAATGCCAATCCATCACTTTGGGGAGAGCATGAGAAATTTTCCAACATCACAAGTTAGGAATCATTAGGAAAAGTCATCAAATTACCTCTATATTTTAAGTGAGCAAGCTTAATGTCTGAAATTTTGCACTAACTTTCCTGTGAGGTGACACTGTTTTTCATTTTAAACTATACTGCAAGTCATCTGGGGCAAATGAAAGCCTTTTATTTGACTTTGACCTGTCTAGGATGAGCATTTGAAAGAGGGAAATAATGTGCATAGCAGTTAAGTTAAAATTTCTGAGAGATACTCTGCAAATGTAAAAATGCATGAGAGAAAAATAAGGGAAGAAAATTGTTCCCTTATGGTAGTGAGCAAACCACTGACATTTGCATGCTTCCTTGTGCACTCTTTAATATTGCCATGACAGTTTCAGTATTCAGTTTCATAAGGTTTTTGCTGTCATATAAGAATTTCAATGCCTTTATAAAAGAGTATACTGACCATTCTGTCCTGAGAAGTAGCTCATCCATATAATTGGAAACTTCAAACAGTTTTATTAAAGAAAATGTTCTTACTGAAGAAGACCAATGCACTAGAGTTAAATTCAACTCCTAAGACTTAGGAAGCAAATTTTTAAGATCTTGGCTCTCTGCTGTCCCTTCGAGCGTAACTACATAGAACTTCCTATGCATACATAAGAGATGATCATGCTGAGACAAACTAAAGATTTATCTGGCACAGCAACCTGTCCATGAAGTGGCCAACAAAAAATGCTGAGGGAAAGACTATTCAAAATTGGCAAATATGGATTCTCATGTTCTGGGAGCTAGAGGTTTTAGAGGTGTATTTAACATCCTTTCCCCCCCCACCCCAGTTCTGTCTTTTAAAACCTTATATAAAAATTAAGATTATTTTTCCTGTTTTAAACTTCTTGCATGATAAAACAGTGATGTCCTGATGCATACAACCAATCAATTTCAATACTAGTGTGCATATATTAGCATTTGGAAATATTCATGCAGGTGTTTGTATGTGGAAACTTGTGCCAACTCTCCACTGGAAACCAGGACCAAGAAGTGTATTCCTAAGTGACTGCTCATTTATAAACTCAGGTATACGTGAAAAAGAGAAGATTTATTAGCAGTCTCATTATGTCCCTGTCATACAGAAACTGACTGAAATGGTGATGATACCTAGGGAAGTGACAGAAACACTCATGGCTATTTTTTAACTAAATATATGGGTGTTACTCCAGTTATGTTAGTGAGAATTATGTGTGCATATTGAGAAGGAAATAAATCAGACTGCAAAGTACTGAAAGTGTGCAGGTGTTCCCACTTTTATTTTTTCCTCATTAAACTGCTCATTTGTAATTTTCTCATGTATTCATGTCCCCTAGAACTCTCAGCTGAACATTTTTTCCACACTAAATCCTCACAAACATTTATAAAATCTTGATTCTCTGGTAAATAGTCTGTATCCCTTCAGTAAAAGAAGAAAAAAAGAAAATATAAAGACAACAATGTGGAACAATTTAAAGAAAAAATTATACATCTTAGCATTTCAGTGTTACAATTTGCAACACTTAATGGCTAAGTATCTTCTGTGTATCTAGACTACCTAATTTCTTTACTCTGACAGAAAAAGACCTAGAAACTGAAATGTGACTTGTCTGTTATTTATTTATTCAGAATAATTGAAATTGCTCAGCCTTCATTTAACCCCTGAAATTTAGTCTCCATTTTCAGATTTTTTCTGCATGACATTTTTAGCGACGTGAACCTTCCAACCCCTCTGTGCAGTGAAAACACATTCATACCATCTCGTATTCTTTCCTGTCATCTAGAGGAAATATGGAAGAGGGTCTATCTAGTTTATTTCAGAAAGACTATGTCCTTCATAAATATAATCTTTTCCTGTTTATATCTAAGCAGGATTCTGAAAAGATAACTTTGTTAATTCAAAGATTTCCAAATACTGTAGTCTTACCAGTGGGGGGGACATGCCTTGCTCCAATCTGGTTTGCAGAAGAGATCTCTGCCTCTTGGTACCAGGTGCTAAGTGTTGTGTCAAAGGACTCTGCCCAGGGAGCTGCTTCTGAACCCTTGCAGGTTATCTGCCAGGTCTGCCTGATGCAGTGGTAGCAGGAATGCAGCTGGCTCCCTGGTCTGGAGCCCCTGCAGCGCCTCACACAGGAGTCTGACAGTGTCACTGTGAGCAGACTAAAGGAGGATACTCGAACTAGGTGAGAGGATGGAGTTATGGCCCAGTATGGTATACCCAGAAATATGCTCAACCACAAGAAGGGAGAATGAGACCTGCCAAGAAATGCCTGGTCTGCTCAGAACACAGACTTTCTGAGAGTGTTCTATAAGGTACTATTGGTCTCACCTGCAACTTTCTGTGCCAGTGGTACCAGTCTATCTGAAATGAGGTCACAATTGTTCTAACCTGACAATTGTTGATATTGGCTTTTATCACTATCTCAGGCAGCAGATGTGCAGAAGCTTCCTGTCTTAATTTAAAAGAAAAACCTTCAAAGGCTCTCATCTTTCATTCAGTATTAGATAATCATTTGATTTCCATATCACAGGCCTCTGACCTTCCAAATGTTGCATGTTGACTGAATTTTCAGACAAGTGTGCTGATAGTCAGTCCTTAGCAGTGCAAGCATATTTTGCACTTCACACTTTTGCCCATATTTGAGTTAACAGGAGAAATGTCACATCATAAGTCTTAGGCATATGGCAGAATTCCCATCTCTTTCTGTTCAAATCAAGCTTGAAAGTACTGCAAAAAGATACAATTTCTCACAAGCAGAAATTTTAATTCATTTGCATTTGAGGTGAGGCAGTTGATAACTTTAGACCTTTACTTGTTAATTTAGCAATACTTTAGTGGGACGTAAGTTTCTAAACATAATTTTTGAGGGGTAAAATGTTAATATTCACATGAAAATCTTATTTATTCTTCTAGAAATTTGCTTTTATTAGCTTATGACACTAATATTGCATTTAAAAAGAGGTAAAATCTGACAGTAAGATTGGATATAAAATGTTATATATTTTAAAACAGAATTATACTGGGCTTACACATTCAAAGCACATACTCCATTTTATTCACATTTCTACTAAATTAATAAACATGTCAGCCACTTCCACATGCAGGAAAAGTATTCTGTTGTATTGCTATACTGTTTACTTAAAATTGTGTGTCCTCTGCAAACTGTTTAATAGGTAAGTGGCAAAAATACTTTTTCAAGAAACATAATGTTACCATAGTACTGAATCTTAGCGTATCAGTACTAGATTTTTGACTTAAGGAATGGAGAACCATTTGTATTGCTTTTAATATAAAACACAGCTGATTTTAGTGTCACCAACTAGTTCTTAGATGATTCTTACACAGAATAAGTGTCATCTACATTAGTATTTATTATATTCCATAATTTCAAAATTTGTCTAGTTTGCAATAAAATTTACTTTGCTAATCTATTATGGGAAAAAAAGTAAAGACAAGAACAATTTTAAAAAGTACAGAAAAGCCCTTTAACCTAGGCTGTCAATTTTCTGTTAAAGCCAACAATATCTTCATGCCACATTTTGTTGTATTGCTTTGACTGATAGGATGGTCAAATTAGAATACACTGAAGAATATAAGGGGAAAATTGCAGCCAATTATCTAGAAAATCAAAGTAGACCAATGCTAGGATAAAGTAATAATTTTATTATTTCAGTCCATGTTCTTATTTCAGTGGCAATTATATCCTTCCTCCATATTCCGTATTTGTACAACCAAAAGATGGCAGTGCTTCATCAACAATTCCCACAAAGTTTAAGTTTATCCTTAGGTCATCGTTTACAATCCAGGAAAGCTTTAAGAAAATGCACAGTTTTACAAGATATCCAGTCTCCCTCTCTTAGAAAATTTCAAAGGGAATAAAAAGGGTTCCAATTTGTTTTTAAGGTATTTTGGTTCTCTGACATCTTACAAAGCTTACTTGATTAATATTTTCTGTCTCACCAAACAACATATTGTAGACTACCTAGTAAGTAGGAATAATTTATGTCATTTTCTCCTATTCTAAAGACCTAAAAATTTAGGTAATTCTGTATCTGGTAGTGACTCATCTTCAGAGGTTTATAATCTTTCCTCAAATTCCTGATGTTAAAACTGAGGCTAAATCACTAACCATTTTAAATAGAGACCAAAGACAGTAGTTTAAAATTTTGCTTGAACCCGGTAATGTAATTTTAGGAGGTTTTTCTCTCTGTTTAAAACACAGGAGCAAATGTTTTGTTTGTTTGTTTTTTTTTTTTTTTTTTCCCATAAAAACTATGTCTCGTGTTCATGTTTCTGCCTATTGTTTTTCCATATTTATTTTCCTTGGGAGATTTTTTTCTTTCAAAATTTTTTCCACAACAGCTCGGTATCATAAATATTTTGGCAGAGGCTATGCTAGTGTTGCTCAGCATGTCCATGTCATAAGCATGAAACATATCTATACTGTTTACCATGACCCTAGATTGGCTTTATTTTTATGATGCTTCTCAGAGATACGTTCTATTCCATGCAAAACATCTTCCTGTAAATAAGAAAGTAATGACATACCAACTAATATACTTACAAATTAATGAATATTCATGTTAGAATTTATGAAATTGTTCTCTTTTAATTAGTTTATCTCTTTTAATTCGCTATTTCAATAATGTTTCCTGATCTGACAGTTTGGTAAAAAGGTTAATTAAGCCCTGTATGCTTCATTTATTCTTTCTTGAAATGAGGATACAGATTCTAATATTTCATAAATAATTTTCAAATTATACTGATAAGTTATATATAAATATAAACACATATACCTAGATATAAAGATATGAAAATCACAGGATCACAGGGTCATAGAATTTGGGTTGGGTTGGAAAAGACCTGTCATGTAGTCCCAACCCCTCTGCCACGGGCAGACACCTATTGCTAGAAGGAGCTACATATTATGAACAGTGTTTTATATATTTCAACATCAGTAACATATTTGTTGTGCTCTCAGGTCTAAATTTTAGAAACAGACTAATCTAGCCCAATATTTGTCACCTGTTAATATCCTTAGGAAAGACATGTATTAATACAGAATTAGTAGACTTCTTATTATTTAAAGATGAAGGTGTTTGGTTTTCTGAAACTGATATGCTCAGCAAACTGATTAGAACATTATGTACCTATTCCTTACTATAAATTCAAATTATTGAATAGAAACACATCTCACTTTTTTGGCTAATGTGACTTCATGCACAAGGGGATATAGGTGTCTGGGATATCTATAATGCAGTTTACAAAAAGTACTAAAAGAGTCTTTTTGAATAAAAAATTAGTTTTCTGCCAGCTCACCTACTAGTTTCTGGCAACTCACTTTGTTGGCTATGACAGACAAGCAGCTTTTGGTTATGTCGATTGAATATCAGCATTTATATTTTCTCATCAGTCCATATTCACAGAAGTGTCTATTTTGCATGATTCAAATCCCTGGGCTTTTTGCCTCTTGTGCTTTTAACAGGCGTATGCACATATAATTTCATTTAAACAAACCTTTATTCAGAACAAAGTAGCTTGTTCCCAAGTACAGGTTGCAATAGACATTCTGCAGTTTTCATATGAAAAGCTTTTTCCATCAGGTGGTGATAACCTGGGAAAAAATTATTTCTGTTAACAGTCATCTGGGGGGAAATCAATTAAAAAAAAAAAAAAAAGAGTAAGGATAGACTTGAAATCATGAGAAAGTGAAGGAGCAAGAATGCCTTTTTCTTCAACACCAGGTAATTAAAATGTTGCAGACTAATTGAAAAGTTATTTTTTAGCCCAGTAAAATTTCAGTCCATGCTCTCCTTCACCATACAGCTGCTGTAGATAAGATGCAAACCAAAATGCTTGAGTTCACTTCAGTGACTTAAAGTATCTTTTAACAATGCTTCCCACCTGAAAGAGCCTTTTCATTTTAGATAGATTTTGGTATCTAACACTATAGAAATAAAATTCTTCATGATTAAAAGACATAATTTTGCAGTTTCTGATAGCAACAGATTCCTCCTACACTAATTATTTTACCTCGTAACCCGTATGTGATCTATGACATCTTTTCCCTGAGCAGGTTCTTTTTTAAGATAATGATA
The DNA here is from genome assembly GCA_013398275.1 of Promerops cafer. NCBI lineage: Eukaryota > Metazoa > Chordata > Aves > Passeriformes > Nectariniidae > Promerops > Promerops cafer. Next base: position 672,270 of record VZSE01004120.1, on the reverse strand, counting down.
TTCAGTAACTCTCAAGCCTTCTTATCCTGAATTAGATAAATGCCAAAAAAATCTAGATATCTGTGAGCCCACAATTTTCAATCAAAATTAACTTTTTCCTAATCTTAACAAAGTGTGTCCTTTGGCTATTTTGGATGTCACTTGAATAATGTCAGCATTTAGACATAACTGGAATACAAATTTAGCCACATAATAAAATATTACAAAGCATATTAAGAACCCTTATGCAGAGATGAAAATTACTATTTACAAACTAAGTACTACATTTGTGTTAAACATAGCACAAGCATATAACAATGTACCATATGGTAAAGGTTTGCATTTTTATTTTATATTTATACAGACATGCAAGGGTAGCTTCAGAGAAAAATGATCCATATCTCATCTCCTTGATACTGTTTGTGTATACAAATCAGCTCTTGTTCAAATTTCCTACTGTCTCACACCTCAGCACTTTATACTGTACTTTTGCTTTGGTAAATGTAAACTCTTGGGATATTTTCATGTAAAATATCCTTTTTCTTGGTCTCTCATGTCCTCTTTTCCCATGTTTTTTATCCTGTTAGACCAAACACAACCTGCTTACCTTGTATTACTCGGCTTCATGACTTATCCTATTATGCCTTTTGACTCATGAGTGCTACTTTCAATATGCCCCTTGTGGCAATCTCTGTTGCAGAGGCTGCATTTTCTGTCAAATATCTCCATACTTTGGCTCGCACATGACAATGGTAAACTGATAGATTGTAAATAAAAATAGCACGAGTGAAAGTTAATCATAGAAATAACATTATTTATGTCCTTTCACTTGTTGTGAGAGATACTGTTACAAAGTTATGTGCAATAAGCCATCATCAGTGCACAGGAGGTTTTGCTCCATGGATCCATGGAATTAGGGTGAATAGTTTTTCATAAAATATAAATGTGTTTTATTTACCTAAACAATCATTTTCAGAGTTATTAGAATGCTATGTGCAGTGGAAAGATCTAGTCTATGTAAATACAAACATGTAGCCTACATACCAGACAGCAGAGCTCAGAAGTATCTGGGCTAATACTGTGCAAAGCCAGTGTGACATGGTAGAGTTTGTGAGCCTGGGACATGTATGATTTTGCATAAACCATTTCTGGACTTCAGTTGATTCTGGAGAAAATATAGCTGCTTTAACACAATGATATAAATGGGTTACTAAGTCCCCTGGTTTCAACCTAGGTTCATTGTGTCTAGCCATCTAAGTAGTGACATAAGTATTTCTCCAAATTCCTGTGAATAGGTAATAAACTGCTGATTCTATACTAACCCTCTGGTTTTAGTGCACTGTAGTAACATAATTTTTTTCCACTTTCAATTTTTGTTTCTTATTTAAGATTCTAAGAGTGGCAGATCATATATGGGCCCTTGAACATTTTTGTACTTTTTTCCTTATTCAGGGAAATAGATTTAATATTGGCTGCAAACTTCATAAGTGGATGAAGATGTAAGTCACTATTACTAAGAATTACTGAATTGCTATGGAAACATACCTCATCAGAACACTGTAAATAAAGGAGAGTTAAGCAGGATAAATCCAGCCTAAAGACATCATCAAACTATGTCTTTTTTGTGCTTGCATCTTGGTAATGTGACAGTGGAGAACCTAAATCAGCTGACTCAGAGCATCTTGGAATAACCACAAGTATATCCTACCAAAGTGCAGCATCTGTCCCCTGCATCACTTACTGCTCTCCATCAAAATTAGATGTTTTCACTATGATATTTAGTTGTTAGTTATTTAGTTGTTTTGTTATGTAGTCTTAGTTTTTAATCTCTTCCCTTTCTTTATTTCCTACTCTGCACACATCAGCATTGTTACTCCAGCTGTGAGAATAATCCTGCCTACCATACAATGTTATGATTAGTCTGTGCTCTGAACTATCAATCAGCTTATCAAGAACATTATAGGCATTAAATAGAGATGTTTAATATATTTTTGGAGTCTTTCAACTTTCATATTGTATCTATTCTTGAGAAGATGAGAAATTCTTGTCTGAGAACCAGAAAGAAATATTTTGAAATGTCTCATTTTTTAAAAATTTAAAATCAAGGAAGATAAAATATGAATAGCTATACTACTAAGCTTAGAAGCAAATTTTAATTGAGGGTCCTTTTCAATATATCTTCAGTTTTAATTAATTGAATAGTTTGAATTCCATATTGAGACAAAATTTTCTCTTTCTTAGATTGGTTTTTCCTAGGACAAAAAGGAAAAAAAAAAAGTATCAAATGTTGATATGCTTGGCATCTGGTTTGCTTTGAGATTTGTTTCAAGTTGTTTTCATTCACCCGTATCAGTTGAGTGAGCTGAATTAAAGTGACTTTACTAAGGGATTAGCTGTATAATCTCTATGAAAAGTTACTCTTTCTTACTTACACACTGGAATTTAAATATTTCTTTCCATTTAATTGTACTTGAGCTTTCAGATAGGTTTTATTGTTTAAATACTTTAAAACCATGACCCAGTTGCTATGGTATATTCTGGAAGTAGGAAGAAGTAAAACCATTCTCTTTATTGGCCCTTATTTTAAGAAAAAGCCACACTAAGCAAAGCCTAGGTACTGGTAATATCTTTAGTAAGAATATATCTTGTCCAATTACACATACTATTTCAAGAGGAGACCTATAGCTTTCAAGCAAGCTAAAGCACTTTTCTATGACATCATTTTTAGGCTGATCTGTCCACAGGTCAGATTCTTTCCTAAAGTTAGTATTTTAAACCAATGTAGTAAACAGTTAATCAACCAGTAAACACATAATGCATATAATTGAGTCAAAGAATCACAGAATATTCTGAGTTGGAAGGGACCCACAAGGATCATTGACTCCAACTCTTATGTGAGTGAAGGGATTGAAGAGATTGAACCCGTGACCTGGGCTTTAGCATGATGGTCTAATCAACTGAGCTAATCTCAAATCCTTAAATTATTTTAGTAATTAATTTAGTAATATAGCATTAAATACATTATTAAATAAATTAAATAAATCTTCTCTTGAAAATTAGTATCTTTTACGTATTGTATCTATAAGCAATATCAGAAACCAATTAAATTATGTATTCATTAGTGTTATTGTGAGATGGTTCATAGCAACAGAAAGTACACTGTTACATCCAGGAACACAAAAAATACACTTGCACAGTCAAATACCTCTTTCATGTACCTTTACTTATTGATGCAGTGTTTTATAAACACTCATTTTAGAACCTACTCCAATCCACAGAATATGTATGATCACTACTGCAGCATTACTGATGCAGATCCTGAGATGGAATTTTCACAGATTTGGGGAATTTTGGGCTGACTACTTTCTGTTCTGTTAAGGACATGCACTTTAAAAAAAAAAAAAAAAATCTATCCATGAATTAAAGGTAAATAAAAGTAAATTTGAAAAAAATTAGATAACCATATGAAGATTTGCTATTCTAAGAATTTAGGGTCAGAGAGCGTTGTTTTGTTGGGTATTTTTTATAGTGAGGGTTTCTATTAAAAACTATCGACTCCATTAAATATATACTACTTAGTAGGTTTTTGAAATCAAGATTTAAATATAGATTCATACAGCATGTGAAAAAGTAACTCCATGAGTCAGGTCCTAAATTCCTGTAAATCATTTTACTGCCATTTAGTTAACTCAAGATCTGATTTTAAAAATAAAACATGGAAATAAGGCTCATCCTATACATGACCAGAAAAATGAAATTATTTTTTCAGAAAAATTCGTGCTCTTTTCACTTTGTCAGATGACTGTACTGAAGAGAAATGGTATAAGGCACAGTGACATCTGAGAAATTCTAAGTAGCCAGGGATTTACTAATCCTCTTTTAAGCATACTGAAAAATGTGGAAAGGGGAAATGAAAATGAAGAATAGTGTTTTTATGTGCATCCAGCTCTGTCTCTCTTGATAGAAGTGTGGAGTGAAGATTGCTTAAATGGGATGGAAGAATGTGATGAAAAGCAGGATGAAATCTATCCACCATGTGACCAAGGCAAAACACATTATAGAGCTAAAATAGAAAGGCTTAAACAATAAATATTTCCCAAAACTTAAAAAGAATTTGCCAAAAATCTTGATAGGTCAAAAAAGAACTGCTGAGGTATATTAATTTTATTTGATACATTGTCTGTATTACCTGTCTCCAAACACTCAATGTTTTTAAGGAAAAGACTAGTGAGTCTTCTCTAACCTCACAGGTTCCTTTCTGTTTCTCCTCATCAATATGTTAACGTATTTTCTATTTTCCCCTGGAATTTCCCAATTCAGTTTGAAATTTTATCCTCCTGGATGAGTGAATCCTAAAAAAAAAAAAGCAACAACAACAACAAAACCCAGCTTAATTTCTCTTATCCAATTCAAAAATAAAAAAAAAAAAAAAGCAGAACTAAGCTTTGCTGAGAGTTAATTTAGCAAGATCTAAATTGTAGTGTGACAGGATGGCTCCCTGGGGACAGCGGGGCTGCGAGCGTGGGGATTCCCCCAGGTTGGCAGCCAGGGTTGGTCCCACACCCCAGCAGGAAGCAATGTCCACGTACCTAAATACACACTTTCATGTTAAAGAAAAAATCAAACACTTTGAAAGTTATTTTTTCAATTTCTTTATAAAGGTGACAACTCAGAATATAAAAACTGCCTGCATACAATGAGATATTGTCATGTTTTGTAAAAATATTCTCAAAACTTTGTTGGAACTGTTAACTTTACTTCAGGGATCAAAAATACCTTTATTTGGGCAGATAGATGAAGGGAAATCTCAAAATATCTTTTGCATGTCTTGTTTTGTGCTGTCAGTAAAAGTACCAGTAAATGAACTTCTACTAAAATAAGGAATAGCAGCCACTTCTGTTTGAGTGGCATAACTGGATGAAGGCATCTTCTATCAAAAGTGTACAGCTCTTCTATCTCAAATAGTGTGAGATTATCTTAATGAAGCTTTTAACTGGATCAATTATTTGTGAAAAGTATGTTGCAGATTTCAAAAAAGGTATTTGCATACAAATATGCTAAATATTTTTGTCCATTTTGGAGATATTTTACGAAATTTTGTTGAAAACAAGGAAGATAGCAAATGATTTAAGAATATATTTAAGATTATTTAACACTTTACCACTGAAAATCAAAATTCAGCACCCTTATCTTTACTTGCTATAGGACAGCTGTAGGACAGCTTCAGCTGCATGGACTCAGGAGAAACTCGTCACACAAACAGGTGAAGTGATGGTGACTGGTCATTTGTGACACTGGAAACAGTGCAATCCAAATGTTAGCAGGCTACTGCAGCCACTCATCATAAGGGCCAAAAACTATTAGAAAACTGAACATCAGTAATTTTCATTCTACTGTGCAAAAACATATTATGTTAATTAAATATAATTAAAATTTCCTGACATCACAGATAATCATCATTAACCTTTTTTTTTATTCTTGTGAATTTCTTACACAACATAAAAACCAAATTTTCTCTCACTAAAATATTTTATAGTCAATTTTGTATTAACCTACTGTATATAACATAGCCATCACTGACTTCTTAGACATAAGTCACCTTGTAGAAGACTGTCATGCTGTTTCAATTGTTTTTAAAAAGATATTTTGTAATAAGAAGTTTTAACTTCCACAGTCACAACGTCTTAATAATAATTATTTCAAGTGTCTTGTATAAAAGTTTTGAAGGCTGAAAAATAACTTCTAAATATAGTGTTCCATCTGTTGGTCTCTTTTGTTCGGCAAAGTGTTCTGTTTTTAAGATGCTAGTCAGTTACAGAAATACTACATTTCTTCTTTATGAAACAATTCAGGCAAAGAATTTTCCTAGTCAGAAGAGCCTGAAATCTAAGAAATTATTTACAGGAGAATTATCCATCGAACTTGATGAGGTATTCAAAGCAGGAGTGGGTGGTGGGGTGGTGATGGAAAGGATGTTGCTCTACTCTATAATTTAATGATTTGAAACCAGAGCATAAGGATATTTTTTACTTAATTTTCTCTCTTGAATATTTCCTCTTAATTACAAATACAAGCTGAATCCAAAACTCTAAAAACGTTTAATCTGATTTTAGATGTGAAAATCTAACTCATGTTCTGACTATAAATGTTATTTTTACTGAAGTTCTCAACCCTGACTTGAACACAGGAGTCTGGAGAAGCCAACTATTTTTATATAAACCTACTTGTGGCAAAGTAGTGTGTGATAGAGATGTCATAGCAGAAGTCAATGAGATAATCTGGAGTACAGTACTTCATATTATGATTCTTTAATTCACTGTGACACAAAATTATTTAATTTCTATTTGAGGAATTTACTGTCTGGAGTTGCTAACTGGCAAAAGACATTTAAATCGCAAAATGAGGATATTGTCTCAGCATATGTATCAATCAACACGGGTATGCTAATACTAGGATTTTCTATATCTCACAAATGGTTCTGCATTCTGCTCTAGAGGTGAGGTACCTAGAAGTTATGCAGTTTGGTTTGCATATGCCAAAGTCCTTTGGATAAAACATTGTCTTCCTTGTAAAGCACACAGATCTATAGCTAAGAGCAGTAAAAAAATGTGCAGGAAAAAATATGGTGTGTTATTATTGCACATATGTCTGCTTCAAATATTCTATTTATGTGTACTTGTGCCAGCCTTTATTGGACATTCAAATGTTTAAGTGGTATAAACAACAACTTAAATGTTCAAATTACACAGACCTTTTAACAAATGATATGCAATAAGATAAACAATTGCATGCCTTTAATATATTGATATATAGACATTGATATATAGGCAGAGACATTTTCTAATGATTGGTTTTCTAATATTTTTAGTAAGTGTATCATGAAAGCTTATTTTAAGAGTTCTATTTAAATAATGCATTTTTCTTACGGTACTTTTGGAGCAGTAGAGAAAACAGGACATGAAAGGAAAAGTCTTGAAAAGATGGTAAAACAAATATGTAGAGTCAAATTTCAGGGCAGACTTTTACTACCTGTACCTACATCAATTTTTTTCAAAGTTTTACAGCTTTTAAAACATGAGTTTTGAATGAGAGATGTTTTTTCAGCCAATAACATAGTAATAGTAACTAACTATTATAATAGGAAGGAATTATAATTTTTCTAGGTGCATGTGTGTCTGTGTGATTATAATACAAAATTATAATTTTTTCACATTTTTTGCCTCATTGAGTTATACTTTGATTTTGAGTATCCACAAGCACATTGTCTAGAAGCTTATTGTATGAACAGAGTGTTTTTTATGATTCTTGTCTGGGGTTTAGTATTACTTTTTGCTGATATTAAAAAATACTATAGAACTTAAAACAAAAATAATCAAAGTAGTTATTTCTCCTTTGTGCTGTAGTTTACCTGTTCTTGGTTTTCTTTTTGCTACCTCATTGCAAAACTTTAACACATGCTGGACTGATAGTCTTATAAACTGCACATCCATCCTGTCGTCTGTGTCTCCAATGAGAAGGGATGACCAGGAAGAGGTCCTGGACATCAGTGAAGTCTACAAATCCGTGATAGCACTGCCAAGATTGCAAGCAAGGTAGCTAGTTACTGTCACTAAAAGAAAAGATAAAGCAGCTAAAGATGTCCTGTGACCTGGATTGCCCAGTTCATCTCAGCCAAAAAAACCTGAGTGTTCTTTGCTCAGTATCTTTCAGCATCAAAACAGTAAGATAAAAGTAATGACTGATCTTGCTTCATAATTTTGTGTTGCAGAATTTTCTCATTTTCTTTTTTTCACCTTTGCATTTCAAAAGTAGTAAACTCCTTCAGTTTCTAATATTTAGAAAGATATTATCCTAGACATCCTCTAGGATGTGTCGTTTGTCACAAATAATTGTTATTATTTACATGTACACCAGTCATGCCAACCCCCAGCTCTGCACTGAAGTTTTACTGCCACTGTGAGAAATTATTTTTAGATGCATCTGACCTCTCCAACACTTTGATATAAAAACTATGAATAGACAATATTCAATTAAATCTATATTTCATGCTTTGCTACAGTTTTTACAGCACACATGTGCCTTAGGTACACCTGGATTCTTACATATTAATGAACTATTAGCCAAAAAACTGAAAACATCTGTCCATTAAACAACAAGCCAAAACAAGACCCAACAAGCTCAGCTATCCGAGAGACAAGAGGCAGTCAGAAGTAAATTGTGCCAACATGCAAGGTTTATATGCCTGATAGTGCTGCTGATTTCCATGATCATTATGTTATCTTTATGCCATAATCTAAAACTAATTAGCCTCACCAGCTTTCTGAAGAAAAGGAGTATTGGTTCCATGGGGACATAATTTTTGTTAAAGATCGGAGAGGATCATAACCCAGGAGTTTATGGACCCAGGGCTGAGATATGAGTGAAGGACACAATGTTGAAATCATAACAGTGATCTGAATAAGACTGAACATTAAAACAAAACTAAATTATAACATCTCAAGTGAGATTTCTAGTATTTGGCCATTCCTGTGTCTCCGTCTCCATTAGAAACACAGTAAGTATCTTTGAAATGTCTTAGCTTGATGCAGATGGAAGTAAAGATTTTTCCACTTTAATTTACAGGTATTTGCCAAACAGGAAAATTGATCTCATTCAGGTTTAGTGCTACTTTCTGCCAAAATAATTACATGGAAGCTCCAAATTCTATTGTGATACAAATAAAGTATGATAATGACAGCAGTAATACTCACAATGAATTGTATTCTTTTTATGCACAGAAATGGTAATTCTTCCTTGCCTTTAACACATTTCCAAATTTAATGTTCATTGTAAATGTAAAAATCTTCCCATATTTACTTCTAGTAAGTAAAGTCTACTTCTAGTAAGTAAAGTCTATTCAGAAATAATGTCAAAATCAAATAGATGCCTCTGTCAGCCATCTACAAGTTAATAACAATTTTTCTTTATATCAATGTCCTGATCTCAATCTTTGTTGGAGTGATTGTAAAATATATTTTCTTTTGCTTTCAGAGTAATTTTTTTTTTTCTTTTTAATAAAAGTGAGGCAGGATACTGAATAGGAATAGTTAATTCAGAATTTAAAAATGGAAAAAAGAATGACTTGGAGAAGTAGAGGCCAGTCAGTTCCACCTCAGTGGCCACCAAGATTTTGGAGCAGATCCTTCTGGAAACTGCTAAGAGACATGGGAAATAAGGAAGTGATTGTGATAGTCAAAAGAACTTTAGTAAGGGCAAGTCGTGCCTCACACGTTGTGGCCTTCTACAATGCAGTTACACCATTGATGGATAAGGGAAGCGCAACTGATGTTATCTACCTGGACTTGTGCAAAGCATTTGACATGATTCCGCATGACATCCTTGTCCTTAGACTGGAGTGACACAGATTTTATGGACGCATGATTTGGTAGATAAGGGATTGGCTGGATGGTTGAGTTGTGGTCAATGGAGATGAGTGATGAGTGTAATTCCTTAGGGGTTGGTATTGAGCTTAGTGCTGCTTAACATCTTTGTCAGCAACACGGACTGTGGCATGGAGTGGACCCTCAGCCAGTTTGCCAACACCAAACTGTGTGGTGCAGTTGACATGCTGAAGGGAAAGGCTGACATCCAAAGGACCTTGACAGGCTTGGGAGGTGGGTCTGTGCAAACCTCATGAAGTTCCTCAAGGCCAAGTGCAAGGTCCTGCAGCTGGGTCAGGGAAAGCCCAAGCACAAATACAAGCTGGGCAGAGAATAGATTGAGAGCAGCCCTGAGAAAAAGGACTTGGGGATTGACATGGCACAGCAATGTGGGCTTGTCCCTTTCAGCCTGAATTATTCTATGATTCTATAATAATACGAGTAAGTGAAGAATAAAACTTTTCTAACATGTTTCTAATGCCAATGGGAAAAAATATGTATTGGAATTTGATTTATTTAATCTTACACATTATTTCTTCCTTCACTCTTCATCTACTTTAAGAATATACTGATAAGGCAGATCTAGGAACTTTTCCACATATTCTCCCTATGTTACCTTACCAATCAGTTACTGGAGAGGATAAAAATTTTATTCTCTGAGATTGATGAGGGCAGGAATAATTTGGTCACTGAAACTCTTCTTTTTTATTCATGCTTTTTCGCTCTCCTTATCTTACTTATTACGAATGATTTTTGACATAAGAGATAATGAATCCATTCCTGCTGCATTATTAATTTTGAATTAGATATTAAGCAACAGTTCTTCTGAAGGAAGAAGAGCATATAATTCATACTAGTGGGTTGCATTAATTCTTATTATGTACATATTTAAAAATAGATGGACTTTATCAGCTCCAGTATTGATATGATATGCTTACACATGCTCATATCCATATGGCTCCTATTGCTAGAGAAACCTTTAGGTAATAATCTTGCTTCAGCAGTTGCCATCAACTTTTCTGTCTCCTTGTTCTGGATTGCTGGCCTAGCAATTCAGTTTAATGATTTTTATTGCCAAATGTTGGTGCCCCAAACATTTCACATAAATTAGAGTCAATCTAGTAACGATCAATTGCCAAAGCTGGGTAAAAAAATATACATTTTAAAATACGCCCTCTCTTAAAATCTCCTTTTGCTATAGGGAGCCACTAATTCTTATGATACCTTTTCTAAGGCTTTCACTTTTTAAGGTGTACATTAATTTATTTAACAACAACAAAATGTGACTGCAGTTTGCATAGTACACCCCAAAGCAAATTACTGGAAGTTTTATTAGCTAAATTTATGACTTTCTCACAGATATGACTGATCATCTCTTCAAAAAGAAGTAACTTCAAAAGCTGAAAAGAATAGCAGATGAAAAAAAGGTCATTTCATTTGACTTCTCTCAGCAGAAAAACAACCTGTAATGTTTGCTTGAAGCAGTTCATTAAAACTACCTTTGGAACACAGAACAAGAGTATAAATGCATAGATTAGCTTTGTTATTACCCCTCAAGCCCCTTCACTCCAATTTAAAGATTTTAAAAGGTGTTTAAAATGTGCAAGAACAGAATTTTTTGCTTTGATAGGCTGGCAGTATTCTAGAATTCAAAACGTGACAGCTAAGATCACCTGGGAGTAGAGTTTTCCCCCTTAGAAACACACGGTGACGGAGATGTACACCAGCAACTGTTTGTGTGGACCACAGGGTTTACCCTTAGGATGATACAGAGGAGACGTGTGAGACAAGTACTGACATCTCACTTGGCTATGTGATACTCAGATGTGCAGAGAATTCTGACCCCCTTCTGTAAGTGCCATATAATTTTCATACCTGCTCCCTTTACCTCCAAACTTTTCCTCATACTTCTCCCATTCAATTGCAAGTTCCTTCCCCAGTGCATTTCATTTGCAGCTCTTCAAAGAGAGTTTTGTCACAAACAAGGTGTACCTCTGCTCCTTTGAAGACCCTCAACTATATGTCTACTCCTTAAATCACTGACAGCAACAAAAAGAATTCCAACTCAATATTCTTCATACCATTAAAGTCAATGGGATTAAATGTGAATGTTTATTAGTTTACTACTTTGCAGCCTAAACAACTGCACTTCATTTTTTTTTGGTGGGTTTTTTTGAATCTGTTTGTTGGGATTTTTGGGGGAGGTGGGTAATATTCTGATCTGATTTGAATTTTCTGTGTTTTTTGTGTGCTTATTTCTTTCTTTTAAAATTCTAGTAGTAATTTTTTAGTTGTACAATTTAAAATTGTAGTTTTAATATCTTTTTCCTTTTTCCTAGAAACAGTAAATAATTGCTTCTAAAGGATATTAATAACATGAGATTTCTGCAGGGCCAGAACTCCAGACTCAAGGAGTTAGGATGGGGGTCCCAATGCCATGAAATTGAACTGATTTAGCCCACCATACTTAATAGAAGATACCTGTAAAGCTTAGCAGAGTTCTTGCTTCCATATCAAAAATGGACATCTTTCAGACTTCACAATCAGCTGTAAGTGATTTTCCTCTTTTTACTTCTTCTGATTTGGAGTCCAGAGAAGACACTAATGAATGAATTCCTAAATATTCTTAGTTACTAATTCCTTATGGAAATAGAAGTAGATACTTCCCTTTCTCTGGTGTAACCTGCTTATATTTTAGATCTCACAAGTTTTAGGATAATGTAGGGATATAATGGACCATTAAGCTGACTTAAACCAGCCCAGATGTAACTTTATACTAATGGTAGTAAACAGCATGATCCCTTTATTTATGTTTGCTGCTCAAACACTTTCAGCTGAAGGAAATGGGAAAAATTTGAAATGTATACCAAAATTAATTAATTTCCCCATATAATTCTGTAGTTAATCCATGTTATGGGTTTGTTTGGTTTTCTCAGAATAAACAGAGTAAGAAGAGAAAAAAAACATTGCCCAAAAGGAAGATTTAGAATTTTCAGTTTACAGTTTTATATTACCAACACTGAGCTTCTCTCTGATAACTTAAATTAGATCAAGGTATATGAGACTGGGCTGGAACAATCTCATAAATCATCTCTCAGTTACATTAACAACCAGGGGTTTTTATAATTAATGTTTTATAATCATATAAGTTTTAGAGCTGATGGGTTAAAATGAGTAAACTCCTAGCAGCTATGGCACACTATTTGCAGCACAGAAACACAATAAAATTATCATTCAAGACTGACTGTAAGTAGTTATTCCATTAATAACTTTTAGAACAGGAACTGATTAACAGATTTTATACTACATTAAAAGATACATTATTTTTTAAATTGCCACTATGCAGTTTTGAAAAGCTGATAATTCATGTTGGGTTTATTTCATTAATATTCAAATAATTCTCTAAAGCCATAAGATAATACACAGACCAAACCCATAAGCTAGTATATATATATAGTGCAATCTGTCATGATCAGATGTATTCTATGTAAACTCACACATTCTAGAAAAGTTTTGTGGATGGTTATGCAAGAGAGCCACTGCTTAAAGAAAAGATGCACAATAAATTAGCAAAGTTTTGCAAGAATATCAGACAACCCTCTGAGTTTAAGTACATTTCTGTTTCTCTTGTTGCGTGTAGAAATTCATGCTGGTCACTTCTGATTACTATAACACAGTTTTTGATTTTCTGACTTTTGTCACTGCAGCCCTTCACTTGGTCCAGACAGTCTCTGTCTGGGAAAGACTTTATTCCCTCTTTCGACAGCTGTTATTGGCTGATGTATCCAATTTCTCACTATGTGCATTTTTTAGTGTCTTTAGTTAGGAAAACCTTGTTGGCATTTACAAAGTCATCCTGAGCTCAAGACAGTTTAGAATTTAGTAAAAATGTGTCCATTCAGAGCAGCCAACACAAATCTCTGTGTTGTTTGCTTGTTTTAATAAAATTTACAGTTGAAAAAATAAAAGTAAAGTAGTATTAAGACAGAATTGTCCAAAGTCCCCAGTTCCTCTGTCCATCAGACCACCTTTCTATATTAGCTATTATCATGACAGGACTTCTGTCTTTCTGCATTCCTTGTTTCTGAGGTTACATCTCGAGTGAGAACTCTTGTATTTTAGCATCTATATTTTGTATGTATTGCTTTTGAAATACTTCAGAGGGTCCAGACAGTTTAAATCCTACTGAATTTGATTCTTTTTTTACTAGAAGATATACAATTTTTCAGTGAAGTATGCATGTCTCAACATCTGTGAAGATGGAATTGTCTCTTTTTTAATATTAGATATCAATCCTTGGAGCTGAGTGGTCAATTTATAACTATTTAACTCAAGAAAGGGAAAAACCAAAGTCTGTCATTACTGGCTCAGACACAATTACACACTCCAGCTGTTCGACCCTTTGCGGCGGAGGGCTGCATAGTTCAGTCATTAGTGCTAGCTGTGGCACTCATATAAACATTCAGGGGAATGTGCTGTTCAGCTCTTCTGGCTGAAAACGAATCCCTTTCCTTATAGGACTGTTTTCAGGCAACTCAGCTGTCTCCCAAATAACTGTTACACGTGTGTAGAAATGCTGGCATAAGGGAGGGACAAATGTATTCACTGCGACTGGAACAAATAAAAGGGTTGAAGCAGGAGCAAGGGAACTCTGACTATGGTTGAAGATGGTAAAGCACATCCTCATAATGCATCTGTCAATATGAAGCACCTCCTTTACTAAATCTTGCCTTCTATATTAGTTAGTACGTTTCCTAAATGTTTAATAAAAAGCTGAGTAAAATACATTTTGATCACTAATAAGCCTTATTTGATTGAGATTTACACTACTTAAAGCTGGCAATGTGCTTGCTGTGACTGATCATTTTTACTGCCTTTCTTTTAAGGGTACTGCATACAGCACAAAGTTGTTCACTTGTAGAGAGAAATCAAAGCAAAGCACTTGCACTACAGAGATTTTATTAATTTAATTTCATTCCTTCCTTAATGCAGAATGAATAGACAAAAACAAAGTCTAGGACTTGCATCCAAGGACCCAACATAATATTTACTGACAGCTTGATCCTCTACTAGATTTTGTGACTAGAGTTAGAAATTTAGTCATCAGTCTTGTTGACTGGATCATTCTGACAGTCATGCCCATCTCTCAAGGCTGTAATGCCTGAACTGCTAAGGGTGTTGGGACCTTGTTGTGAGCCTTTTATCTTGCTTGTTTTAATATATTGGTAAATCTTCTCTCAACAGATGCAATAATTTTTGAGATCATTTTAGGAATAAAAAAAATTGAAGAACTTAAAAACTTTAAAGGGTACAGGAATAAACAGTTTAAATGTCTTCATGATTAAAAATGACTGATTGTTCAAAATTTTGCCAGGGACCCATGAATACATTCAGATTTTTCTTATTAACTCTGAACATATTTCTTACCCCCTATTCTTTCAATGTTTAAGTCCTGGGAATAAAATTTAAAATAAGGATATACAATTTACAATTTCTTGTCATTTTTACCAGTTTCCCTTTCTGAACAAGACCATCATCTGTAGGCCTCAGCTCACATTCTGTAAACCAGGTGCTTTTACATAGCATTTCTCACCAGCAGCATCATAAGATATTGTAAGAATCATAATAAATATTCCAGAAAGAGTAACAAAATTCAGAAATACCCGCAATGATATCTGAAGTAATTTGGGAGTTTATCAAATAACAAATTTGCATCATTATTTAGCCAGTATATGAGACTGTTCTCCCCACACATGATCTGTGACTGTTTTCTTTTGGTAAAAATAGTTCAAAACAAGTTCTGTAATTCTTCTACTCATTACAGAAAAGATAGCCAGTCCCCATCTGCAGACTGTGTCTGATTCCTTACTACAATCTGTGATATTTTAATAAAATTTGGGGGGGTTTATGCCCTTTAAAGTCACCATTTTTTTGTGGGGTTTTGTTTTCCACTTTTTTCGCAGAATGGCACCCTAGGGTCAACAGTGCCCAAGAGGTACAACAATCACTCACTGTTGAATACTATTCAATGTATGGTTGAAATAATCAGCTATGTATGAGAAATACATGTAAAAGAAAAGTGAATGAGTGAAAAAAAGGAAAATAGTATGAACAGATATAGAAGTCATGCCAGAAAAATAATCAAGGGTAAGTCAGGAAAAAATCTGCACAGATTGAGGAATTAGAATAAGTGAAGAAGAATTGGCATGCCCTAGTGAGTACCAGCAGAGATGAAGCAATCATAATGAAAGGGGGTTTGTGTGTACAGACCAAACACATTGTAATCCACTTGATTCCAGACAGGAACTCAATGTATTCTGACAATAATTTTTCTGTGTCCATCATTCTGATATTTGAACAGCCAAAAGTCAAGTTCAAACATTCTTTACTCAACAGAAAATTGGGCCTGCTATGATGAATCTTCTAACATATTTAAATTTCATTAGAATATGATGTCTGTTTAGCAGGTAGACTAGGAGTTGAGTGGAAAGCTAGAGATACAATTCAGTTAAGCACTGTCATATGCTGAGTGTTTAATTGTTTTTAAGCTTACTCCTGGTGATCATGACACACCTTTATTTTTGTACAAATTTACTCTTAACTTCTCCAAATCATATTAAGAATTTTCATAAGTCATTCTTTTAGCCCAGAAGTTTTACGTGCATTTTACATTTAGATTATGGCTTTTCTTTTTTTCTTTTGTTTTTTTTTTTTTTTTTTTGGGGTGGGGGGGGATGGGAGAGACATGGGCAGGATAATGTATCTATACAAAGTAATTAAAGTACTTTTTCTACAAACCTTGAATTTTCCAGGGCCTATATGTTTGATATTCCCAAGTAGAGTAGTTGTCAAGTGTGCAATATTACCCCTTCTTAAGATCAAAGTAGCATTCCATAATACACATGATGAAGTTCTTTCAACGAAACACATGCATAAATGTAAGGCAAGTATTGCAATATCCAGAACAAGCAATTCTGCCACAAAAGATGACATAATTTATCCTTCACAAGCACTGATTATAAATAATTACATATATACATATTAATAGTACAGTTGCTATTCATTTTAACTCATTAATCCCTCCCTCTAGAGAGGGCGATCCTAAAGAAGTTGCAAGAATATCAACCATTGAACTACTTACTACCAGGCAACTTCTTCCTCCTTATTCTGTCATAACTGACAAATTGTATTTTTAACATAGGTAAGAGATCTGTGTAGTATTTTTGTCTAAGAATAACCTCTGAATTTCATGAATTTGGAAAAAATAAAGTGTTGAAAATAGTCAGTTTGAAGAACTCTGTGTTATATTTACGTCCTGGTATGTACATCTTCTATTTTCACTATTTCCATGGTTAGCTTATATATTTATTTATTTATTTATTATTGTACCATATTGAAACAGAACCGAATCAGTAGGGGGAGCTTTAAGACCCACAAGCCAAAATTGTGTTTTTGTTCAGCCACTAAACACTTAGTATGCCTGAGGGCTTCAGAGTTAAACATATTGCTCTGCTCAATGAATAGTGGCACAGAGATTTCTACAAATGTGAGTTTGTTTCCAAAGCACTTGTAGGGTGCCTATAATCACCTTATCCTTTGTAACATTGATTTTTAATATATATGACTAGGCCAAGATATTTTATAACCCAAATGAAAAGCTCCTGGAAGCAAATAGCACAAAGTACTGAAAGTGTATAGTTTATATATCCAGAAATAGAAAATCATTTGTTTAAACAAACTCAAGCTGAGCAGAGTAATTGATGGCTTCTTTACCCCCTGAAGTGCCATGAAATGAGTGTGCCCTTATATAGTAATTAAAATGTGCCAACAACTATTTTATTGTCTCCATTGGAATTGTCAAGCATTGTTCCAAAAAACAAACCAGAGGCAAAGCTGCTAAACATGGTATTATCTGCCATTGTAGTGTGTTAGCTTGTATTAAGAAAAGATCAACTGTCACATCATACATATGCCTCTATTAATAGTGAGGATCCTGAAAATCTCCATTCCTTTCTTATAACTTGAGCAAAAGGTAGCTTGTTTCTTTTTCTTAAATAAAAAATATGTTCTGCTATATTATTCTTCTTTAAACCTATGAGATGCAAAAGAGCCAGCATCTTCGTATTCTGTGGGCAATGTTTTATTTATTAAAAAGGAAAATTATAACCCAAATTTAAATCAATGTTCTGGTTCAATCTTGTTTTGAAAAGAAAGGTTTAGGTACTAGAGTAAAGGAAAAAAAATATGTGTTAGATCACTTAGGTGATGACTTCCTTTCTTTTTTCCTTCCTATGACATATCAATCATATTTTAATTAGGTGTCTGGATTGAAAAATTATCATAATCTTTAAAGACAGATTCTATTTCCCTGCATTGTTTCCACACTGAATTGTTTTGTTTATATTATTTTTGTACCACAACACCAACAACCCAATTACAGTTATACACTGCTGAGGACTTCTGTCACATCTGTTACCCTTGAGCCTCCTGCCGTCCAATGGAACATCCACTCGTGCTTGAGATGCGAGTGACCCATGTCACTGTGTTGAAGCTAAACATGGATAAGTACTAAAAAAGGATACTGAAACCCTTGTTACTCCACTTTCACCTGACATATCCTTAGAGTTCTGGGAACTCAGCAATAAAGTCATGAGAAATCACTTGGAGCCAAAATCTGAAATCTATTTTGAGAGTCTGTAAAGTAACTCAAGACACACACTGAAAACAGAACTGAAGCATGACAGTCTAAAAACTGAAGATTTTTCTAATCAAAACCCTATTGATTTGAACACAGCAGAGAGAAGGATTATTTTATCTTGTAGTTTAATTATCTTGCAGCCTCATTAACTTTTTATAATTATATATATCCAAGCATAATTCAGCCAGTGTGAGCCAAACTTGTCTTAATAAACATTCTCTCCGGAAAGCTAAGTTCACAAATAATTTGCCTTTATGCCACCCTGCAGCAATCCTGCCTCACTGAGGCTGAAGACAGGGAATGGGAGACTGCCCTCCTAACTGCACAGGCCAAAATTCATGGCTTTTCTTATTTTTTATTCCCATTTCATTTTAATTGGGGTATACAAATTCTTCTAAAGTATTTGGTAGATGTTCATAAAGTTGAAACAATGTGAAAATGTAGTCATACATATGTGTGGGTCTCTCAGTCCCACATTTGTGTCACTTGTGGAGGAAGAAAGAAATTTCCCCCATTGCTTTGCATCATTTTGTGTCTAAAATAGCTTGTAATAATCAGGAATGAGGAACTGAAATAATTTTGAAAGAAAGACTAATTCAGCAACAGAATATGTCTCTTTCACCCTTTGGAAGAGCAGAACCAATACACAAAGTAACAGAAGCTCTGTTATCACAGCTGCTTTTCCCATCTCTGTCTAAACTAATGTATAACAGCTTCCATATAAGACACTTAGGAAAAAAAAAAAGGATAAAGAGCTAAATTGAACTGTGACAATTGTCATTTTGCTAAATGGCTTCCTGAGATATGAGATTTTTCACCTTCCCTTTGTCCATTCTGTGAGATTGCTTGCTGCAGCACCAAGTCCCAGCTCTTGTAAGCACACTAACATGGCTACAGCCAGCATGCCCAGCACATGCTGTAGCCTTAGCCCAAGGGTAGCAAAAACCTTCCTTTGCCTTTTCTTCTGCAATATATCTCAACACAATCTGTTATTATATTTCAGCTTATTTTTAATTTCATTTCTAACTGCTACCCTTACCAGTTTTCCGAAGTTTTAAAAAATAACTGAAAAACAAAACTTTCCTAGTGCTTTCCTTTCTTTTTCCACGTTTCTTCTCCTCTTTGCTACTTTTCTCTCTTTGTCTACGTTCTGTTTATTTCAAAAGTGTTAGTGTTAGTTGTCTGAGAGTTCTTTTCACTGCTTACTATTCCTGTATTAAGTGGTGGGTGGTGGGGAGGAGGCTGTTGGTGTGCTGTGTGCTGCAGGGCAGCCTCTTAGAGGAGGGACCAGGGATTGCCCCGGTTCCAGCAACTTCCAGCCAGCTCCAGCAAACCCACTGCAAGGTGCAGCTGAGCCCCTCAGCTGAGCTGGTGGCACCTCTGTGAATATGTGTTTAAGAAAGGCCAAAAAATGCCAGAACCATGTGGAAGAGAAAGAAGGGGATGCAGCAGAGGCAGCACCTCAATCAGAGAAGGAAGGGGAGGAGGTTCTCCAGGAGCCTGAGCAGGTCCACCCAAATTCCTCGAAGACGACCATGGTAAAGGAAGCTTCTGCCACTGCAGTCCAAGGAGGACTATGCTGGAGCAGATATTCATATTATGGAGGGTCCCAGACTGGAACAGATAGATGTGCCCTGGAGGAAGCTGCAGGCCATGGAGAGCTCACATGCTTTTGTAGGCACTGGAGCCTGTGGAGGACCTGTGCTGAAGCAGTCTGTTTCTGATGGACTATGGAAAAACCCACACTGGAGCAGTTCTTGAAAGACTGTATCCCATGAGAGGGACCCTGCAATGCAGCAGGCAAAGAGTGTGAGAAGGACTAGCAGCAGTAGCAAAGATAAATTTTTGTGAACTGGCTACAAACCAAATTCCCCATCTCCCTGAACCATTTGGGAGGAAGGAGGTAGAAGAGGCAGGAGTGAAGTTCAGTCTGGGAAGAAGGCAGGGAGTGGGAAATATGTTTTTGGTTTTGTCTTTTGCAGGGAGTGGGAAATATGTTTTTGGTTTTGTCTTTTGCTTCTCACCAATCAAGTCTGGTTTTAATTGGCAATAAATTAGACCAATCTTCCCGTAGTTTAGTCTTAAGCTTGACTCACAATCTTCTCTATCTTATTTCCCCCCCTTGTCCAGTTGAGGAAAAGGAAAATCAACTGGGTGGGTAGCTGGCAGCCTATCAAGGTCAGCCCACTACCTACACTGTTGTGATTCTGTATCTGAAAGTGCAGAGGGAAAAAAGTATTTAAGAGCCTGACTACTACATCCATTCTGTGTATTGGAGTGACTGCTATTACAGTGCACATTGCTCCTGTTTCCAGTGTGAGCAAGAACTACTACCATGGGCAGAAGATTGTTTATGCTGTTGCTGTGTTTTTCTCATTTTTTTTGTAATTCTTTTTAAGGTGTTCTTATGTGTTGACTTCTAGGAGAACCTGGTCAGACTTCTAAAAAAAAAAAAAAGTGAGTGGTATCACACACACCTAATTCTTTGTTTGTTTTCTTGTTTTTAATTTAAGCAAACATTGCATGGCTTAAAATCTCTCATTGCTACAAAAGATGAAGAATTTGCCAATTTTGAAAAAAAATATTTGAACACTGAAAATTTTGAAATGTTGATACACACAGTTATTAAATAACTCTTTTTGCACCCTTCTTTCCTAAAGGAAACAGCTTCCTGAACTCCTGACTGAATTTATTTAAATTAACAACATTTATAAAGGGAAAAATTAAAAGAAACATGAAAATCTTTTGTTATTGTGATGAGTGCAACATACAGTCACTAGAAATTAAATAATTCTAAAAAATACACTAGAAATTAGTCAAATCCATAACAGAGCAGGGAAAGCAACAATTCTTGATTATCTGCATTATGAATAAACTAGCAAAAGCTACACTTAAAGACATGTAGAAGATGTGTGCTTCAGTATGTTAGTGAAAATTAATTTCTCTAAGATACAGTAAAATGGTTATATGCTGGAATATAGCATTTTCCACATTTGTTCCTAAAACCAGTATAGTTAATGTAATGCCATGCCAACTCTGATGAACCATGCTGCACCTGGTGCTGGAGTTAGCACAGTCTGTGCTGGCTTAAACATCACTGTATTTCTCTACATTGCTCTTTTTTTTTTCTTTACTAAGGAATTTAAACTACGTCAAGAACAAAACCAGCTGAAAATAGAATTATGTGTGCAGAAAAATGTGCAGGTCATTTATCCAATTGAGAAAATAATAGCAAAGAATTTAAAATTTATCTTCTTGGAGATAGTAATTGTAAGAATTAATGCAAAATATCCACCTTTTGAGCCAGTTTACCTTCCATTATTATGGTGTAGGGTTGAGTGCAAGGATGCGTATAGATCCATTTACACTCTGGCCCACACCTG
Source organism: Promerops cafer (assembly GCA_013398275.1). Taxonomy (NCBI): domain Eukaryota; kingdom Metazoa; phylum Chordata; class Aves; order Passeriformes; family Nectariniidae; genus Promerops; species Promerops cafer. The sequence goes on along the minus strand of VZSE01004120.1, from coordinate 650,791 downwards.
ATTAAAAAAATCACTTTGATAAAAATCCTTGAGCCAAAGCAAGGAGTCCTGTAATCCCAGATCTGAAGTTCTCCAGAGTCCTCAGGGTCAGGCTGCAGAGTACTTTATTTTGGATCAGCATGAATGAATTGAGTTTAAATTTCTGCATTTCCTTGATTGGATTTTTTTCCCAAGGTTAGTTGAAACTGACAGAGTCCCCTGCACCTCCAAGAATAAACTACACTGTTTTAGTAAAATAATAATTTCTAGGTTACAATGACCTTGATATTATATGCAAAAGATCAGTAACATTCATGAAATACCTTTCTACAGTGGAACTAACACACTCTGAACTACAAATTAACACCACAGACAAATGAAAAAAGTTGTGACAGACTCCAAGAAAAAGTTTTGGAATATAATTTGAAACACACTACTTGAGTTTAAACTCTAGATCAAGTGCTGTATATCAGTCCTTTCGCTTAGGATTAGCTGAACTATATGCAGGTCAGAAGAACATTTAAATATGCTGCTTAAAAGTGGTTTTGGAGCATGTGAGCCAAAAAGTTTGATTTATCTGCATTTATCTGCATTTGATTTACCTGCCATCATAGGAGAAAAATGGACCCATCCCTATGACACTTCAGTGAAAATGATAGGACTCTCTTCTGATGGTCTTCCCTTACTGCATTAGATATGAATCAGTGACAACTCTAAATGAACTTTTGTTCTACAGATAGAAACTGTTGGCCCATTTATCTTACATGAATCCTGAGGGTTCATACCACTTCATAGTCCATATGCACTAGAAACTATCTGCATATAAATCAGTCAATGTTTCTTCATAAAGAACAGAATAACTTTATATCCAGATGAAACTCACATTGAAAGACTAAGTATTTTTTTCTTTCTTCTCTTGTTTAGTACTAGGCAAGACAGCTGAATTTAGTCTGGAGTCTACAAAACATCTCTATAGCAAGAAAGGAAAATTCCATTATTCATGGTTAAAATACTGATTAAAAACATGTACATAAATGGTGTTTGTTTTTTTTGTGATGCTACAGATTTTGCCATCTAAGCACAATGATGGAAATAAGGGACAAACTTTACAATCTTCCTCAGGGACAAATAGCCCAGTTCATGCTATAGAAATGACTGAATATTGCTAGTGTCTGACATCATGAACAGTCCTGAAGGAAAATACATTTTTATTATTTTGTAGTAAAGTATATTAAAGCAGATGTAGAAGTTTCTTAGTGTGTGGACCACATTTATTATCCTCATGAACCTTTAATCCTAACTATGTCAATAATCAATGTGCATATTTAAAAAATAAAGATTTGCTAGACGTAATAAATTGATAACCCAACATATAAATGTTAAAAAGATCTTCCAGATTGACAGCAGATGTGAAGGTCTCATGCTCATAAGGATTAGATTATTCTCTGAGCTGTTTTTCTTTTGTAGCACAAGGAAAATTTGTTCTATTGCCTACAGGAAAAAGAGAGTGAAAATTAGGGACATGAATGCAAATCTGTATTATGGTAGAAAGTACAAAGGTCTTTTACGGATAAAAAAGCAATAGTCAATGAGACAGTCAGACTTCCTTTCTTAATAAAAATTGCAGAGGATGCAGAAATCTGCTAAAAATTCAAGTGACTGGAAAATTACTGCTCCTTACGTGATCATATGTAAATAATTTTCTGCCATGTAGAGGTGTCTCCAGTCACACAAATGGATATGCTGCTCTGACTGAAATGTAACCTGTTTGGTAGCCACAAGTATCTGTTGGAGACAAGTGAACAGAAGCAGAGTTGTGCACAGTCCTGGGAAGATCAAAGAGAAATGCTTTAAGTGAAAGGGTGGCGGAGGGAGGGAGTAGCTGTGTGGTTCTTAGTTGCCAGCTGGGGTTAAACCACAGCAACAGCCAAATTACTCTGTGCTACTTTTGAAATGGTAATTAACTGTTTCAGTGGAAAGCAGAAAACAGCACACATGGAAATTGAAAAAAAAAAAAAAAAAAGGAAAAACATAGGGCTGTAAATAAATCCTTTGGTTTGGCTGAGGTGATACCATGAATGGCACTATTCAATCGCTGCATCACTGAAAAACAGGTAAACCCCAAAATACTTTTGTGGCCATTAATACATTTCAGAATTCTACATCTTGAAAATTTAGAATACTGTGATATACTGTATGTTCCGTTGATCTAAAATGTGTTAAAAACTACTGTTAAAGCACAATATGGTAGCTGTGTAGAGCTTTCTTATACAGCTTCATTGATTCTTTTTTCAGTTGAATAATTTGTTTAAAGATAAGCTTGCTCACATTTGTGTTCTTTATTATTCAACAATTGTATCTATTTCATTGTTTTGTTGTTTTTTAATGTGAATTTATGTTCCTGTATGTATTACCCCATTTAAAATACCAAGAATAGGAACAAAATATCTGATTGATTTCAAGGACTTGATTCAAGTCTGAACTTTGTACTTATTTATGTATTTCTTAACAATAATTCAGAAAAAATGTGTATTTTTGCATTAATCTGTTTCCATTTTTTTGAGACAATACAGAAACTTTCCTTGTGCAATTAAATGGAAACAAAGATTATCAAAAAGAAAGGTCTGACCCTCACCTTTACAATGAAAGAATTCCCAATAGCTCAGCAAGGTCTTCCATTTTTCGGAGCTGAAAGTTTGCAGTTTACCTCTTTTCTAGCCTAGTTAACAAAAGGTAAGGAATATTGATGGAGAAAGATTGGTCATACTAATTCAAGTGTGTCAAAATGCAGTTCTTACAAACAGAATTATTCTGGAAAAGATAAAAGCTGTTCTTTTAATTGCTGAATTTTTGTTTCATGTATTTGTACATTTAAGTATAATAATGAGGTCTTTAATAAGATCTGATGTATTGTAGGAAGATAAAATGTTTGCTAAAATGAGACAGAATTAACTCTGATCTTACTGTAAGAGGGAACATCAAATTAGATTTCTGTTTTACTTCCTTTATTTCAGTAGTTATGTACTCTGCTTCACTGATTATCAGATTAGTGTGAAAAGAAATACTTCTTTATTAAAAAGGTTGATTTTCTACAAAGGCATCATGATGCTGAAAGATATTATAGTTTCTTATAAAATTTTGAAAAATAAGCAGTTGTATGGAATAGTACATATTTTCTAAAAGGGTAAGCAAGGCACTCATAAAAATTTAATAAGCCATATGTTTTAATCTAAAGAAGTAGAAGGAGTTTTGGAAAAGACTTATTTATTCTTTTTATCTCATATGATTTCTTTTTTTTCTCTGAACCTGTGAATTAAAAAAACCTAAATTATTTAGACATATCCAAATTCATCAAAATTGGAGGATAATTTGTATATGATTTGGACAAACTTTAGGAAAGTCCATAATGCACTTTCATACAAAGATATTTTAACATATATATAATGCATAAGGGGAAATTCTCAACATTTTTATTAAGGCAAGTTATTTTCTCTTTAAGTTTGAAAAGTGCAAAGTAAATGGATTTGTCAAAAAGGGAATAATGCACTGGTCTCAAATGTAGAAAAATCACATAATTTATATGAATTAGAGGGAATATTCTGGAACAAAGATTTTGCTATGGTTGCACAGATACACCTATACTTCAATGAAAATTCACATGCCAACAAGATCCTGCTTACAATGTGAATACTGCAGTGCAAATTTTCAAAGACATGACAGTTATGCCAGGAGAAATGCATTGGAGCAGCAGCTGCATGAGAGGGATGTTGTAAATGTTTTTTTACAGAATTTTCTTATTTAATCATAAAACTGCAGATCAAAATTAATCTTTTAAAGCTGTATTGCAAACTAATGTGACTGATACATAGATGAGAAGAATAATCTAAAAGTCACACTATTTTTTTTTTTCCTGTGCAAGGTACTACAAATAGAATCACCAAGGTAGGGTAATATACTCTTTAGTCTCTAATATTGTCTCTAGCATCTTAAAACTACAAATTAGTGTTTAAAATGTTTGTTATGCAGGCAGTAGCATTAACTTTCTGGCAAAAATCAATACTGTGTGAAGTCCAATGTACAGCCAGTTCCACATTATTTTCTCCATCAGTTTTTCTATAACAACAAGCAAAAGATGTCATCCTAGGTGCTGTTGCAAAGCCTTCTTCTGAACGCTCTTCCACACTAGAGAGATTCTACAGGCACACGTAGTTTATTAAAAGCTACTTTGTACTAGTAAAGTTATCTGAATTTTCTTGAACACCAGAAACCATTATTTCAAAATTTGCAGTTGGCCATCCTCAGTTCATGTTGTAGCTAAATTGCTGAAAGATCAATCGAGGTAGAAAGGTTACTTGCTTGCTTGCTTTTTAAACCCAGAAGTGTCAATTATTAAGTAGAAAGAATCAGGGAATGGAAAAGCAGATACAAGGAAGTGCAACAAATATGGATGTGACTACAAGGAGCTGTCAGAATATGATTCCTGGATATCAAAAAGGGTGCTACTGACTTTTTGTTCCCTTCTCACCCATCAAATTAATTATGTTCCCTGTATGTCAGCATTAATGATCATGAGAATGTGCAGGGGATGAGTTCAGTCTAATAATCTTACTTATTCCTTTTCCTCCAATTAATTTTTAGCAGAATCATCAAACTTCATGTTTACCATATGACTTAATAATTACTAGTTTATACACAGAAGAGGATATGTGAAAATCTGTGCCATCTCTTTAAATGGATTAAAATTAATTCTGAAAATTCACCTGCAGAATTTTTCTTCCTCTTAAAGGAGTTTACTGATTAAAACCAGTTATTTGAGTAGTCACGTCATCTGTGGAACCCATTCTAAATGTCATCTTCTATGATGGTTTAAATTACATTTCAGCTCAATACAAATAATGATGGGACACTATTAAAAAGAGCTGACATACTTCTAACTTTTTCTTGGTAGAAAAAACTTTTGATGACAGAAATGGATCTTCTCCATATACCAAACTAATGCAAAAGAAATTAATAAGTGTGTGAGAAGATTGAGTGAAAGAAGGAAAACTGTTGTCAAAAATACCAGAAACTAATAACAGTTTGGATTCGGGATGACCTGAAAAATGTATATGTAATAAAAATCTCTATCCAATCAAGGAGCATCATTCAGAAGGACAGGCAAACTTTACCTCTGGGGAATCTGCTTGAACTCATAGATTTTTCCCATTGCAATAAAATAAATAAAAGGTGCCATATTATCTCTATAGACTGGATACTAATTGATTCAGACAATCAAATATTTCATACTTGTTCCAGGTGTTTAGATTAAGGTCTGATCACAAAGACAGCTGCCTACATTTTAGCAACACTTTTCCCCAGTGGTCTCATGTGTTGCGTATCCATTGAGCCAACTCTTTCCAAAAAAAAAAAAATGCTCTTCAGAAAACTGAGTTCAGTATTTTGTTAAAATGGGGTGTTTCCATAGTTCAAAGGTTCTCATTGAGTCTGTCAAACACTTTTTAGGAGTATGCTGAAACCTAAGGAGAACCTAATGAACTATCACCAAAAGATATAATATGCAAATATTTTGGTTATTGGTGTTTGATCTTTCCACTGTTTAGAAGCTCAGCATCTACTGAATTGTGCACACATTTAAAAAGCTCACGTTTATTGGCTTCATGGTGTTAAAGAAGCAGTTAACATAAAACTACAGGAATGCTGACCTTCTTAGGTTGATACAACTTTAACTAAACATTCCTGTTGCCACTGTAGGAAACATTATTAATCATTATTAATATTGAGCTCTCTTTTCATTTTGTATTTTTGTATTTTTTGTTTTCTATATTGAGATTTGGAGACTGACTGCTATATTCCTTCATTTGGGACAGATGGTAGGGTTTGCTCATAGCTTTAAATAAGAGGTGATGCAGATTCATATCTCTACACTAGGGAGGCGTTAAGTTAAAGTATGCAAGATAACATGAAAATGATTTCTATATTAGGCAACATAATTCTCCAAGAGATGGGGAATAGGAAAACCATTGCATAATTAACCCAGGTTTGACTTCACTGGCTTTGTGACTACTGTCTCAGAGTCAAGCTTGTGAGGTTTCAGACATAAAGTAGAAAGCATTAGCGAGTTGCTGAGTTTGTCTTGGAGATATGATTACTGGTGAATACCCCTCTGCTGTGGTAAGGAGAAAAATCTTGGCTAGTTTCTAGTTTCATCTGACATTCTGAAGGATCTCCCAGCCATCCATGCTGAATGTTTAAGCTCTGTGGGGTTGGCTTTGGATATCTAGGAAGTACAGTAGTCCAGGTTAAAAATGGAAACTGTGTGCAGCATAGGTTTCCAATCAGATGAACTACACTATGAGTGAACAGTGTTTGTGGCAAATGCCTCCCAAACTGTACTAGCTTTTATATAGTATTGCTGGGAAAACTTTATGTCAGTATTTGCTGCTGGCTAGGTTTCTGTACATGACAAAGCATCTAGTATCTGTTTCTTTTACTTATTTCTGCATTATGACTGTGAGAATAGCAAGTATCTATGATATTTGCACACAGAGTTGTTGGTGTTTCTGTAAGGTAAACATGTATCAAACTTTAAATTAAACTAATCAATATTAATATTTTATGGAGAGATTATGGGTCCATAAGGAAAGGGATTCTCTACTTACTACAGGCAAAGTCTTGACAATAAGAAACATATAGAAATAGACAGATTTTGCAGCAAAGTGCAGAAACTTGCTCAATTTCATAGTTTGCTTTTTGAAGACAATTAACTATGAATCATTAATCATCAAATGGCCATAATGGGCCAGAACAAAGGTCCACTTAGCTAAATGCTCTGTGACTAGCAATGAGTGTTAGGTGCTTGCAAAAAGGGTGTGAAAGAAAACAAGCTAAGAATATGTCTTGTGTAGAATGGCTTCTCTGCCTGAGGCAATCAACAGATTAGGAAATCTAACTGTGTGGTATAGTATTAGGGCTATATACCTACCCTAAGTTTTATAAGTGTGTTTTTGGACAAGTAATTGCACTTTTTCACCCCTCTTGTCCTTAGGCACTGGCTTATTCTTTTAAAAAGTACATTTGTGCAAGGACCTAACACAATATAGTCTTGATCTTAGTGGGGGTCTGTAAATATCACTGTGATTTAGCCAAATCTCTTCAGTACTGGTTCAAGGTCTACTTTTATTTATTTTGTAGAAAGCATATAGAAATGTACATTTAAAATTACTAGCAAAGCAGATCAAAATTATCTCTGGTTACTTAAGAGTAATTTTTCCTATGAAAATAAATATACATAATTCTGCATGATTCATCAAGCTTTCTTTCAGTTCAGATTTAAGTGGTCCTTGCACATGCTCTGAAATCACATAACTAGCAAAAACTGCAAGGAGTATTTTGTAACTTCTGTGGGTGTTACTCGCGTGGATGCCACTCTGTACTCTTTTCTAATCGAAAACCCTCACAGTTAAGAACAAGCAGAAAATATTACATGTGAAGTCAGAAAAGAAATGACGTCTTGTGTTGTAAAGATGAAATTCAGACATTTCTTTGCAAGGTATGATTGAGACCTAGAGCCACTTGTGATAAGAAATTTGGATTACCCACGACACTAAATAGCTATTGAGCTCAGTAATGCTTCTTTCTGAAGCTGACTGTAATGTTGCAGTGTAACATGCTAAAGGAGATGTGTATCCCTAAAAATTTTAAATCTTCATATGAATAATGCATTAAGAATGATGCAGGCTGAACCATTCTTTGATGGTACAGCTCATATAGATAATTTACAGGCAATCTGAAGATTATTTCTGAAGAACAGAAGTAAAACCTTTTTCTTCTGTCTGTTTCAATGAAAAAAAAAAAAAAAGACTGTCACAGAAAGATTTTTTTTATTATTTTCCTGGAATTATTTGCCAAATTTAATCATTATTTATGCAGGATTAGAATGGGTCTGTTGCTCCTTAAAATTTTCTGGGTAGTGTATCTTCACACTAATCTTAGTATATTTTAAAGGAAGGAGTCCAATTTAGAAATAGGTAATGTTGCTGATTTTGTCCTAATACTCAGAGGTGTTACACTGTTGAATGGCACGAAAGTTGAGTTCTAAGATACTTAGGCCTAACCAATTAATTGATTTGAAGATGCCAGTAAGTTTGAAACTGAGTGGGAAGAAAGAAAGAGGAGTTTTGGTATGGTGAGGTGAGTTACAATGTGATATTCCAGCCATTTTTTGTTACCTCTGTATTAATCTATTTGTGTCTGGTGTTTCCATAAATTGGTGAGGCCTGAAATGGCCTATTTCCTACCAATTAAAGAAGATACAACATTAGTGTGGTTTGCCTCTGAGAGATATTGATGTACCTGTATAAGCTTTAGATCTAAATGAACAAAAATTCATAACAACAGAAGGAATAATCATATTAATATTTTTGTTGAATTTGTTGTGCAGATTCTCTCTAAGAAGGAGAGAAACATTAAAACTTTGAAACTAAAATTCTACTGATTTACATTAAATAATTCAGTAAGTTTACAGGACCTGCTATAACGTTTTTTTAAAAATGAAAATGGTCTGGTAAAGCTTTGTTTTTTCCTCTTGAAATTGGTATAATTGTCCTAGTTCTTCAACATACCATATTTTGATACACTAAGATGGTTATGCAGATCTCTCCATCCTCCTATTTGAACACCTCCCACATGAATGAAGCAAATTAAAATTATGATGTTCATTTTACATCAACCCTATTTCATTATTAGACTTTCCCTTTTTGACATCAATAATAAAATATTTTGATTGGGGAATGCAATAACAAATTCTCAATAGAGCATGCTTGTCCAGAATTATAGAACTATATAAGTTTATTATATAATTTAACTTCTAAATTTATAATCCTTAAGGGAGGAAAACTTCTTTTAAACTAAGGAAACTAAATCTTTTACATATCATTAATGTTCTTGCAACTGTTTAGAGAGGTATACTTAATAGTGAAAATACTTATAATGACCTTCTTTTACTTGCTTATTACTACCCCAAATATTTATCTCCATGATTGGCACATTCTTAACTTGATTTCTGCTTGAAAGTAAAGTTTGTTAAGATGAGTTTTTGAATAAAATCTCTTCTTAATGTGTTTTTGGGTTTTATCTTTGTTTAAAACAATTCTGTGTATGTATGTATGTATGTATGTATGTATGTATGTATGTATATAAATTTATTTATTTATTTATTTGTTTAATTATTGCTTTCGGGAATGTTAGACAAAACCCCCGCTCTTTTCTTCACAAAAAATACTGACTTTGTTTACCAAGTGAAAGCGAAAAACTGATATACTGGTATATCCAGATAAGAATGTGATTACCTGGAATGTAAAACACAGATTTTCATTAAATCACAACATGGTGGCAAACAAAGAAGTATAAATTCAGAACAAGAATGTTTTCAAACTTGAACCTGTTTGTTAGCCACTCTATTCAATGAAAATGCTTTTTGGCATGGGGGTTTTTAATTTAAAATTATGAAATATTTACTTTCACAACATTTAGACATGCCATTAGTTCTACATGTCAATTTAGAGGCAATAACTCCCTGTGTGCACAATCTCAGTACATCATAGGGCTTCAAGCTTGTTTAGTATAACACTGTTCCATGTCTGTTTCTGAACTCTATTCCCCGTCTGGTTTAGTTTCTGATGTTCTCTTTTGACCTTTAATATCCTGTTATGCTTTAAAACTTGAATGTAATATCTATTGTATCTGACCATTGATTCAGTTCAGGTTTGGTGGTTCCACTTATGAGACAGCAAGATTTTAAATCACACTGTTTTATAGTTTAGCCTAACCAGTCTGGCAAGGGGAGAACTGAGAGAGACTGGCAAAACCGAGTTCTACTATTCCTGACTTCTTGAAAGCTAATACTCACTCATTCCAGGCTCAAAAATATGTTTGACATTTCCAGGTCATTCCCAGTCTCTACTGGCTAGAAAATAGTAACATAGTTTGAAAAATATTCTTGGAAACAGCATGTGCAAAAATTCTTAGTCATATGAATATGCAATGGGATGTTGTAGGGAAACCAGCTTCAAAATATATGGTTCATAAAGAAAGACTGGACAGAGAAAATGAAAGATTTATCATTAATCTCCCTTTCATACATGATTTTTTTCTGATTAAGGAAAATTTATTCCTGCACAGAAGCATTTGGAATTACATTTGGAATTACATTTGGACAGGTTTTGTTGGATCAAAACACACTATGTAGTTATGGAACACTTAAGGCACTTTACTTATGACAAATGTTGTTTAAAGTAATCTATCTTATTTATCTGAACTCCACTGCATAAGATAATGGGAGAAGAATACAATAATTTGAAAATTATAAAACAAACAAAAAAAAAAGGTACTAAATTACTTAATTTTACCTTCAAAAATTAGATTGCATTTGATTACTATTTTAAGAGATTCCTGACTCAAACCCATGCTGCTACTTGTTCACTGTCCTGTGATTTTTTTCCATCTTGGAGAGTAGCCACAAAATCAACAGATGTTACATTCTGCAGATGACAGTATAGAAACCTTCTGAACATGGGTTAGAAGGAGTAGTCAGTGAGAGAAGACACAGCGGAGAAGTCCTAATTTTCATCTTCAACTAAGAAATGAAACTTTTCCACTGGCTTCATGCCCCTTCTGAGGAGCTTTAGTGGTGTGCAAAGACTGACCCTTTATTTCCATGGCTACACCTTTCCTGAGACTACAGAAAGCATTTGCTGGAGGGCAAGATGTTGCAATTATGCCTAGTAACCACTGTTTCCTTGTGAAAAACATTTTCTGAGAGGACTAAAGGGATTAAATGACATGGAGGAACGTTAAGTGATCAATTAGAAGAGTTTTTAGGAATCTAAGTCACTATGATTACATGCAGATGGTGGTGTGAACTGTAGGTTGTTGGTTTACATACCTGTTCAGATAAACAACTTGCACTAAGTTAATTCATTCTGTGCCGTATAAATAAGATTAATAATGAGTTGTAGTTATTGATGGTAAGGTTGGTAAGAAAAGCTCTGTCTTTAAGTTTATGGTATTTTACTTCTATTAATTGTCATAATGTCATAATTGTCATATTAATCTTATTAATAGTGTACTTGTTGAATTGTAAAATTTTATATATTATTAGTTTTACCATTTTTTCAAGTATTTCAAAACTTCTGGGGGCTGTATAGACACTGTGATATCTCCATATTATTTGACATTGCCCTATAACATCTGAGAAAAAAGTTTTGTGTAGGTGAACTGTAAAGGGAAAATTCAGGAACAACTGATTTTTCATTCTTCTCCTATTCATCTTTTTAGGGGTCCTGAAGAAACTACTTTGCTTAAATTAATACAAAAATGGATTCTTATCATCTCTGTGTCACAAGAACATTGAAAGCTATTTCATTCATGCCTTCAAGACTTTTTTAAATAGCAAATTATTGCAGGTTTTTTGATGTCACAATGTCCTGGCATTTAAAGTGGAATTCTTAATGAAGTGTTTAACAATAAAGGACAGTATTTCTAATGACAAATTTTAAGCCTAACTCTTGCAATATCAATTGCAAAACACCTCAGTTTTTGAGTAATTCAGCTGTTTCATTAATCATGTCCTGAAGTAATGTCCAAGGTTATCACCTTTTGAACTTCCTTTAAAACTCCAGTTAATATTATTTAGGAATAGTATTAGCTTGAGTCTGTAATGAATGTTAATAGGATTTGCATCATCAGATTAACTGGGAAAAGATTCTTTAAATAAATAGTATTTCTATTATATTGTTTGCCATAGTTTTTCTGTACTTTTACTTTACGTAATTTTAAATACTAAAATCATCTCATGTAAAAATAAACAGGGTCCTATCTTTATTGCCAGGGGTTTTGGGGGGATTGAAGTGTGGAGGGTTTCTACGAACAAAAAGTTTTTTATTTGTGCCCACTGCCGAACTTCTTTTAGTGCCGTCATTTCAGCAGCATGATAGCTGTCCAATCCTCATGCATGCAATACTCACAATCTAGTCCATCACTGGGTACAGTTCTCAGCTTTCTTCCTTTACCTCTTTGGATCCTCTGCTGAGATGAGGTGAGTTGAGTTTCTCAGATTAAGAGGTCAAGCTTTTGAAGCATTGAGGTATGAGATTCCAGATCTCTGAAGTTTCCTAAGAAAGAGGTAACTTGTCTGAAGTGATAGAAGGAGATTAATGTTTGGCAGTGCAGAAAAATATCTCTTCATGTCTCATCAAACTGGCTAGTTTTTTCTCTCTTCTTATAAGTACTGAAAGAGAAGTTCTCTTTCTCTGGACTGTACTGAGGCAAGGATTTTTCTTATTGTGGTTACCTAAGTAGCTGGATGCTCCTTTGGCCAAATTGCTTTATTGATAAAATGTATTTCTTGAGCTTACTCCAAAGTACTTGCCTATACAGAGAATAATATATCTTTTAAAATGCTTACATGGGTTTTTTTGGATTGTTTGTTTGTGCGCACAGTTGTTTGGTTTTTTTTTTTCCTTTGGGAAGTGGTTAATTCTTGCCTTGTACATTGTTTCTTATTTTCTACAAGGAATTCTTGGATGAAAATTAGAATTCGATAAAGACAAGTTGCACATTTAAAATGGAATAGCATTCTGTTCAGGATAGACTTTGAGAAGCGCTACTTGACTTTAAAGCATTGAATTACACACCACCTCCTTGGGATTCTTAGTTCTAATATTATTATTTGCATTTATATTAGAGAAGTGCCTAGCAGTCCAAAGTAAGCTCAAGTTTGGGTATATTGCACCTTCTAGATAAACAGCAAGGAGAAGATTGTATTCAAACAGCCTAAGAAGTAAACAGGAAAGACACACTAACAGAAGTAAATTTTGAAAAGCTTTTTGTTCCAAGTCTTACAGGCAGAAATGTGGAAATAAGGTGGTCTGTGCTTTAGATCTTTGGTGAAGTATTTTGATTAGGCCTTAAAGAAGCTGCCTCATTCTGCTTAGAATCTGCACCTGAGAATCTTGCCTCGAAGGCAAACAACTGCTTCATTTCACTCTAAAATTGTAAAGGAACAGTCTTTGATTTTGAAACATGGACAGAATCTGTTACCAATATGGGAGAACAGATTACATTTAAGGGAGTTCTCAGAGGATGGGGTCTCCATGTTTGTGAGAGAAAGAACAGCTAGCTCATAATAAATATAATTAAACTGGAGGACAGAGTACTGTGCTTTAATTCCTGATAATTGGGAGAGTATGCAAATAATTCTGGTGAGTTGAATGCAAAGGAATTAATTTAACCTTTTACTGCAACCATGCATAAAGGATGCCATCTTCTCCTCTGTATTTTAAACTATAGCCATGGTAATGGTTCTATTTTTGCACAGAACAATAGATCTGGCTGAATACCAGCACTCTAGATAAATATGATTTGATTAAATTTCTCAAAATTTAGTGAAAAAGTATCTTCTAGAATCTATCTGGGCTTAGAAATGAGACTAATAATAAACAGATATTAAATAACAAAAACGGAAGAGAGTTTTTTTATATTAAGCCATTTAAGTCACAAACAAGTTCTATATCTTTCACGAAGTCTTTCAGGATCTTGTCTTGTGATTAAATATCTGGGCTGAAATTTAGTTGCTTAATCTTAAATTCTTAGTGACATTGACTTACTTTGTCTTTTGCATTTTATCTTTTGGTCTGTCCTTAAGTCTAAGGCCAAAAACAAATCCTATACAAAACCAGTTGAATATCAGAACTTCACTTTTTGAATGCTGCTCAGAGAGTTTTAGCATAAGGCAGCTTTTCTTGCTTTTCATTTCTTCTTGTTTTTTTGGCTACACAGGTGTCAGAAAAGTCTTTTTTTAGGATGGCAAAACTGACTTTGAGAAAAAACAGGTAAATGTCATACTAAAACAAAAAAAGGAAAAGATATAAAAAAATTATTATTTATTGCTATTTTAGATTTGGCTGAGAAAAAGGGGAGGAACCATTGTTTCTATTTAAAGTGCTACAAATATGTAACAATAAAATTGTTTATACTTGCTTCAGAATCTCACTGAAAAATCCAACTGTGTTTATGAAACTCCATTTCATAAAGGCTGAGTTTTTCAGTTAACGTTGCTACTAATTGCAAATTAATCAAAAAAGATTATTTGTCAGGGGAAGGGAAGGGGAGAAACCAATCAAAAAAACCCTGAAGCCCAATTGTCATTAATTGTCACTACCAAGTATTGCTTATCTGGAGTTCCTCCACATGTCAGTACATGAATACATGAGTACAGAATATAAAATGCTGAGATATATATATGAATATATATTTAAGGCCTAAGCAGTAAAAGTCTTGCTTTCTCTGAGGCAAATTATCTTGGTGTACATTGGATCTATTGAACACAAAAATATTAAATTGTCTACAGACTCTTTTTATTAGGTCTGCAGTAATTAATTAAGCACAGATGTCTCACCAGAAGATGAAATGGAATGTATTCAGGGAAGAAAGGAAGAGAATAAAGAATAATGAGTTCCTGAAATACAATACATCAAATGAAGAGAATAATGTAAATTAGGGCCTAATCACATTTTGCATTACACAGATGTTCTGGGAGAGTATGTGGACCTTCAAGGCAAGTTGTGAGTCTAGTATTCAAATCTGTACAATGCTGCTCTGCAGATGCTCCACAGCCTCTAAGGAGAGCACATTCAGCTGATTTGGTCCAATTTTCTGTAGTAAGAGGTACAACATATGCAGGCTGGAAGCACTTAGGATTTTTCACTTTTCCAAGTTGGAAAGAGTTTCCCAGTGACTTCAGAGGAGGAAGACCTACAATGTTTTAAAGAACTATTTGGACATCCATTTCTTCTTATTGTGCCACCTTGTTTCTTTGGCTGTTGGAAGACATACAGTAGGCCAGTGCTAACCAGACTGTTCCTTTACCACTGACTGCATAGTGGGCATGCAGAACATGCCACCAGCTGATATTTGCTCAGCTCTGAATCTTCTTCACAATCCTACCTGTTGCTGAATTCATAACAGAATAACTTAAATATAGAAATAAGCTTTCTCATTTACCTTTAATGAATCATGGTTGAATTCCGAATATTAGACTGACAAATGGTTGTTTTTTATGTCAGAGAAGTTATAAATTCAGCATGCTTCTAGTATCCTTATGATTAAATGAAGTCTAGTGAAAGATTGTTAGTGAAATGAAGTTGGAGAAGGATTCCAAACCAATTATGACCTCCATCAGAGCATATAGGAGTTACAGAGATATTTCTTTCTGCCATATGAGCACAGAGCTAGAAATGGTGGACACTGCATATTGTATCACTAAGGACTGATTAAGAGTCTAATTATGTACACTACAGCTTTATAATACTCATAAGAGTGTTTCTGATAGACTGCTACCAGAAATACAGTGAGCAGCTGTAAATAGAACACTAGTCATCACTTTAATGTAGTTGTGGGTTTTGGTTTTAGTTTCAGAGGGAAACTTATTAATTTGTGATTGCACAAATTAATGCACTTTTTTGTGCATATTGATCAGAAAATGTGGGTTTTATTCAAATTTTTACTGCAGTTCTAAAGAAAGGCTCATCCTTGTGTACGTGAAGTTTCAAATATGGCTTTATATAAAGGTATAAAGAAACTATAGTACAATGTTTCATTTAAAATATTTTATATATTTAAAAAAATTAAATTAAAAAATACCAATTCATTTGGTGATTAGGCAAACATTTTATTATAATTATTTTAATTTTAATCACCTTTTGTTCAAGGCAGTTCTCTCATAGAAATAAGTTTGAATATGCAAATTTCCCTCAAAATAGCAGCAGCAGCAATGTCTGGGAAAAGAAGAGATTCTACATGAAGAGTACTGTTTGTTCCTGTAATTACTGCTTTTACTGGACCAGTTCTCACATCACAGTCTAACTGACTATTTGAGTTTGCTTAACTATCAGGCTTCCTCAGCCAAAGGCACAGAGAATTGCAAGTCTGTAACTGAAGTTATTGGTGGGAGTTTTACTGATTATAATATGTGTAAGAAACTAGTAGACCAACCATGGTCTTAAAAATAATGAAACTGATATTACAAAGAGAATTCACAGTGGCAGTTTTGTACTTACTTTTTAGCTCTGCCATTGTTAAAATAAGTGGTATATGGTCTGTAAACCAAAAAGCAGTATCAACATGCCATTCTTTGCAAACAGTTTATACAAGACATACATTATGTTGGTGAATTTGAAAATATTAATTAACTTACAATACTTAGCATGTGACGAAATTTCATTTTTTAAAATCTCCTGCACTTCCAAAAAATTACTGAAATGTGAAACAGGTAGATAATGAATACTTTGTTATAAACAGAATTTTAAATGGAAACAAGAAGAGCCATATATGTGTGAATAACAAATGACTACAGAGTATATTATTCTGTAAGTAATAAATGCAAAATCTGTAAATTCCATGTTGTACTGAAAACAGTAGATTTATAGCAAGGGCCACCATATGTAAGGTGCATATAATATTTTAGAAAAATTAACCTGCTCTTAAAAATGTTGCCTGTGCTTCCAAGAAGCTGCTCAGCATGTAACTGAGAACAAAAATATATTATGTTGAAACTTGAACTTTGGAAGCCAAAAACGTCTTCATTGGAAAATGAAATTTCACTACTCATTTTTGATTCAAGCAATATTTTGATTTATAAAGTAATCAGAATAATCTCAAAAAACAGAATGATTTTGCAATTAATAAATGTAAATAGTTGTTTTTTTCCCTCCACTTTGATCTAAAAGTAAAGGTATTAGGACTTTTGAATTTTAGCTGCTATAGGTGGAAAAAGGTAAAGAATGTACAAGAAAAATTGTTAGTTAATAAAGCTGTACTTTATTATTGGATGAGAGAGGAGTGGAAGGAGCAAAAAACAGAGCTGAGAAAAGGAAAAAGATGTTGATGATACTCCAGCACTTATGACTGGAGCCAGACTTAGCTCCTTGACGTTGACTCAGGTGGCCACACGCACTAAGGACAGAGGTTGTCACGGGGGCGTTCCTGGGCTCGTGGCCTCCATCAACCGGCAACGCCGCTGGAGCGGGCGTGGCAGCGCAGCACCTCGGGTGTGACAGTGCTTCTGTGACATTTCCTGTTTTGTGATCCTGGCCTCCCACCTCTAACAGAGCTTTTCCCCATCGCCCTGACAGTTCACAGGTTTGTAACTTTAGAACGGGGCTGGAATTGCATATGGGACAATTTTCTTCTGGACAAATAACGAACAAGATTAAAAAACCTATTTTTTTTTTTTCTTTTTGTATTACTGACAGAAGTGAGACCATAGGAGAATATTTATTTTTAATTATATTTCCTGGGAAAATGAAACAACAGTCTGTCCTTATGTGTCTAAGATATGTTCTCGTTGTCAAGGAGTTTCAACCATATAGAGGGTAAAGGTCTTAAAGGAAATTTCTACAAGTTGTGTAACAAAAGGAAACTGAAGAAGATATATTGAAATGGGTGATCCTTGGGGACAGAGAGTTACAGGAATAATTTAGGTCTCTTCTGAATCAGAGCAACCAGTTATTATGAACATATTGGCAAGGGTTCAACATAATCCCCATTGTCACAAACACAATCAAACAAGTTGCGTCATATTATCATGTTAAAAAAATACAGACAAGTTTTGTCAATAGTTACAGCCCAAACACAATCTCATTACTGCTCAACAAGGTTTTGTGTTCCTTGTTTTTATCATGACATTAATCTGGATGAAAATTTCTTTCTGTGGATGTATATACAAGCTCTTCATGTCTTCATGTCTGTACTGTCTGTCTTATTAAAACATACATGTGTTTTTTTGATGCTCAGAATGTCATGTCATTCAATAATTTGAGACCACAGTGTGGACACATCCCAATGCTAAAAGGGTCTGGAATAACTGAATATGTAACCCTGTGCCACCTAATCCCACTTTGAACTGTGGGAGGGGAGTAAAGCAGGTGAGTGAAAAGCCACCCAGGACCCGTTGGACCCTTTCCCCTTTATTTACACCAATAAGTACATTATCTGCTTTATTGCATTGATACATTTAGTTCATATTCAGCTTTGTTCTGCAATTTGCTGTAGTTGCCTCATGAGATGAGGATGTTGCTGCTCTTGCCTTACAGAATCATGGGCAAATCACTCCAGAGAACATATGCACAGCTGGACTCTGCCTGCTGTGGGGAGGGAGAGATATATGGGGGGAGTGGAGAAAGGGGGAGCCAGATTATATTCAGTAGGGAAGAAGTGAGAGTTGTAATGCAGTGTTGTTTCCATGTGAATACTACAAAAGTAATTATAGATAGCTGCTGAGATCTATATTAATGTATTCAGATTTCATATACTTTAAAGAGCAGATTCAGAAGAGCTAGAAGGAGACAGTGACTCCATTTTGTTCATTGTTCTTTTGTTCCATTTTGCTAATAAGGCCAGTTCACAGCTGTGCAATCACAGCCCTGGTTTCAACCTTTCTGACCTGGTCAGTCATATAAATTGATATCACTCAGTTCTGTCTCATCAGTGACCTCACAATCAAAGTGGCCAAATTAGCCCTGCAGACAACCTCTCTCAATAGAAGAAGATAGAGACAATATGGCTGGACAAGTCAATACATAAATTGGTTTGAAATGAAATTGTATCAAAATGAAAAACATAAATGAGTTGACAAGCTGCTCTTTTATATTTTTGATGGATTCTGCTTTCTTAGTAAACTTTACATCAGTTTTTACATTTTGTTAACATCTTGAATTTTCAATAATTATTTTATTGAGATTAAACTAAATTTCTGAGATAAATTTTTTTTCATCAGAAATATTTTTACCCAACAGTTATAACAGTTATAACAGTTATAGCAGTTATTTTCAAAATTATTTTACAGATTATTAAATATTGAAATATCACACTGTTTTAAGTGTGAAACTTTGTTAACAGCAGCAAAATTTTTCAGCATACATAAATAAAACACAAATCTTGTTCTCGTATGCCTTGATTTTATGAATTGTACAACCCAATAAATATTATAAATAAAAATTCACACTGTCTGAACAGAGGCTAAAAGGTGATCTACAGGGTTGTCATAGTTCTCCTAAGAAACCAATCCACTACCAGCTGCTGGTTGCTGGATCCGGAAAGTAAAGTTACAGGTATATAGTGCTGATTACATGGAAGTAATTGATTACAGATTAGTTTTTAATCCTTTATTTGGTACAGCTGCTACTGAGCTGGCTATTACGACTTAGAACAATGACATTGCCCATAATCAAGACATGGTGAGATTGCCACTAAAAGTAAGAGAGAGTAATTAGGGTTGCATTTTCAGTAGACAAGTGTACAGATAACATCTCAGAAAAGCATTGTTTAAAAAAAAAAAATTCACTTACTCTTCTCTATTCTGGGAAATCTCCTGCAAGCAGCAGCCTGCCTTCCTCACCTCTACTATTCTGGTGCTTTGAAAGAATTGCTCTTTTAAATTTAAGCAATTTAGGTACCCTATTAGACAAGCATATCTCATGTATTCATCCTTTTTTTGTCTGCTCTAACTTGGATAGTCATTTCAGTTATTTTTTTCTCTCAGGACTATCATTTGTCAATCCCACAGGACTGTGGCAGGCCATATTGAAGACAGGAGATGTGTGATGTGACACAGCACACCTTCTCTCCTGTGAAATGATGTGGGCCCTTACACAGCACTGGTTAGCAAACCACAGCCTCCTGAACCAGCTCCACTGTTATTAGTTCTTCCAAACCCTTTTAATGTCAACTTTTTCCTCCCAACATGCAAGGACAGTAGGGACAGTAAATGTCCCTACAAATGTGTGATCCCTGATCTGAGAAAAATTTTTTGTGGGCAGATCTTGTTCCAAATGAACAAAAGATGTCCAGATCTTAATTTATGTGAATGATCACAAGAAGTTATGAATCTTTTCCTCACCAACTGCTTGTTTTAATGAAATTGCTCACTGAAAAAGACAAGCTGGGGATCCCAAGGACCAATTCCATTGAATTTTGCCAGGCTGACTTCAAAATTATTATCACCCAGACAGATTTCTTTCTTCTAATGCAGCCCATAAAGAGAAAAGATCACAATATAAGATTATTAAGATTGAAATGAACAGACCAAACTATGTACCTTCCCTCTGCATAAGCTGAGTGTATATTATATACAGCTCAAGAGAAGAGTCTTGCAGTTTATTTTATATATAGGCTTAAAGAAGCTTTTCCTCTGGTTCAGTTCAACAGCAGTAATTCACCAGCATCTCAATATAACTTTCATTCTTTTTCCAGAATTTTATCAAAGCTCTTTGGTTTCTGTTTTGTTTCTTTTTTGTTTATTTTTTGTTTGTTTGTTTTGATTTTGGTTTGGTTTTGTTGTTTTAGGGATATTTTCCTAAAAAAAAAAAAAAGAATAATCCCATGCTGGAAAAACTATACAGGTCAAAAAATCCACCCTCACCTCCCCTCACCTGGATGTACTTTTCTCTTCTCTATGTCCAGCACTCCAGGTGGGAGCCTGTGTATCCTCAGTATGTTCACTACGAGTATAACATAAGGCCTGTAAATCTGCTTCATATCTGACTGGGCTGGTGAAAGGTATATTACAGACTGCATTATATAATAATATATTTATATTGCTAACTTTGAGCTTACTGTAGAACATATTTCCAGAATAACTCAGCTTTTTAAGGTTATTCTTGCACTGAAAAGAAATATAATTTAACTGCTTATATTTCACCTAACAAATGAAGCAAAAATGAAGTTCCTACCAATAATGGCAGTAAGGTTTAGAAAATAAGAAACACAGAAATAAAGACTGAAGTTTTTGAATATGGCATTTTAGTATTTCTGGAGTAAAGAAAGGGGAGGAATTAATTTTATTTGTTAAATTGCTAAAAGGCTATCTTTGTTATATAAAGCACCTAATACAATTTCTCAGTACAATGAAAGCTGGCAATGTCCTCTTTCCTTGGTACTTCATATATCTGTTTATTTTTCACCTCTTGAATTATTTTTAAAAAGCTTTATTTAAAAACTCAGGAATTGTGTGAGTAAATTCAACTTTGGCAAATGGTTAATGTATCCTTTTTAACAAAGAAGGTACTTGAAAAGAAGCTGTTATTGCATCTTACACGATGCAGAATAGGCTTTCTTTTTTTTAATAGGCACGTTCATTTTAATATATTTAGCTGGACTACATTTTCCTTCAGTGCATTATTAAGCAGACATGGTAATAGAAGTTGGCAAGACAGCATATTTTTCTTGAGGTTAACTACGAATTGGTGGCAAATTCATGCAGTGAAACTTTTTCTTGTGACTTCATCCTAGGTAATACTATATAAAGAAATGTCTGTGATTGTGTTATTTACTTCACATTTTATTCTTCAAAATAGATTCAACTGAGGTCTGCTATATAATGTGTTATAAAAAGATGTCAATAACATAGTTTGCCACAGAACATAAGGACTGATTTTTAGAAGAAAAATAGCAATGTGCAGATTGTACAGATAATAGAGACTGTAATAGGTACAGAGTTTGGACATAGAAAATTATCAATAGTTTTGACATTGTTTTCACTAATAACTGAAAGCAAAGCTAGTTTCTTACTGAAGTGACATACATAGATAGCTGTTATGAAGTTCAGTGTATTTAGGAACACAAATTCAGTGAAGGATAGTTAAAGTCAGTATGGATATTACACCCAAGCATTAAGATATTAAGCAGATAATAATGTCCACAATATGCAGTACCTGACGGATTAGAATTAATAGGTTCTGTTGTGAAAATTACCTTAGAAAGGGGAATGAAATTCTATGGAGCTACAGCAGAGGTTACTAATGATGTGGCCAAGGGCTAGTCCACTGGCAGCCAACATGTCAGCCTGGAACATAAAGGTGATAACTTCTTCCAAGTGACACTGTTTTTGTGATCAGATTAGTGAGAGATGCCTCTGCCCGAATTATGGTGCAGAAGAGAACATATGCTGGAATCAATAACACAGATTTTTAACAGTAAATGTGAGGTAGAGAGATAGAAACAAGTAGAAAAAGGACAGGGAGGACAGGGAGAGAGTGAGATCAAGCAGAAGGTAGTAAACACCTGTGGATCCACTGCAGCCCATTGCTCTTTCTTTACCCTGGGCTTCTCAGAGGTGGGGGTGTCAGATTTGTTCTTCTGGGGGTACCAATTTTATACAATCCTGTATTAGCTGTGAATATGCAACTGTGTGTAGAGCTAGTCCTTTATAAAATCTTAGCTATCAGGCTAGTCAGCTTACAGAGCTTGTTGATAAGAGAAGACAGAAATGCAGTAGTTGGATTTTTTCCTCTCACCCAGGTCCTCAGATCTGGTGTCTTTTCCTTCTGTAAGACAGTCATGTTTCTAGAGAATTGCTAACCCATGGCCTGACCTGCCCTCCCTCTAGACTTTGCACTCTGCAGCACTGAGGCAGGATTGTTTTCCCAGGCCATGGCATGTGACTGCTTTGCTCTTTTTAAACTTTGCTCAGCTGATGCTTCTTTTCTTAAAGCAAAACCTGCCTTCACCCAGCTCTCAAGGCCACGTTTTCTCAGTGATCACTAATCGGCTATCAGTGAATTTTTATTGATCTGGGGCTTCTGCTTTCAACCCATGCTCATATTTTCAAGACCTTTGTTGTTATTCCAAGATAAAATTGTGCAACATCAGAAAAGACAGCAGATACCAAACTCTGGTTCGCACTGTGAGCTCTCAGAAGCAGTTGATAGCAAGCCTAACATGTCATAAGTAGGGCCTTGCACAAAAGATTCAGTTAGCATGAACCCTCTGTTGTGTAAAAAAAGAATGCAAATTCTATTTTTACAGGACCACTGGCCAAAAAAAAAAAAAAATGCTTATAGAATTATAATAGGTTGGTGTTCTTAATGTTTAAGTTCAAAACAAGCTGGTGTTAAAAGCTGCTTAAAGTAAGTCTATTTTTCCAGATGCAGGTGGCCTCTGCTATATCTACACATATTTATATTTTCCAAATGCTATTTACTAATAGCAATGTCTGTGACAGTAAAGAACTCTAAGTTCTTTGTTGGGACACGTGATAGAATCAAAAGATCTTAAATACATGGCTGTGATTCAAACGATCTGTTCTGCAGTCATCCAATCTAGTGGCTTTTGGCCAGGGAATTCCCTGAACACTTGAAATTAGTTGTGGTGCTCATGCCTAGAATTGCTCTTTGCAGGGACTAGAGACCTAGGTCCTGCATGAACCAGAAGGGTGTTTGAACAGTAGTTAGACTCACAATGTTCAAAGGCCAGATCCATTAGAAGCGCACACTTGCTGATGATTTGGTAGAGACCTGTTTGAAATCACAGACCTTAACTATTACATATATATTAGCTCAAATCTATAATCTGTTCTGGAATAAACTGAACAACATAACCTGTTTAATATCTGAGTGCATGGGCATGTTGTGATTTCCATAAAATCTGAGCAGGAAATGTGCCAGTTGTGTTTTAATCCTTATTTGATACATGCAGTATTACATTCACTCTTTACATACAGGGTTATATCATGTGTTCTAGCCACAGTCTGGAATCACTGAACCTCTTATGATAAGGAGAATGATTATCCTGCTTCTTATGGAAGAAGCTTTTTAGTGCAATACAGTGCAATGTATTCAAGCAATAGACATTTAACATGAATCTGTCTAGCAAAAGGCTGCATATTATCAAAGGAGCCTTTTATTTCCAATATTAGCTTTGACCATAAACTGAAAGTAAGCATAATTCATTGCTCTCTGGATTATGTCAGTATTCTAAATTTTGCTATTTACAAGGAAAAAAATAAACAGGTAGAGAAAAGCATCAGCAGAACAGGAGAGAGCATTCCAGAAGCAAATGTCATACTGAATTGCAGTACAATAATGAAAGCACTTTGTAAAATGTATCACCACAGGAACAAGGAAATAGCTTCTATGTTTACAGTGTTTATGTATTTCTGCTTGCACCTAGTCTCCAGTAATATATTTCTCCAAAGTTTATATGCCCTTTTTCATCTGGTGACAAACTATATGCTTTCTCAGAATCCTGCCGCACTTATGGAGATTTGACATCTGTAGGAGACCATATAATAGCAACCTGAATAGTTTGCTACAAAATATGTTCTTTTTCCATAAATGAAAAGAATGCATTCCTTTCAGCTTTACTTTACTAATTTCCATTTATTTCCTGCATTTACTTTCACAGATTACTGGTATTACTGATTAACACTTAAGGTTGAATAAAGTCCACATACAACCTAAAAAGAAAAAATATCTCACATTTTAGATTCAAAGCAACCTTAAATTTCCCTCATTCTTGAGGCTATTCCTTCATGTTGTCATTATGTGCAACTGGTAAACTTTATAGAGAAACTCAAGACATGAAACAACAAATGATAACATTACAATATTTCTCTTAGTAGTTTAGTGAGAAACTGCAATCATGAAACCTTTCTTCATAAACACACATGACCAAGAACTGATTTCTTACTCTGGTGCTTTAAAATCTACTAAATGGTGAGTCCATTCAGAGCTTTCCCCCATGAAGGGATGTCATGACCAATTTACTCCCCTGTTCTGGGTTGTTCTGCAGTATAAATATAACTTCATAATATTTTTCTCCTCAAATGTGGAAACCTGATTTAAAAGAAAAAAGATAATATAATATTCTTGGAACTTCTTGTCCTCTGTCCCTTAGGACAAAAGGTATTTAACAAGTTGATTAATCATATTATATTCCATCAGATATATGTAAGCATAGATTTAATTCAGGGTAGTTATTCCATTTTTGCACTGGCTAAAGGCTTATCTTGGTATTCCATAATATACGCTGAATTCAATATTGTTCAAACACACCATTTGATAATAGAATCATGGAATCATTTTGGTTGGAAAAGGCCTCTAAGAACATTGAGTCCAACTATTAACCCAGCAGTGCCAACCCCAACACTAAAACATGTCCTTAAGTACCACATCTACACATCTTTTAAATACCCTCAGGCATGACTCCACCACTTCCCTGGGCAGCCCTTCCAATGTTTGATGACCCTTTCAGTGAGGAAAGGGGTCCTTGGATTTTTTCCTAAATTTAAACATTGCTTGAGGACATTCCCTCTCGTCCTATCAATTCTTATTTGGGAGAAGAGACCACATCCACCTCCCTGCTACCTCCTTTCAGATAGCTGTAGACAGTGATAAGGTCTTCCCTCAGCTTCCTA
Organism: Promerops cafer; assembly: GCA_013398275.1. NCBI lineage: Eukaryota > Metazoa > Chordata > Aves > Passeriformes > Nectariniidae > Promerops > Promerops cafer. The sequence continues at coordinate 625,563 of VZSE01004120.1, read as the reverse complement.
TTCTTCAGGCAAGATAACTCCTTTTTACTCAGGCATTTTTCATAAATTTGTGCTCTAGACTTTTTTTCCCTTCTTTGGATATATACACAAGGTGAGTATTTAGAACTAAAAGCAGTGTTTTTACTAGAGTATAATCTGGAAAGTTACATGCTAAGCTATGCTGTTCTAATGTTATACTTTCATTGAACAAATCAGCCTTTTCCTCCATGTTATGCCTCTAACTTTACTGTGCCCTTATAACAGTCATTTATGTTGTAAAACTGGAGCACAGATCTCTTCCATGAACTAGTTCAAACTAACACCTTTCTCCTCCTTCTTCCCTCACAATGAACATCATTCTTCTGAGTTGATGAGATAACCAGTAATGGTATAAAGAAGAGAAAGAAAATGTACTGTCAGAACTAGGGCAAGAGAAAGGAAGGAGGAGGAGTAGAAGGTAAGATAGCATGGAGATCAAAACTGCTTCTTTGATAGGAGACTGACTCAACAATCCTTGTCACTTCAGCCTCAAGCTGAAAGATAAAAATTAATCTATAACTCTCTTTGTCTTGTTTGACAAAGAAAAGAAATCTGATTACATTCCCATTTAGTGAATTTTCATTTACAGATGCACATTAAAATAACTGTTAAACTCGTACACAACCTGGTATCCAAAACTGACATGAAACACTCTCACAGCTGAAACAGAAAACACTGCTTTGTATCTGTCATTGAACTGATCTGTGGATATTCTATTACCCACCTGCCATTGCTGTTTGGGGTACAACACCAAAGGTACTATTTGAAAATGACCCAAGTGTTTTTGGTATTTGATGTGTCTCCTTGTTATAGATTGGGCTAAATTTCATATCCTGCTTAATGTCTCTGACTATATAGGCATATTAATTAAGAATAATGAAGTAAAATACATAAATATTCCTATTTTTAAATATGAATACAATACGTTCAGGTTAAACAATAGGCTTCCATGCTCTAGGACCTAGGATATTTTACAATGAAAAATGAAAAAAATCCTTCCCTCGTAGCTACTGTTTATTTTTTTTGTTCAATTTTTTGTTTTTTTTTTCTGTCTTTTTTTTCTTTGTTGTTGTTTTCTGCTGATGTAAATTATAAGTGATGAGGATTATCAGTTTCATGAGGTACTTTCTATACAAGGAGAGATTAAGTAGATTCCATACATGAGGAAAAGAATCGGCTGAAAGGAAATATCACCCAGAAAATCATGACTGGATTAAGAGAAAGTATCATTTTAAAAACCATAAATTAATGTAGACAGTTTAGATTAATGGCATAAGTATTACACTTGTTATATTCTTCTCTGGGAAAATTTTTGATGAAAAGTAAGATTGCATTGATATATTTCAGTTTATGTTTGTTACATAATCATTTATGGTTTTCAAATAAAACAACAAAGCTGTTTTCTGGATTGCTGGGGAGGCAAACTGCAGCTATACCAAAAGCAACTAGAGATGCAGAATGAGAAAGATAGTGAGGTCTTCCTATGATCTAACTGCATGACCACTGTTTTACTTAGTTTTTTGACTTGCATATCTGGAAGAAATAGATTGATTTTTTTTCTTTTCTCAGGGGAAAAAAAAACCATCCAGATCTTCCAATCAAACAGTTTGCTTTGGGGGACATAAGCATTTGCTATACAGTATTTACCACTTGTCTCTGTCCCACTGTTTTCTCCCTCTCATGTAGAGGCAATCTGGTAATTTGATGACGGGGTAGCATTTTGTACTTTCACAATGAGCCCACTACAGTCTATAGGATCATAGAGCCATGGAATGTCTTGGGTTGGAAGAGACCATAAAGATCCTCTAGTTCCAACCCCCAGCCATGGACAGGGACACACTGCACTAGACCAAGTTGCTCAGAGCTCCATCCCACTTGGCCTTGAACATTTCTGGTGATGGGGCATTCACTTCTCTGGGCAACCTGGTCCAGTGCCTCACTACCTTCAACAGCAATGAATTTTTTCCCTAATATCTAATCTAAACCCACTCTCTTTCAATTTGGACCAATTCCCTCTTCCCCTGTCACTACATGCTCTTGTAAATAGTCTTGCCTCATCTTTTCAGAAAGTTCCCTTCAGGTAGGAAAGGCCACACCTAGGTTCCCCGTGAGCCTTCTTTTTTCTAGGCTGAACAAACCCAATTCTCAGCCTTTCCTCATAGGAGTGGTGCTCCATCCTATGTACTCCTTAACAGTTTTTAAAGCATAATTTTACTGCACTAGTCCAGAGTATTTCTGTCGCAGAGCAGTTGAAATATCCCATATGATCTCATGAACCTGTGGTTTAGTGATCAATTGGTAAGCTCTTGATTAGCAGCTACTGAAGTTTTTAAAAGTCTATCACTTCCCAGAAGCCTCTGACTGGCTTTCCAGGTCCTTAAAGACAAATGAGAATCTCAAACTAATCAACAGCAATAAATCACTGGGCTTTCTGCTGATTAGGAATCATGTCTTCTACTTTTCAGGTTGGTTGTCTGCTAATATCCTATTTAAACATCTAATGTCTCACAAGGGGGCTTCTATAAAGTTGTTGAAGAAAAAAAAAATTGGTCAGCTCAGGGAAAAAAAAAGAAATTTATGGTAAGAAATCAGTAAAAGAACTGTATTTTATGCTTACACATGTCTATGACCAAGTCAGAATAATTTTACCTAGTTTGCTAATACTAATTAATTGAATTACAGCTGTTAATTGAAATGAAAATTATTTATTTTATATTAAAATAGATTTCAGGTTTCTATGTGGCCAGACACTATGTAATCTACTGTAGTGAATGCAAGCTAAAGCCCCAGACATAACATAACATTTCAGTATTTAAATATGTATGAAAGATTAGGTGCAGCTTTTAAGGATTTCCTGGTATTACTCAAATTCCAGACAGGGTCTGACTGCTGAGTTTACCTTGTGCAATAAACCTATAGTATTGACAGACAAACTAAAAAGCAGTGTGTTACAAAATAGGTGTTAATCTTTAGCAGAATATATGGATAAGGCAGATATGCTTTGCTGTTAATGAATAATGTATTATTAAATGATGGTTTTTCAAATGTTTTTTATTTTAAATATAATAAGGAAACCTTTAGATGTAAAGGAACATCTATAAAGAACATGAATATAAATTATATACATAATTATTTTTATATATTGAAAATTATAAAAGGGACTGAGTTTTCTCAGACTGTCTATTTAGATCTGTACTGCTAAGATGCTGAATCCTACCTCATATAACACAGTATACAATGTGACCTGTGACTTCCTCTCCTCACTTCTTTCTTAAGCAGGGTGCTATTCTTCTCTGGCTGGCTGTGCCTTTCATCTCAAAGGAAGCAGGGGCACAAAATATTCTAAAAGAAAAGTGTAATTTGCAGGTTGAAAATATTTTTTTTTATAAAAACAAGGCAAAATAACATATAAAAAAAAAAAGAGGATGAAGATAAGTAGGCAAAGGAAGTACAGAATATAATGTTTTAACTGTTACATAGATTCTAATTGTGTAATAGCTAAACTATGTCTAAGAGCCACGTTATACATGACCCTATTCTCTTGATCTTTCACCTTACTTCTACAGCTCCACTCACTTTATACTAACTTTCCTTAAATTAAGAGAATAAGAATGAAAAGACAAAACAATAAGCAAACAGACATACTGCAACATGGGGAATTATAAACTTACATGACATGTGTTTTTCTTCAAAGCCAAAAATCTTCAGAGTCATTCTTTTAACTTTAAATAATCTCTAAGGATCTCCATGAGACTCTTTCACATCAAGTTGTTCTAAAATTAAAGCTTTCACTGATTAAAACTTTTCTATAACTGCTTCAGAGTATTTAATTCTATGCATTTTATTTCATAATTTTACTTTTCTGGGATGAAATGGCAAACATTCCATGGGAAAGAACAAATTGGCATAAATTCTTAGGAAAAAAAGGTCTTGAATTCAGAAGTTTTATATAAAACTAGGTAACTATCTAATGATAATAATCTTTTTGGTTCTTTCTTTTTCTTTTATTTACTTTTTTTTTAAATTTTCACTATGATGATGATTATTATGATTATTACTTATGATGGGTATGTGTGCTGCATTCAATATTAATTTTCAGGTCTCTCCTTACTGTTTCTTTTTCTTGTTGCACGTGGGCATGGTCTCAGAGATTTTTTTTCTCCATTCTATCTCTTGTACCATTTTTTTAGTCTCCGTAAGGAAAACAGATTACCCTTCAGATAAGGGGTAACAGATTTGCCCTATTTCCATCAAACACTTTATATTTCCTTTTAATCAGTAAAGTATCTTTAGGTTGGCAGCTATTCATATTGGGGTTTTTAAAATGCGTGTGGCATTGTTACTGCATATTCTACCTCTGAGACATTAAACAACCTCCTACTTTCATTTTCTCATTCCACATATTTGTTGATTTTTTAATTTATATTTTTTAGAGACCTGTATAATTTCAGAGAACACAATGAGGGTTATCATAAAATACACAAAAAGACCCAGAAATTCTAAATATTTATTTTTGCCTTTGAACAGAATGCCTTTCTTTCACCTCAAACTGTTCAGTTACTAGCAAGTGGTCATAAAAAGGAAAGATTTCCCCACTGTCATAATAAAAGCAATGTGTCATCAGAAGAGATTCGAAATGTCAGAAACATTATATACTGTTCAATAAACCTGTTAATCTGCATGTGGTTCCTTTACTATAAATCAAGGAGTTTTCTCTGAAAAACTTGTTTAGATATATTTTTCTTTTCCTGGTGTGTTTGAGACATTTTATTTTATTTATCAAATTTCTCTTTTGCCTATTTATAGTTGTGTTCTTATGAAGTTATCTGGCTAGGGTGATGGTTTTACAAGGACTATATAGCTTCTATCAGTATTCAGATACTTCATATACATTGAGTAGTTACTCCTTAATAATGAAAGGATTCGCTAAAATAAAACTTTATAGTATATATTTATAATTGAACTCCAATTTGCTTTTAAATGAAAGTGTCAAAAATGTGTAAGAGTGAGCCATCATTTAGATATAATTGAGATCTTTACTCATTTGAAAAAAATAATAGAAGTTCAAAAGTATCTGCATATATACATATTAAGTTACACAATGGATTAAAAAAAGTAATACACAAAGTAGACAAAATATTGTAACTTTACTCGAAGATTGTGATTTACAATAGAAAAGAAATCATATGAGAATCAAGAAGGTGTTCCTTTTCATCCCAGAACCTGAGAACTTGCAAGACAATATGGAATTGAAGAAGTTTTTCCAGATATTATGTACAGAATGTTATCACTCACAAGTTTAAACTAGGTGTAGTTAGTGATTATACATTGATCTCCTATGCACACATTTTCTTCTATCAAATATATTAAAAGAAAGCCATAACACACACAGACACACAAAGGCACACAGAAAGGCTGTCCATAATACCTGATTTTTAAAATTTTTCACTGTCTTGTTTTTTTGGCCTTTAAAACCATGTTCATAAAGCAAAGCACTTAGAATGTTTCAAGAGCAAAAATAAGAAAACATGGACTTTACTAAGAAAAACCCCAATGCCCACCAAAAAAACCTCCAAACCAAACACTTTTACAATCCTACTCATTCAGTTTTGAGAAAGTCCACTTGGGTTTTTTTTTAATCGTGAGTGAATAGTCCTGACAAAAATATTTCTGCCAGAAACAAAAATGAGAGAAAATACATATTCACACTGTTACTCTGTTAACTGTGTGGCAAATGAAAATCTAAAACACTGGATCTCCTTGTAAGTCTGAGAAAAGACTTTCATGTAAGCATGTTGCAGTACAAGCTGATGAACTATTATTAGACAAGAAATACCCATGATGCCTAAATGTACCCAGTAAATGTACCTCTCATGCTACAGTGCTTATGTCCATAAATCAGATATAGTGAAAGAATTTTATTCAAAGCGATTGAGTTTTATTACAACTAGAAATTTTGACACTATGGACAAGGAGACACTATTCTTTTTTAAATTTATAATGTATGCAAATTCAGTGAACTTGAAATACACTTTAAAGAAAACGGCAAGCTAAAGAAAACCTTCAAGAGATTGCCAGAGAGCTCTGTTTCAATATAACATGAATTGCAGGTATAGTATATTAGAAGGACTGTTAAGCACCTCAGTTATTTTCTCTTGTCAGAAGGAGTTTTAGATGAGATGAAATTGCAAATACTGAGTCCTGTCTTATTACACCAGAAGTTAATAGCTACAGCTTCAAAGCCATATGCACAGTAATATGTCTGATCTATAAGGATTAAAATGGTTGGATAACTTAGGTGATGAGGTAAGCCTCTATCTGCCACAAAACGTACACATCCACTTACAGCCATATCTTTGCAATTTCTGGAAGAAGAGGGAAAGAGAAAAAGAGACTTTGTCATTTTAGTGCAAATATTAAAGTTCACCTTGTGCAGAAGGGTAGTGCAAATACTTTTCTATTCCAATTCTCAGGATGGAGAAAAGAGAAGATCAAATGTTAAGCAGCAAAATGGTAGGAACACCTACCATGGGAAATATTACCTTGCTGAATTCCTTCCCAAACTATTTCTGATATTTGAATTCTACCTCATATACCTTTTTATAATTTTTTACTTTAGATAATCCTTTCATTATTAAAGAGTAACTAATCAATGTACACAAAGTATCTGAATACTGATAGAAGCTATATGTTCCTTGCAAAAACATCACCTCAGTCAAATAACTTCATAAAAACACATGCTAAGCATCTTAACTATGGAAAGATTATCCAAAACCCAAAGCTTTCTGAGCTTCATTCATCCCTAATTACAGGATGAAGATTCTACATCATCTGGTTTAGACTGGTTCTGTAGAAAGTTTCATTTCAGTAACACAGTGAAAAAGCAAGAGTACTGAAGTTAATCTATATGAAAGCATTTTTTCTAAAGAATAACATAATTAAGCAAATTAAAGGAACAAATAACCACTTCAATAATTTAATCTACTTCTTAACAACTGTCTGAAATGTGAACCATAGCAAATATCTTTATGCAAAGAAAATCAGCGGACAGTCCTTATAAAATCTTAGCAACCATGGAATGTGACATATATTTTTATATATATAATCATAATCATATATACATGTGTAATATATAATAAAGTTCCTCTTCCCTGAACCCCCAGAGGAATCATGCAGTCTTGCCTCAGACTGCCATACCTTGCTACTAAGTGCAGGTTTTGAATCATTTGCCATCTACACTTCTGAGAGATTTTATTAGACAGAATGGTCAGTGGTGTTCACACTACTCAGAAAGACAATACGTGTCTCTTCACCCTTCTGGTTCTCAGATAAACTTGAACATGAAAAACATCAAAAACAAGCAAGAAAAGTGAAATAAATATTTTGAGAAATTTGGATTCCAGTCTTCATAGGCTCAGTAAATGTTTTCAAACTGCACTCAAACCTCAAACTTCAGAGGATTAACATATTAGTGTCTTTTACAAAAAAAGCTTTGTAACATCCTCTTCCTTCTTTGGATGCAGGAGTCTAGGAGCATATAACTGGAACCTCCTGGAATACAGAGTTGAATTTCTTTATCTCTTTTTATCTTATTCATTCAAACTCTAGTTTACAACCGCTTAATGATACACTCCCTCTTCCCCCACTCTAGTCCTGTGTAATTGGCATGTTTTTTCTTATTGCTGAGGCCAGCAAGTAAGATCTTGGAAAAGGATGAAAACATATTGGGAGACACAGTATAATCCACTAAAATCTGTGCATTCTGAGTGAATGGAGGAGCAAAGTCCAGTTATGCCTTCCTTATTTTTAGACAGAAAAGACAATTAGGACCATAGCAGACAGAAAAAAAACGCAAATTGAAAAGGAAGTGTAAAACTGAACTAGTAACAAATGACATTAAAATCAAGGAAATATGTGCATATGTTCAATAAGTTCAGTGATCTCTATAGCACTAAGCTTGTAATAAACAAAGTAGAATACAGAGCAACAAAGGCAATCTTCCAATATCATTCTGAGAACTCTGTAGAATAGGTTGGAATTTTCCTTCAAAATGTGGGGTTTATTTAAATGAAAAGTTACTTTTAAAAATGCATCTTTATTTTCCTTTTTTAATAATAAATTCTATGAAAAAAATTAAAATATCTTGAAAAGTTGATTTTTTTTATTTAGAGCTTTTGTGGGTTTTTTTTGGGTTGTTTTTTTTTTTGTTGTTTGTTTTTTGGGTTTTTTTTGTTTGGTTTTGTTTGTTTTGTTTTGTTTTGTTTTGTTTTTCAGCCTACTAGAAATTTCTACACTATAAAAAGAACTTCCAAAAAATAATTCAAGGTAACTTTGCCTGAATACTATCTTACAAATGCCAGCTTTCTTTTTATTACTGTTGAAGACTACTGCGAAAATTCCAGACACAATTTTTCCCCTTAGATTAATATTTTTGGAAAAAGGCTTTTGATACTGTCTTATTTGTGATGAGTTTCAGACTTTGGCCATGATATTCAAAGATCTTGCACATCTTCAGTAAAAGCTCATAGAAAACTTTTGATTACAATATTTAATTGCAAAATTACAGTTTTAATTTGTAAAAAAAAAAAAAAAAAAAAGAAAAAAAAAAAGAAGAAGAGGTAAGGATTAACTTTTATTTTGAAGTTTTTTTTTTCATAAAATTAGAGAAAATCCAGAAGAGTGACTAAAAATATCACTTGAAACTACTGGTAGTTTGTTTATTTTATTTTCTTCTCCTTTATTCTCCTTCACCTCTCTATAATAGATCCCTGATCTACCTGGATCAATTTTAGATTAAAAAAATGTGAAATTTTATTTATTTGATCTCTGAATTTCCTATTTAAGCATCAGGTAAAAAAAAACCCAACCTTCTTTTTCTGAGAAAAATAACTCTGAGAAGCAGCCAATCCAATCTCTTGCTCCCAGTTGTAACAGTGTTTGAGATTTTTGAAGAAAAGTGTTTAATGTATGAGTTTGAAAGATGCCTGATAATCAAAGATCATCAAGTATATGTGGCCCACAATTTCATGGCCTTAACTGAAGATCACATTTATACATAGTAGTCAATTATTTATATGTAAACAAATAACTCTTTTTAGACTGTAAGATTACTTAACATCTAACAATTCCTTATGTAACACACAATCATATTCTTCCAGTCTTGACTTTCTTAATTCAAGAAATCCATTTGAGTGCAATTTTTTACATCGAAGTAAAAATTTCATGGCCTTAACTGAAGATCACATTTATACATAGTGGTCAATTATTTATATGTAAACAAATAACTCTTTTTAGACTGTAAGATTACTTAACATCTAACAATTCCTTATGTAACACACAATCATATTCTTCCAGTCTTGACTTTCTTAATTCAAGAAATCCATTTGAGTGCAATTTTTTACATCGAAGTTCTTTATCCTTTGTTACTTTTGCCTCAGCTGCAGAAATGTGTTCCTTGCTTAGCTTTGCTCTGCTCTCTCAGTTATGCCTTTCAGAGTCAGGCTGCATGGGCTTCACTGGAATTTCTTTTACAGTGAGCTCATTGGCAATCTCTTGGAATAAGCTTTTTAAAGAAGTTTCATACTCTAATATGACTTTTCTTTATCTAGCTGGTACCAGCACCTATGTCTTCACCTTCCTCAAAACTAATTACCCAGTGCTTGAGAGGACTAAATAGCTTTGAGTGTGTAATTACTGGAAAGTACACTTTGTAATCCTTAAGCATTTGTTTGTTTATGTGTGTGCTTTTGTGTGAGTATCATTTATTTAAAGTATTTGCTTTTTTCCACAGATGTTAAAACTGTCTTGTTTTAGAGAGCTAAAGATTAATCACAATTTAAGATTTTATTTAAAGTTCTTGATGACATATCTAGTTTTCAGAGGGTTCTTCATTTGTAGAAATATGATTAAGAAAATACAAGTAGCTAAAACAGAAGACGAGTATTTCAGTTTACCTTTTTAAATAACAAAATACAATAAAGGCAATGATTACTTTGCAATTAATTAAAATTTAAATCAATATAATAAAAGAATTAAACCAGTCTCATTTCATTATTAGAACAGGATAATAGTAATATTAACCAGACATCTAGAAAATGTGTTTTATGAAATTTCAATACCTTTTGTTGTGAAACTCAATTAAAGATTTTTACTGTTGATTTTCTCTAACTTAGTCAAATACAGTTACACTTATCACCACAAAAAAAAAGTTGTCTAATGCTTTACTGGTGGTATATGAATGAGTATTTTCCTCTATTTAACTGCTAATTTATTAAACAATATATAAGTATAGACAGTTTCAATAATTTCACACATTGTTTGATCCACTGTTAAGCACTTGGTCTCAATTTATAATTGATAATTTGTGTGAGTACAGAGCAAGCTTTTCTGAAAGCACATGAGTTGGTTTTTTTAACCAGCTGTAGAACCTTTTATTCTTTTTTTGCCAGGTAACTCAGAGAAGCAGACTATCAGGTTATAATTTCTTACAAAGTTCTTAGTATCATGGCTAGTAATGGGCAAAAAAAGTTTGAATTATCCTCTGGAACTAGGTAATGTATTTCAGCAGCAGAACTAGCAGTTTTCTTTTGGGAATTATCTGATTTCAAGCAGCTTCATAAAACACCCAAATGCATGCATTCAGCAAAAGAGTGATTATTTCCTGGCCATTAGCCACGTACATTCTGTTATGTGTCATGAATAAAATATGACTGTCAAATAAATATCCATCACGCTCCCTAACATTCACTCACTAAGACTTGCAGCAAGTAATAAGACTGCTCAGTATCCAAAGCATTAAAAGTCCAGTTTAAATTGAACGGAGAAGTTTGCATTTCATAGATGGATTTTAATGAAAATGCCTCAGCTTGCTTTAGATTTCAGACTCAAATCAACCACGTGACCTCACCAAATTTTATTTCAATCAATAATAGGGCAAAAATACTGTGATATAAAAAGCTTAGATGCTTTTAGCCATAGAAGACACTGCCTTTCTTTAAAAATATATTCATAATGAAGACATCTGTATATATGTTTTTATGTTTATGCTAATAAACACATATCCATACTGGTACTTATTATACTCAGGAAAAAGTGTTTTAAGTTGACTTTAAAGAATTTGCATCTAAGTGACAGCACAAATTTGGAGTACATAGGAACTCTATAGAATTGCTCTCTGCCCAATTCCTCATCCAGGTTGTCCACACAAATTACTCTCATATTAACTTGATTGGTCTCATGGATATAATTTCTAAGTCTTCTACTGCTCTGTAGAGTACTTTAATAAAGAAATAATGTAATAATAATAACAACCATAATATGTAACCTCAGTCTCTTGTTAAATCTCTTTGTTAAATTCCATTAGATGCTTTTCCCCTCCATTACAAACCAAAGAAAAATAGTTTTGGATCGTAAAACAACAATACACAGGTAGGTTTGTGCCACTCTACAAAATACTGAGGAAAAATATTCTATTGCATCGTCTTCTCACAGAGTCCTTAATATTCATTGTCTTTAAATGTACAGTTGGATTTGATGATCATGAAGGTCTTTTCCAACCTAAGTGATTCTATAATTCTGTCATTCCATTTAGCTGTTGCTTTTTTAATCTAGAGATAATCATGCTCAGCTGGAGCTATTGCAATCAGCCAGAAAGGTGGAAATGTAAAACATTCTTCATGTTTTGACTGACACTTTTTCAGGTGTATTAATTAATTTATCTGATCTAATAATAGTTTAGATATTTAAGACTTCTTAGACAAGCAGGAGGGCTACAAATAATTTCAGTGAGAACTTAGTTTTGATCTAATGAGTCAAATTAATCTCTGGGAGTAACTCAGTTGAAATTAATGACGCTGTCAGTGAGAAGGTTTCTATCTGGTCATCCATATTTGGCAGTTGATTTACAGAATAGAGTCTGTCTTATGGAGGAAAACAAAAATCCTTTACCAAAAGAAACTATCCCGTGATCAACACTGCTGCCTTATTCCATACTAAAAGGTCATTTTTTTTGTTAAGCCTTCATGGTGCAAATTTAGGCTGAAGAAAGGTATCCTTGCCTGTCTCAGGAGAAGCAAGCAAGCATAAGAGTGGGAAAGAAGTGTGTTAGACAAGGAGAATATTGTAAAAACACGGAAATACTGCTACTTACAACCAGCATATCTGGCATGGAACAGCACTGAGCAGGGTGAACATACCATTGATACATTAACATAATGAATTTCAGTTTCTATCCTTAATGTACTCATGCTCAGATATACTCTGACTTGCATAGTTGAATCCAATTAATTTTAGGAGACAAAACTACATACTGACATAAGAACATGTAATTCCACTCTGTGTTTCAGTAGATCCGGATTTCTGCCCTGATTATAAAAGGAAAGCCTCTCTTCCTTCTCGGTTTCCTCTAAACTCTCTTGCAGATATAGACAGTAGGTATTTTTAATTGTGATATCTAACTTTAGAATGTACTCATAAAACAAGTTTTGTCATTCCTATGCAAGGATGCAGGATGTCTGAATCTGTCTACCCTATTACAATATGCAGAGTTCAATGGAGCTTTTACAGATCAGTTCGCAAAAGAAATATTGTGCAGGGGTGCTAAAATAATTCTAAATTCTCCATAGCATTCTTTTGAATAAGTGAATTTTAAAAGATAAACTCAATCATGAAAACTGGTATAATTCTATACAAACTACAAATATACATGTAATAGTTCTCTCAATATTTTTTTCTTTTTGATAAGGTGCACATGGATTTACAGCAGTTGTACTTGGAGCTCTATAATTCTAATGCTGTCCTCAAAAGAAATTTCAATCCATACATTTCATAGTTCAATAGCTCTTTTTGTTGCAGGGTGAGTGACATGGATAGAACTACAGACATTAACACACACCCCCTAACTACTAACTCCGTGCTATTGACATTAGCTTTTATTAACAGCAAATATTTCTTCAAAAGTTTTATTTATGGCCTCATTTTATGTCTGCAAATCCTAACAGATCTGTGCTACTCCAAAGTGTCTCAATTACTCAGTCACAAGTGCATATGCCCTAATGTATTTTATCTTTGTGAAGTGATGCTAAGCTTTACTGCATTGCAAACGCCCCTTTTAATTTGGACTTGAGTATATTCTAATTTTGACAGAATAAAATCAAAATGGAATCACCAGTTCTTCAGAATATGATCAATTTACAGAGTTAATCAAGTTAACATAGGTCTCCAAAATCACACCACGTATGTGATTAAGCAATGCTGTACTTATCTTGCAATTATATACTCTGATGCTAGGAAGAAAGAAAGGAAGAATCCAGATCTCATCAGCAAATCCAAATTTGTAATAATTCATTGTTGGGCAACTTTCACCAAAAGCCAATTTTCTTAAAAGCTCCTAGGCAATATTTTTATTTCAGGGCAATCCTCAATAAACATTTAAAGACTTTTTAGAGCAAAAATAAGCTAATTGGCTTCACTTCCATAGTTATAAAAAAGAGAATAACAATACCTTCCAGAGGTAATGAGAATTTTTATAAGCATATCTCTTAGTATGAGTGCAGTACTTAATTACTAAAAAGCACCACAAGAATGTACAAACAATTACACTGTTTAAGCCTTCCACTCCTTTATGGCTAACACACACATATGGTTCCACATAAACAAGGAATAATTTTAGTGTATTTCACTTCTTCATCTGAATGCTCATAATAAGTGAGTGTTGAGCAAAAATAGCAGCAAGAACATTTGAATTGTATGGAAATCATTTATCATTCACAAAAAGTAGTCATATGACTTTGTTTTGATTTGTTGACTTGTTTTATGATCTGTCCCTTCTGCCAGTCAGATAAATTTAATAAAATAAATAGAGGAAGTAAAGCAAACACCCATGGATTATATTAAACCTTCACATGATGTTAAGAAGCTGCCCCAGTTATATTCATCAAAACTCAGATCTTGACAGTTCCAGAAAAGTCACCCTGTAGGAACTGTTCCTTATAAGTGCAGACCTATCACATTTTTCTACCATATGGCAAATCAGTATTAAATTGTAGGGGAAAACAGCTCTTAAAGAGTTTCTATCCCTATGTTCACCCCATTTAAGCTTACATTTCAGTAACTTCTTTGGTGTGTTCCTTCTCAGTCTTTCAATCTAGTAGTTTAAATTCTTTTAATAAGTTTTTTGAAAATTACTGCCTGGTCAGTAGAAACTTCAAAATTCAAGCCTCCCACACCATCACCATCTAGATATACTTTAAAATATTCACTCTCATAGGAATAACTCATTTTTAAAAATGCTAGGATCTTTGGAGCTATAAAAAATTTGTCAGAGCAAAAAAGTCAGAATCCTCTAAAAGGCTGCATTTGTGGTATGTTTCTATGTATAACATATTCACTGCAGAGGAGAAAAAACCTTGTTTCCTGTATGGTCATAGAATGAATCAAGCTCATTTTATTTTACACACTACTGAAGTTTCAATTATTTGCTATCTTGCTGAGCTACCCTAACTGCAATAGTAATCATCATCCTCACACTAATGTTGGTTCTGTAATAATAGATTTCTTCAGAAGGTCAAATGCACAATAAGTGATTTTAAAGGGGATGGAAGGAATTATTTTTTACATTAACTCATAAATTTTAGCATACTTAATATCTCAGTTCATTTTAAGTCCCTTTGTGAATAGCACCCAAAAAATACCTGTTGCTATTATTTTGATAATATTTAAATAATTGATTTATAAGATTTTTCTGATTACATGAAAAAGAGACATATTCCAAAAGAAGTAATTAGATTTAGTCATTTTTTTCAAAGACTGCTATACTTTAGACAGAAAACTTTAAAATATTAGTAAAATAATGTGAGGACAAGTATCCCTGAAAAAACATGCTTTTAATATTTTAAATTTTTTCCATTAAAATGCTTAATGTTTTTCATAATATTTTATTTGCACCTTTTTTTTTTTTTCCCCCTGTTGCAGTCTTTGGGCTATCTAGGAGCTAGTACTGTGTTTTTCTCAAGAGTGAGTGACACAGCTAATGTGCAGACCTCTTACAGACTATCTTTTCTGTATTTTCCTGCACTGTTTCTCTTTTTGAATCTCCAGAACAATTTGTTGAATGACAAAAATAATCCTTTGGTGCAGATATCACAGCCAAACTGTTAACTTCCATATGTGAGTAGTACTGGACACCAGACTGATGCTCCTCCACCTTGCTTACCATTCTTCTCATCCCACAATTACACAGTTGCTGGCTCCAGAGACAGAAGCATCCCCAGACGGATTTTCCTACGGACCTTATCATCATAGGTGACATGGGAGATTAATTCCTTTGTGCTCTGGTGATTACATTTACCCAGATCTCCTTTGATGTTTGCCTAACCATTACCAATTCTGCAAAAGATGATGGAACCACTACTGGTTTCATTAGTCCTGCTTTACTAAGGAAAAAAAGCAATAAGGTTCAAATACACATGCACAAAACAATTGCAAATTTGCTAAAAGCGTAATGATTTTGCTTGCCTTACTCCTGAACAGTCACAGGAAATAATGAATTTAGTGCATGCACATCTGGAACTGAGCTCAGGTATCTGGGAGATCCTTTCTAAGTAATTCATTGACTATTTCTTAGCTATCTGCCTAAGATATATTTTAGGAAGAATTTTCATTTATTATACTTCCTTTTTAGGTCCTTCTCTGAACAAAGATAAAGTTGCACAAAATTCAACCAAAATCTCTTAAATATTTTTAAATTAAGAACAAGATTCTCTATTCATAATTATCACTAAAAGATATTAAATTTCTGTATATATTTGTATCTGTTTGTTTTAAAATACAAAAGTATTTCATATTAAATAATGAAAATGTCCTATAGTCGTGTAAAAATGCAAAAAATTTTTTTTTCAGAAAATAAAAATGCCCTGTAATCAATACTTTATTTTCATAGTTTCATATTCTTCAAACTTTATCTCAGTTGAGTATTCATCATAAATAATTCATTATTGCTGGCTATACTGTGATCTATGTACGTCCAATACCTTGATTTGTTTTTAAATCTCCAAAATCAAGTAAAAGACAAAACTCACAAACTGGTAACTCTAAGTGTCCAACATTACATAAAGCTCTAGTCTTTATCCTGTTTCCCTTTTATTCTGTTTTTTGGTGGTTTTGTTTCTGTTTTATTTTGGGGTTTTTTTGTGTTTTTTTCCTTTTTTTTTTTTTTTCCCCCCTATGACTTTATTTTCTTAGAGTATTATGTGCAATATCATGTTTCACTGATTTGAAGGGGTACATGAAGCTTCTTTTCCACGTGATTTTCAGGAACTGCTTTCATTTACTGTATAATTTCTTTGTTTGCAAAACTCATTCCTTGAAAATAGAAAGAATTTTAAAAAAAAAGGTCAATACTTCAAGACTGTAATCAAATCAATGTTGGCTGGTCATTTAGATTTTGTGAACTTTTATTAACATATCCCTATGAGAGGGACCAATTTGATTTTTATTTTTGCCTCAACATGTGTTACACATGAGGTGAAAAATTGCTGCAGGGGCTGTCCCCGTGCTGGGAGCCCTGTCCCCGGGGAGGCTTCGCCTGGCAGCCGAGCAGGGCAGAGAAAGCTGCCGCGATCGGGCTGCAAGCGGCCCCCTGTGCCCGGGGGAAAATGCCCAGGAAATCGGGCTATGGGAGGAGCTTTAGTACATCGAACCAGGGAACTGCACCGCCGCAGCCCGGGCTCGTTTGATTCGGGTCTCTTGCAGGGAGCGGGGGCTCGCCTGGAGGCTCAGCTCGGTTCCCCCCTTCCCCCCTCGCCTTTCTCTCCCTGCGGTCCCGCTTCTCCCCTGGCTGCCTTCCCTGTCCGCGCCTGTCCTGCGCTGCTTCGCCGCTTCCCCGAGGCAGCTCGACCCCGCGGCACCGCAGCGCTCCGCTCTTTCCCCGCGGAGCCGCCGCCGCCGCCCGCAGCCGCCGCGCCCCGGCCCTGAGAGCCGCAGCTGCTCCAGGAGCGCGCCCGCGGGCACGGCAGCCTGTTCTCGGCCGGCAGAAGGGACACGCAGCCGGCTGCTGCTCGCAAACCGCGCCCGGCCCGCCCCGGGAGCCACGCAGGCTCAGCGCGGCTTGCGGCACACACGCTCCGGCCGCCGAGCTGACGCCGACGGCGCCCGCGGTACAGCGGGGCTCCGGTGCTCCCTTTCTCTCTCCGTCTCTCTTTTTCCCTCTCTGCTTCCTTTTCTATCGCTCTTTGGTACTTGAACACTTGCCCTTCTTTATCAGTAAACAGTTCTCAGATACGATACTGCCGCATTTGACCTTTATTTTCGTCCAAGAAATCTATGAGAAAGAATCCTCCCCTACTCCCCTTTTACAGCGGGATGGGACACCCTAGAGCTGTCAAGTTCCTGGTAATGCTGTGTCTTTTTATAAGTTAGGAGACATAGCTGTTATTGTACTGATTACATCCATTACAATGTAATGATGCCCATCTTTCCATTTTATTCATAAAAACTGATCTCTCTACAGGTGACAGAATCACAGACAGGGCAAGACTGGAGGGGATTAGTGGAAGTAGTCTAGTTTAACCTTCCTGCTCAAGCACATCGGTGCCTCAAGGGATGGACTTGAGCCAGGAGGAAGTGGTCCTGAATTATTGAAGCACCCCTCTTACCTCTAGGGTGCTTTCCCATGAGATCCTTCTGCATAGGTCCCTGAAGAGGCCAAAGTTAGATCTTCCGGAGTCCAAGGCCTCTGACTTTCAATTGTTTTATGGGAAAACTAGCTTCCGGAAAAATCTGAATTATTCTTTTACTTTTCTCAAACATATCTGCATTGCCCCATGTTCTGGTTTTGACTGGAGTAGAGTTAATTTTCTTCATAGTGACTGGTACGGGGCTGTGTTTTGTATTTGTTCTGAACACAGGGTTGATGATACAGTGATAATTTTGCTCTTGCTGAGCAGGGCTTACCAAGAGCCAAAGCCTTTTTCTGCTCTCTCTACTGCCACACTGGCAAGGACTTTGGGGGTACATGGGAGGTTGAGAGGAGACAGAGCCAGGGCAGGTGACACAAACTGACCGAAGGGGTATTCCAGACCATGTGACATCATGCTCTGTATATAAAGTAGGGAGAAAGAGGAGATAGAGGGGGACATTTGGAGGAATGGCATTGGTCTTCTCGAGTAACCATTGCATGTGATAGGGCCCTGTTTTCCTGGGGATGGCTGAACACCTGTCTACCCACGGGAAGCAGTGAATGAATTCCTTGGTTTTCTTTCTTTGCTTTCCCTATTAAACTTTCTCTCAATCCATGAGTTCCCTAGATTTTACCCTTCCAATTTTCTCCTCGATCCTTTTGGTGGGGAAGTGAGCAAACGGCTGTGTTGTGCTTGATTTCTGCCTCGGGATAATAGCACCATCAATATATTGCAGGTGTTCAGGACCTCCATCCTGTTTCCGTGTGCTCTCTATCAGTCCATAGCAATTGGCGGGGCTCTGTTACCATCCCTAGGGCAATTGATTCCAGATGTTCCAGACACCCCACAAAGTGGTCTGAACTCTATGTTATTAACACTGTTTTGATCTCAAACTCAAAGCATAGCCCCATAAAAGCCACAGTGAAGAAATTTACCTCTTTCCTAGCCAAAACCAGCACAGTAGCTAAACACTTTTCTTTTAAATGACAAATTTTATCACTTTTTTAAATTTGTTGTTGCCTGGATGCTAGTAATTTACCATGTTGTCTTTTTTCTTTATTATCCCAAACTTCTTTCCTCAATAACATACCATTGTTACATACATTCATTGTGAAAATCTCGGTGCCATTGCAGAATATCAATCACAATGCATCAAAGATAAGTCGAGAAACAACATACTTACATTACTTAAGTTAATAAAATACCCAGAACACTTAATATGTCTACTATAGTACCAGTACTTTATTTCATCAACATCTTGGGAGAAACAGTCAGTATAATATATGCTTCTGTAGAAAAGGTTTTCCTGAAAACTGCTAAGCACTGATATTTGACAATTGCATTGCAGAATTTGCAATTAACATATAGTGGTTCTTAGTCTTCTACTAGTAAGCATGACAATATCTGCTGCAGTTTGAATTCTGTGTTTTTCTTATGCAAAAATACTTTATTTTAAAATATTTTGTGTTGTTTCTTCTTTAGCCACTGAGAAGTGTTCTTAAAACAGAGTGGTTAAGACTGTTGATTGCTTCACTGCATTACAACTAGCTTGTTGGCATTAATCAGAAAGTACTATATGATTCATTAGCTGTGAAAGGCTTTAAATAATTGATTTGCAGCATGGGGGATTAACATGGAATCTCATTAACCAAGAAAGTTTGCTATAGTTTTCATTTAAGTAGAACTCATGCTTTGGAGATTACTTGATAGGGGAAAAAACACTATATTTGTCTCAACAGAAACTCAGTATGCCAATATTACAAAACTTCCATCATATTATGTATCTTTTGTTTTAATAGTTGAACATATGTCTGATATTATAACAAACCTGTGATGAACACAGGACATATTGTTTGATTGAAATATCTGGTTTTAATTATATTTTTGTTTGTTTATTTGTTTTGTTAAAGATTATGTGGGTTAGATGAAACTTGCTGTAGATTGACTATAAATATCAGAATTTTTTAATACCAGTGGGGAGTTCAAGTCTCATGGATTAGACTATTCTGAGGTCCTGGATATTTTACTAACAAATGAGAGCAGGAAGTGGGTTACTGAGTGAAGACATTTTCAAAGACACGTTCCTCCATTATACATCTACATCTTTCTCCTTAATAGATGCTTTTTCAGTGTTGCAGATCAGTTTCTTGAGGAGAAGAAGCCCATTGCTTATATACTGTGTCCATTCATATAGGGATTTTTTTCTTCTGTGGAGTTCTAGCATCAGTGACCTGGAAAAGAGTTAGATAAATGTAATTTTCTATATCTTTACCTGACTCATATCAGAGAAATTCTAGAAAATAATTATTCTGATTCTTGCACAGTCTCTTTTTTATCATTAAATAAATGTATTTACCAAAGTTGCTACTACTGTGTTAAAGCATCCCTCTAGGGTGAAATAGAAGAACGGAAGTATATATAAATATTTTTTGAATGATTAATATTTTTACAATAATTTATTTATCAAAAAGTGCTTTCAATTTTATCAACATTGTCTATGAAAAGATTAAATAGGGTTCCATAATGTCAGATCAGTTTTGTCCAGCCTTCCTTTTTATTTCTGATATCTGCCATTTTTCAATCCTAATAAAAAATAATTATAAAATAATTTGTTAATAAAATGACTGGTCCATGCACTGAAGCCTAAGTGTTTTTATCCCTCCTAGACTATTCACACATCGAGCTCATGAGCCATCTCTACACATCTAAGCTTTTTGGTTGCTAGTTATTACTACATTATTAAATGAAGTTTCTTCTGCTCTCCATGTCCATGGCAAACTTTGCCTTCAGTATTCTTTCCCTAATGAAACAACCTGTAATATTAGTGATTTTTTCCTTTCTTTTTTTTAATGGATTAGATCAAATTGTATAGACTTCTTTACACAGATGTTTTTCAAATTCCATACAAACTTATATGTGCAATTCTACTGCACCACCTTTACATTTTACTATGATCTTTACTTATTCTTTAAACCCTAACTTAGGAATATTTTATTGAGTTTTTAGCTCACCTCAACCAAGTGGCAGTCAGCAATGACCTACCTCTTTTATTTATTTTTTCTTCCCTTAAACGATGGATATTTACTAGGAGGGGGAGCGAGCAAGGGGAAGAGTTTTGTATCTGCCCAGGTGTATATTGATTTAATGGTGTATTTGACCTCTTCGTTTAAGTTTCTTTCCTCTGTCTGGTTTTATAACCTAAACCATTCCAACTATTTTTCTGGTGCCAGCAGAGTAGTAGAACTTTGGTTTGGAATACTGACAATCTACTAGCTGTTGACTGAAGCAAAAACAATATAAGTCTTCAAAGCATTGTAAATTTTAAAATCTTTTACTGATACCATTTTCTGTATGACTCAATGAAATTCTGGAGTTTTTATGCCTGCCTACATCTGCATAAGAAACCAGAAACATTTTAGAAAAATACTGTGAAAATTTCTTCATTCCTAAATTCTATGTTTTCTCTGTTAATCTAAATGTATAATCTTAAATTTGGCACTAAGGTATATTATGAAATTCTTAGTGTAATTCTGTAGTGTCTGTTTTAATAAGCATCATATTAAACAATTTGGATAGAAGTGTTAGCTAGGAATTTTTTTATTATTCATGCTATCAGTTCACATACAATTCCAGCATAACTTTTATGGTGTTTTTTATCATTTTATGGGAGGATCACATGTCCTCAATGGGCAGTTTTGATCCACTGCCTTGCTAATATGTAGCATTACTATTTTACAAGAGAGATGATTTAGGACAATGATCAGCAGGCTGGAAAAAATAAAATAAAAAACAATATAAAAAGACTCTAAACAGGAATGGTTATGAACATAAAATGATCTCACTTTACTGAGCAATCTCCAGTAGAGGTGAGGTTCCTTAGAACAGAGGAGTCAAGGATTTGACACTGGTGCCACCTAATATGTGCTTCTATTGCCATAGAATAGAAGTTCTGGCAGTTCTTGTAAGCAGAAATTCCATTCTAGATCTCAAAAAGGTCACCATTGAAAATTCAGGTACAAAAATTAAATAATCCACAAACATGGAGCAATGTGTCACTAGTTTACTTCTTTCTTTGTGAACTTCAGCAAAATAATTATCTTCAACCACTTGTTCCAAGTAAATTATTATGATTTTAACGTTGCAGTGCTATAGAACAGCTTGTTTCGTAGCTACATTTAAAGAGGATAAAATATAGAAAATTAAACATGTGGGACATGCTTGTGCCTGTACTGTCTGTTCCTTTAAGACAAAAAAATAGACAAATAAAATTAATAAAATAAATCTAATTGTTTTCTAAAATGTTCTAAAGGTTTAAGGAATGTTTCTCCCTACTAAACCAGAAAGCTTCAATACAACTAAACCTTTCCAATTTAATTAAAATATATTACAGCATATATTTATTTCTCTGTTCTATCACAGACTGAATCTTATCTAATCTTACTAGAATCAGGTCAAAAAATCTCCCATTCTGTGAAAGCTGAGTAAGGATCAGAATAGCATTGCATCTTATACCTGTTTTCAAGTTAGGAGCAAAAATATCTGATGTTAGCCTCATGAACTAGGGTATATATTTACTTCAATAAATAGGTTCAAAACTTAGTTTATTACTTATTCTTTGGGCTTAATACTTTAACATAGCCTTGAAATTATAATATTATGTGCAGAGCAATAGTATAATTGTGCTGTTATGACATCCCATTGTGACATAGTATGATTTAATTTTTATTTTGTGATTATGATTCTCTTCCATCCCTTTCTTTCTAACACTTTGAATATATTAAAAAAAAAAAGGGGGAAAAAGGGGGAAAAAAAAGGGAATTTGGAAGGGACATAGAGACCACCCTTGCCAGGAAGAAATTAAGGCATGGAAATGTAATGTGTGATATTTTTTTTCCCCCTGTTTTGCTTTTGTGATATTGTCTCACTGGGAAACTTATTGATTCTGCATTTGATGAAGCGGCTTTTAAACTTAATAATTCTTCCGTGCCATTTCTCTTTTCCTTAATATCAAAGCTACCTCAGACATTGAACATTCAATAAGCAAACCAAATATGTTTATTTTGTCTTGGGGTAAGGAAGAAACATTATTAATGTTGATCTTTTGTTAATGTTCTTGAAGCCACCACTGTCCAAAACAATGTTAATGTTCTCTCCCTTCATATGTTAAATTCTGTAATTTAATTTGTTTAATGATAACTAATGAAACTGTACCCCATATAGAAATATAGCTAAATTGCTTATGAATTTACAAAGTGATTGATGTGAAAGAAGAAACACCACGCTCATTGGTATTACGTGGCATCATAAAAAAAATCTGTAACTTAAAGTAGCTATTGACTGGTTTTCAGATGGGAAATTGATTGCCAAAATGCATACAAATTACATTTTGTTCCCAGCACAAACTCACAAATAGTGCTTTTGTCTAAAAAATAACTACAATACTGAAAAGAGTTACTTTCATATTACATGCTCTCAGGGTTTTGCTTGCATGCATTCTCTACAGATATACCTGAATATTTAAGAGAGAGGAAAATTAAACATACATTTTGTAAACAACATAAGTGTATTGTATAAGCCTTTGGTTTTCATTAATAATAATAGAAGATGTAAAAGAAATCAAAAAAAGAAGAGAAATACAAAGGCTTTTGGAATTATACATAATATTAAAGGATAAAACCAGGGATTATAGATAATTCAAAATATGGCTATTCCTGCTTCCTAGAAACAATACAGCATCAATTTGATGCCAAGGCTTCGTCATTGATTTCTAATTTGATTATAGTGTTTGTCTTTAAAAAAAGAATAGATCTTTCTTGATCATAGTCTTTGATTTCTCAGTCTCCTTTTTGTTGTTCAAGGCTCTCAAGTCTAAATTTTATCAAATATAATTGATAAATTATATTTGATATATCTGTCTTCACCCAATTTATGCAGATAAAAAGTATATTTGAGTAATTTGAAAAACTGTGAATAACAAGGAACGTAGCATGAAAACTTTGTTCAATTTTATCTCCTGTTTTGGCATCATACAGCATAGGAAATATTGTTTCTGTCAATACTTGCAAAAGGTCATTGACTTTTTCTTGGTCTGACTTGACTTTGATAGCTGTGATAGCATTTGTCCAGCAGACAAGTAACTATTGCCTAAAATTGTTTTAGTGAAATTTTAGTTTATAGTAATGAAGGGAAAAAATGTGTATACTGAACTGTTGATGATTCCTAAATAAAAATTGTTGTAAAAGGGTAGACACAGAATGATACCTGAGGCCCAGGCATGAAACCTTGTGAATCAGGCAGAACTGGACTTACATGTATTTGTATTGTTACCATCAAATTTATTTTCACCAAGTGCCAACAGTGGTAATGAGAAAACAGCACAGTGATAAAACTCTTCATTATATGAGCATCACAGACTGCCTCCCTAGATCTCATCTGGGAAGCAACAGAATCAAGAGAAATTTAGATCTCAAAGTAACATGTTTCAGTTAGGATTTTAAAAGGTAAAGGTCCTGCTTAAAACTGTAATCACACAACAAAATAGGGAGGAACCAGACAATCAGAATAAGAACTAAAGGAAAACTGCTAATATGAAATTTAATATTATTGGGAAAAAAGAAAAAAAAAGAAAAAAACTCCTGTGTCTAAATTTATATTTTACTTTAAAGTATACTACTAAACCTGTTAGTTAAGCTGAGAGACAGTGAGAGATAGTGTTTAAAACAAAAATGATGGAAATCCTGAAATGAACACAAGTTCTCTACTGGAATTAACTTAAATTTTTTTTACATTATTTCCACATTTGTACCAAAAATACAAAATGACTGATGCTTTTAAAATTATCTTGAAGTGTATATATTATGCATATCTATAGGTAGATATAGCTATAGATGATACAGATATATAGATTGATATCTGCTGCAAGTACAAATTTATAATTAAGTTGACAAATATATTGTCCATTCTTCATAGTAGCTATCTGGTCTTTCTGCATAAGAAGGACCTGGCCTATTTACATATTTCCAAATTGTTTGCAATTCTTATGTTTGGTCGTCATCCAAGTTACTTTGAGGAGGATTAAATCTGAGTAGGGTGTATTTTTGTTATTGTAAATCATGTTCACTAACATTTTACTAGTGTTATTTTTGTTTAAAATGGTTATTTTTTTTTTAATGGTTAAGTAACAGATATAGGCATAATGAAGGAGTTAAAATCATGTTTTGGTTGCCCAGCAATGTCAGAATTCACTAGATTCAGACTTCTGCAAACAGAAAAGTCATGTCTCTCAAATTAAAGCTACTTCAGTGAAGCACAGACAGCACACTGGAAGAACTAGTTTTCACTGTTGGCTTTATGAAGGCTTTATTGGATATATTGCAAAGCTATTATTGTCTTCTACCCAGTCTTTTCTCATCAAAATAAAACTGATTGTTTCTCAGAGATCATGTTTTATCACTGTCTTACCATTTGTAATATTGCCTCTGAATGATTTATTTTGCCAGAAGACAAAGTGGCATTTTCTGCAGATTAGGAATGTGCTCAAACTGCTGGCATAACTGCGGATTTTAATTGGATTACATTATGTACAGATATGCATGACATAGAAACATTTTTGTTAGCACTTGGAATGACAGAAAAATTAAACTGTCCTTTCTGCTTTATATAAATACTTACCATATCAAAATCAGATGGGAGTCACTGTATTACAGAAACATATTGAGATGATAAATATATTTTAAAATCTAACACTGCTTGGCATAACGATGCAAACTGATCTCCTGAAATCTTAGTGTTCCTTACTTCAGATATTTGGGATCTTTAGGATCTCTTCTTCTTCTTCAGTTATTTGTGCAGTTTTCTCTTTCTAGACAGAAAAAGAAACAGAAGCCAGCAAGAGTCAACTTTCCAAGTCTCTGCAGACCATAGCTGAGAGCTGCAGTTACTGGAGCATCAGTGGTTCTGGTCTCATGCAGAGCAGCCAATGCAGAGTGCTCAATGCCTATATTACATCCCATATTTTCTTGTTCTATATTTCCTCATGAGTTTCTGATTTTGCTGTTGCTGATTGTGCTGTTGAGTGTCTAAATACCATAATTCCAAAGGAAGCCTAACCAGAGGCACAACTGTCTCAGGAGAAAACAGGACATATAACATCTAAAGAGTGAATGCTTTAAACTTAGTGATGACTGATTGGGGTGTTTGATTGTTTAAGTACTGCAAGGACTACAGGGATAAATGAGTAGAGTAGAATCCTGAGCTGGAGTGATTTGAATAGTACCATGACAATCACAGCCACCTGACGACTTTTTATGTTTGACTCCAAGGACCAGACCCATGGTGTCTTTTTTTCTTTTTTTTTTTAATTGCCAGATGGAATTTAGTCATCCAATGCAGAGAAAAGAGAGGAAAAACAATAGTTTTGAGATTAATCACGAACTTTTTACTACAGTCTCTGAGAGACCATTGTAACCTACACAAACAGACCTCAGCTGGTGTTTAGCAATCAAATTCTATTTTGTCTGCTGTTTTAATAATAACAAAAGACTTAGTAGTGTTTCTATTTAGTGAAATATTCATTGCCACCTCTTTTCTTTAATAGGTTTAATCTGTCTTTCATTCATTCACTGATATTTTCAAATGCATTACTACAAAACTAAATAAAACAGTTGATTAGTAATGTTTGGATAAATGCATGAATAGATAGATCTACATGCTTTAATGGTATTTTTTGTTTACACAAGAAAAGTTTCACACAAGGCAGTAAATTTTTAAAATATAGATAATTCTCTCAATTACTATCATTATTTTGAAGAAAGGCTGTCTCAGATATGTATTTAAATAATTACAATCTTCTGTGTCAAATGTATTTAACTTTTTATTCAGTCTACATTATTTCATCTCTAACTTTCTGAATTCATGCAGAATAATAAAACTATCAGTGACCTAAGGAAGTCCTCATAAAGACAGATCCTACAAATTTGTATTGTAACATTTTAGACAAGCACTGAGGAATATATGTTCAATATTTTTTTTGCTTAGTTCTTGTGCCTCTAATCTACATTTTTGTTTTATAATCTTTATTAGGGTATCTATATAATTATATGTTTTGTGCCTAGAAAATACATAGTCCTTATTTTTGTTCTTATGAAACTCAGTAAACAGTCATTTAGTCATTTAGTTGTTGTAATCCTTCTTTGTGTGGACAATCACATTTGTAAGTGTGCTCATGTGAATAAACCAACATCTGGATTTTCCAACCCAGCATGAGCTTTGATAGCCATGACAATAAGTTTATATTCTACCTATTGCAGCTATTAATTTGCATTTGGTGCATCCTAATAATTTTAACTGTCCTGCTTTAACTACTGATTAATTGAGCAATAAATTTAAACTTTAATGGAGTCAAAACCCTCAAAGAATAAATAGAGCTTGGAAAGATAACAACCAGAATTTGGATCAACACAGATTTAATAAATAGATCTATAAAACCATAAACAGGACAATAAAGACCTTATTATCTTCACTTTAGAATTCATATAATTGCTATTGAAACATGAGAGACAATGCATATTGAAAACGCAGATTTAGAAATTTCCTCTTAGGAATACCAAAGGATTGATTTAAAGCATATAGTTATGTATAAGCCTAATTTTTTCAGATACTGCAGTTTAAATGGTAAATAAACTACTTAGAGAACCTCAGCAAAGAAGAAAGTTAGTATTTAGAATAAAACCATAGCAAGTTTCAAACCTATATTGTATACACTAATAAAATTATCTTGGTTTCAGATGGGATGAAGTTCACTGTCTTCCTAGTAGCTGGTTCAGGGCCATGTTTTGGATTCAGTATGACAATAATGTAGATAACACACTGATGGTTTAGCTGTTGCTAAGCAGTGCTTAGTGTCTCTCAGTGAGGAGGTGCACAAAAAGCTGGGAGGGAGCAAGGACAGGACAGCTGACCTGAACTCACCAAAGGGGAATTCCACAACACAGAGTATTGTCCCCAGTATATAAACTGAGGGAGTTCTCTGGAAGGGGGACTGATTGCTGCTGGGGATGGGCTGGACATCACTCTGGGGATAGTGAACAATTGCACTCTGCATCACTTGTTTCTTTTGAGTCCTGTTGGTAGAAACATTTTTTTTTTTTTTTTTTTTTTTTTCTCCACAGTTAGTAAATTGCTCTTATCTCAATCCACAAGGTTTACCTTTTATTTCTAATTTTCCTCCCCAATGACAGGGAGGAACTGAGTGGCTGCATAGTACTTCATTGCTACCACAGGTTAAATAATGATAAAAAAATTCAATTTCTCTTGATTAATGAAAATAATAGTAAAAAATTAAACTTGGATATATGATATCTTTTGAACTTCATTCTTCCTAACTGATGTACCTAATTTCAGAAAAAAAAAGTGCTATCATTGAGCATTAAAAAATTTATTGTTCCTATATCTATCAGCTAATTATATGCATTTCCATTTAAAATAAGTAATCGCTACAGGAAATAAAAACATATGATTACCATGTCTCACTTGTTTTTTTCTAAAGTTGTTCCTATGGAAAACACAAACATATTTTTTTCTTTCAAACTTTCTAAATCCTAAAATCTGCTCATCTCTAAATAATTGGGGAAACAATAGAACTTCTTTCCAGACCTCAAACCTGTAAGAACCTAGTACAGCAATCCCAGTTCTATATGTAGTTGCACGCCAAAAAACTTTATCATAGGACACTTTTACTTCTTCATGGCTCCACAGGACATTGAAGCCCTTGCTAATGTTGAATTAATTAACTTGCTCGAATTTAAGCTTAAGTGTTGAATAGTCTGAGAATCTTCTAATAACTTTCTGCAGAGTTTGAACTTGCATATATAATAAGAGGATGAATTTTAAAAAGTGAATAAAAATAATTTCTGTAGATCCATCACATTTCCTGATATTCCATTCTCCTGACTGCAGCTCTTGTCCTGCAGACATTGCTATTAACAAACCTGTGAGAACAGGGTATTAAAAGCAAACCATCATCAGTATTTCTCTGCATCATTAAATATAAAGAACATTAACTAAGAAAATCAGTGTAGAGCCCAATTAATTACAAGAGAAAGAACAGCAGGGCAGCAAAAGAGTTTTCAAATCTGCTCGATAGCCTCATCTCAAGCATTTGTATATGCATCCCAAAAAACAAAGCTATATAATCTGGTATTCAAATATTTAATGAAATAGAACTATTAAAAGACAGATAAAATCTGTCTTTTGAAAAGTTTTCTTCTGAAAGTTTACTTAGACATTTATATCCTTCATTCACTTTAAAAGATTACATCAGTTAGTGAGGAAAAAAAAATCCATTGAGTAAAAATCCACAAAAAAAATACCATGAAGAAATACATGACCAGAAAGATCCAGGGATTTTTTGTGGTTGTGCTCTATAATAGTATATTTTAACTTGTTTACATGTTACATATTGAAGAAAATTTAATGGAATTTTTAACATGTAATTGAAATGTGTGTGAAAATTTTAATTAAATCAACTTCACAGATTTTTTTTACGTAATCATTGAAGCTTGCTTTCATTTCATCTGTCTAAAGGAGCAATCTAAGTTCTAGCTCATTAGATTTAAATGCAACCTTTCCATCCAACCCAAAGAAAATAAAATACTTATCTTTGAGAACTTGTCTTTGAGAAATGCCTATTTCTCCTCATGAGTAATGCAGAAAAAAAAAGATGAAGTTAAACCATTTAGGTTTTCATCATCAAAAATTGGATGAGATCAAACCACTTCCAGTGGCTTTATTAGCATACACTGAGATATGAATTTAAAATCATCTTAGTAGATGACTGTTGAGAAAGAAAGAATGGCATTAAATGAAAAAAGGAAGAAAAATTGTTAACACAAACTAAGATATGACTATCACAATTATTGACAAGCTATAATCAATAAAGATATTTTACTAATGTAGAATATAGCCCTGTTCAAGTTAAAAACCCAGTAAAATTATTGTTAAGTAAGCTGAATAGTTTAATGATTCAGACATGAAGAGTGAGGACAAAATTTTATGCATTTTTGTAGGTTTACGGCAAGATTACAATCACCATGGTAACACTTCTCATATTAAAAATGTAGGATAATAGATTTTGACTAGTTACTCATCTGCATCTTAATTTTATGAGACAAAAAAAAAAGATACTGTTTCGATTTGTTAATGATTACAGGATCACATTTTTGTCTTTATTAATAATTAACAAATTAATATATTTTGCATAAATATATGGGACCTTGAAGATTAAAATCTTACAAATGATGTGATTGAAGTGCACTATAAAACAACAGAAATAAACAAAGTCCTAATAGCTTTTTCTGTTATCCAAATATTCCTGATCCTTAAACTCCATTAATGAACATGTTCTTTGGGTTTTTTTTGCCAACAACTAACATTATTTACAAATAAATCATGCCTACTATTCATCTATTCTAGTCTGAAAAATTTACTTATGTGGAGTAGTGTTGCATTAAATTCAGAGGAAATCACTCACTGAGCTTTGTAAGCAAGGCCATCAGAATATTGGTATTTACCACTTTGTGAATTCATGTTTAATTACCAGTGCAATACCCATTGTATTCTCATGACTGAGACATCATATGATTCCTGCTAGTCCTGCTGGCTCTGTTCCTTTCCTTGCCTTTTTTTGGGCGTTGAAACTTGGTCATTCAAATGACCGAAACATCCTCGTGCTTCCAGCTGGTTGCTGCTTATGTGATGACAGGTATCCCCATAGTTATCCTAGTTATTTCATACTGTATAACATGCCTTTGCTCACTGATAATAGCATTCACATTTAATTTATTTAAATATTTTTTTCTATATAATCTGTGCTTAAAAATGAAACTCTGTGGTTTCAGAAATAAAGATTGAAACAATAACATTGTTTGAAAATCCATTTTATAAATTAGCAGCTTTAAATAAAAAGCTTGAATATTCTTCCAGATTTCATGTGAATTATAGACTACACATCAAGCCTACACATCATTGTTTCCTGGCATTAAGATGTTTCCCTTTTATATGAACCTAAACTAAGCAATGAAACTTTGCCAAAGTCCTGTTGAAACCTAGTCATTATCATGGAACCGTGAGAATTATTTGGATTGAAAAAGACCTTAAAGATCATCTAGTTCCACCATTCTGCCATGGGCAGGACACCTTTCACTAGACCAGATTGCTTAGAGCTCCATCCAGCCTGGCCTTGAACTCCTCCAGGGTTGGGGGAGTTTCCCTCGGCCACCTGTTCCAGTGCCTCACCGCCCTCACAGTAAAGAATTTTTTCCTAATGTCTGATCTAAACCTCTTCTCTTTCAGTTTGAACCCACTCCCCCTTGTCTTGCTATTACATGCTCTTGTAAAAGGTACTTCCCCATCTCTCCTCAAAGTTCCCTTCCTGTACTGGAAGGCTACCTTTAGGTGACCCTGAAGCCTTTTCCACAGTGAATAATCCCAATTCTTTTTGCTTTTCCTCATAGGAGAAGTGCACCATCCCTCTGATCAACTTGGTGGCCTTCCTCTGGACTTGCTCCAACAGGTCCATGTCCTTCCTGTGCTGGATGTGGCATTTCAGGTGGTTTCTCCTGAAAGCAGAGTAGAGGGCGCTTTGGAATATCTTCTTGTTCCATGACCTTCCCTGGCACAGAGGTCAGTAGTGAGAGGTCAGAGGACTGACAGCTCAGTAGTTCTCAGGGTCTTCCTGAGGTGGTCGTGAACCTGATCTTACAGTGGGAAACACTTTGCTTCCTCAGACCCCATCCTGCTGTCCATCCACTCAAGATGTGTGGGAAGAGTGGCTGCCATAGAAGACTGAGACAAAAAAACATGAGCGCACCAGCCTTCTCCTCATCCATGTTTCATCATTGTTTACTGAAGGGCCCACACTTCCTTTTACCTTCCTTCTCTAGTTCACACACCTGTAGAAGCCCTTCTTGTTATTCTTTCCATCCCTTGCCAAGTCCAGTTCCAGCTTTTGCTTGGCTTTCCTCATCTCATCCCTATGCAACCAAAGTGCTTTTCTATACTCTTCCCAGGTTACCTGTCATTTTCTGTGCATTTTCTTCTTTCTCTTTAGTTTGAGCAACAGATCCCTATTCAGCCATGACATTTTCTTGCCTTCCTTGCCCAGTGTCTTGCTTGGGCATTGACAGATCTTGCACTCCATGGACTTCCTTAGAGAAATGCCAGCTCTGTTACACACACCCTTGTCTTCAAGAGCAGTCTCCCAGGGCATCCCACTGACTATCTCCCTGAAGAGCTGGAATTCTGCTTTCCTAAAGTTCAGGGGCCTAACTTTACTCCTTACCTGACTCCTATCCCTCAGAACTGCGTGTTCCAGCAATGCATGATCCCTGCATCCCAGGCTGCCTCCAATCTTGATATCCCCAATTAGCTCACTTATGCTGGTGACCAACAGATCCAGTAGCATATTCCCTCTGGTAGGGCTACTATTACTTGGCTCACAAAGTTATCCTCCATGCATTCTAGGAGTCTCCTGGACTGCCTGCAGCTCACCTACCATAATCATGGCTCTACAGTGAATTTATAACAACTGCTTCTTTTCCTTATATGTGGGAATAGCTGTTAAGGTTCTTATTTAGCTGAGGTCCAGAATTTCAAATAGTCAGGGCCCTCTGTACAGAGCTTGTCAAAAGGTGATAAAAGTCTAGTTTTCTTTCAGTTCTGTGTCTTTTCTGTCCTCAAAATAAGTAAAAAAGGTCTTTTCTGTCCTCAAAATTATAAGGCATCTTGGGCAAAACACATGCCTATTTGAATGAGAACATGATCCTTCAATATCTGCTGCTTCCTTGTGTTGTTAGTAGGAAACAAAGTGGTTTTATTCTTTTTTAATTAATAAACCACACCTTATACATATGCCTACTAATGTCTGTGTGATTGTTGCATAACAAGAGCCATCCCCACGTACCTGTCGTTTTTGGAGTGTGTTTCTAACACTGTTTTCAATGTTTGACTACAAGAGAGGTTACTGATTGTGTATCAACAAAGGAATGGGTATAGATAAATGGTGACAAATATGGTGTCCCTGATCACTAACTGATTACAACATTAATGCCAAAGGGACTTATGGGATATCAAAATTATTTCTACTGTGAATCCTAACAAATACCAGACACAACATAAGAAGATTCTCCAGAGGATGAATGCATTCACTTACTCTTGCTAATGTCAGATTAATTTTTCTTTTTTTTTTTTCCTAACTTGTGGCAGGGCCAGGTCTGATTGTAGGTGATTGATTGACATACCAACCAGTTCAAGGAACAAATCAGCTTGAAAATAGCTTTTTTAAAGTGCAATATCAAATAAATTATTATTTAGGATAGAAATCTCCCACAATGAGATCATTTTCAGTGTTTTAGAAAGAGTGAAGAAGGACCAACAGGACACCACTGGATCCACAGTGCTGACTATCTTCAGCTTGACCTCTCCCCTCTCTCTCTTCCTCCATCTCTCTCTTCCTCTCCTCTTTTGTCTTTCTAGCTCTCTGCCTCACATTTACCAGTAAATAAAATTTATATTGTTGACTTCCAGATATGGTCTTATTTGCACCTTGATTCAGGCAGAGGCATCTCTCACTAACAGCATCATAACCCTCCGTACCTCAGTTTTGGTTAGACATTTTTCCTGATCTTCTTTTTCTGCATTCAAGTGTGTAGAGTTAAAAAATACTTTAAAAAAAATCCTATTTAGTTTGCACTACCCCATGAAAGTTCCATTCTTATTGCAACAGTGTCAAAAAAAATACAAAATCTGGTTTTGATTCTGAGAAAACAAAGGATAGATAAATAATGTTATGAAATTCAATACATCGAATAAAATTGTTATTAACATTGGAAATTTGGAACATTTTGTAAAAAATAAAATGTTTTTCATGACCCATTGTAAGTTGTGTGAAATAATATCAAGGAAACTGTGGGTAGGAAACAGTCATAGCAATGAAATAGTGACAGTAGTTCTTCATAATGAAGAATAAGAAGAAATATTTCTGTCTTAACGGAACCAGTATTACTGGGGTAAGTGTTGGTAAAAACATTCAAGTAAAAGAAATAAAATCCTAACTAATTAAAATGTGAAAAAGTACTTTAAATTTGGAAACAGATGGTATGAAGGGAGAAGGAAATCAAAAGGAAGAAAAATTAAGAGATCAGGAAGGTTGAAAAAAAGCCCACATGTAGTAGTCCTCATCTTTTTAAATTTTATAAAGGTGACTGTTGTTTTTAAACCATCACAAATTCACAATTTGTAGACACAAATGTGTAGACAACGGGTTAAAAATAACTCACTTCTCCATACTATTCAGCCATACACCTACAGTAGCAAAGTTTTAAGATGGATGTCTGAAAGTAAGAAGGGATGTGGGTGGTGAGAAAATAGAAAAGGAAGAGCTGATGCTGAGCAAGATCAGGATGCACGATTCTTGGTAAAAGTAGTATCAGTGGGAAAAATGAAGTTTGCTGGAGGGAGATTTTAATAGTTTCTTGTGGAGCTAAAGAAAATTGACAGATCGGCACAGCTGAAAACTTACATGGTGCTATGTAGCCTGAAATGCTTTATATGTTCTAATATACACACAAATATTTTTGTTATGAAATATATTACTGCCTCAAATATTCTGTGCTGAAATATTTCCAGGTTATTTGTCAGAGCTGTGTAATCATTTTGGCAAATAGCAGAGCTCAGTCTCTAATGATGACAGCAATCTGTCATCATTAGGATTTCACAGTGTGGAAGAATATACTTTACAATCTGTTTTTCTCAAACGCTACATATTCTCTATTTTACTCTACAGAACTTTCTTTGGCACCATCCATTTGCAGTTAAAAACTGTGTGCAAAAAAAAAAAATGTTCCTGTTAAAAAGTTAATTACAGCACTTCAAAAGCAGACATAACATGAAAAAAAAAAAAAGAAACCTCTGTCCATTCACATTCCTTCATACTTGGAATTAGCAGTTTTCAAACAGAAGATTTATTGAAAAAACTAATAATGATTGTTTATGAAAAATATTAGGGTATCCTAACTGCAGCTAAAACAATCTCATTGACAGCACTGTTACTCTGCTATACATACATGGATTTTCTCCTGTTTTGACAGTTTCTTTTGATCACATACTTACAGATATTTACAGAATCCCAAAAGCTAGAAGGAAAATGAATGACAAAAGATCTGTTTTAAGAGTATTATGGTCAAAATTCTTCTGCAAGCTTTGTAAGAGAATAAATGAAATAAAATGTTAATGAAAATTAAAATCTGATTTACTCTCTTGTAAAGTGTGGTAGTTTCTACATATAATTCTCTTACCTTTGTAGGTTTTTTTATACGAAATTATAAATTTGTCAGAGGAGACCTAATTGCAGTCTTCAACGTCCTCATGAGGGGAAGTGGAGGGGCAGGCACTGGTCTCTTCGCTGTCATGATCAGTGACAGGACACAAGGGAATGGGCTGAAGCTGAGTCAGGGGAGGTTTAGGCTGGATATCAGGAAAAGGTTTTTCACTCAAAGAGTGGCTGAACACCAGGACAGGCTCCCCAGGGCAGTGGTCACAGTACCAGCCTGACCACAGAGCTCAAGAAGCATTTGGACAATGCTCTCAGGCACAGGGTGTGATCTTAGGGGCGTCCTGTGCCGGCACAGGAGTCGGACTCGATCCTGATCCTGAGCTGGGTCCCTTCCAACTCAGCAAATTCTATGATCCTATGGCTGTTCTTATTAATGCTATATTTAAGCAGGTAGGTGTAACATTCCATCTGAAAGGTGTAGGGAGTGTAGGGACGCTTATATGGATGGTAGGATTTTTCAGTCTTTGATCTATTTTATTTTAATGGATTATACTTGTCTTCATATTTGCAATGAAACTTCTGGAAATAGTAAGATGGATCCCTGTTTCTTTAGCTCTGTCATAACAAGCAGGAAGAACTACTTTGTCACAGTACTTCTTAGTAAGCTTGGGGAGAAACTAGCCTCAAATGCAACCTTGTATTAATATAGATTTTAAGATTTTCCATATTCTGTGTAAGCAAGTTGGCAACCACAGGATTGTCTCCTTCCGCACAATTTTCTTTACAAGCTTGCAGTGCAAATCTTACACAATGGAATATTTTTTCCATCAAAATACTTCCAAACAGTGGACAAGACTTGAGGTTGAAAGGCTAAAATATATATACAAGCATATATTTGCATTTGCATACCTTTATAAAAGTATTTCAGTATTCTTAAAAGGTATTTTGTCTTTCAGAGGCAGCCTACAAATGCTCTAGGGAGCACCTTTTCCACAAGGAGTATGCATGTTCTTTAACATTATTAGAATTTTCCCGTAAAATGAGATATTTTGGGCTTATCAGCTCACTTCCTCATAAACCAAATCCTCAGGAAGAAACAAATTTTAACCTAGGTAAATGTTGCAACCACAAAACAGAAGTCTGTTTTCTTTTTCCCTTTCTCTAAAGGAATGCCTAAAGATTAGTCCAGTGAATATAGCAACGAAGGGAGCCAACTCATTTCCACTGATATTCTGAGTTAGACAACCAGCAGAATCTTAATATTTAACAATTCTCAAATCTTGCTTCAGAAAACATATTGAAACACTAACTTGTTTATATTTCATCTAAAATCATCTGCTTTTTGAAGCAAGGTGTTTGCTATGTTTTCCTGTAGGAAAAAATAAAGACACTGGTTTTTGTTCAGCTCTCTTCTTTATGTTCTTACTTGGTAAAGTACTATCAACAAATGAATCATTCCTTCTACATTCCAAGAAACCCTATTTATTCAGCATGAAAGCCCTTCTCCATTAAGGAAAAAAAAAGTGTTTAATGAAAGAAATGTTGCTTGTCTTATCAAGTTTTCATTAATTAGTAGACTTCTAGGAGATGCAAGTTTATTTTCTCTGTGTCTAAAAATATCCAGCTCATAATTTATCTCCCAAAACACTGGTCTAACTATCTACTTAACTAGTTTGCAGACTACTTTCCACAAATTAGTGAACTATTTGACTAGTCATACTGAAAGGGGAAGGTATAAAACAGTGGGTTAGGGTGCTTGTTAAGGGAGAAAAGTCCTTAGATTAGTCACCATTATCAATATTATTTATAAAATATGGAGATAGTTCAGGCAACACTTTTAGCATGGAGATAAGAGAAGCTTTAACCCAAAAAACCCCTCCTGTAATCTGAAAACTTATGTATGGAATAAGATAAATACCTTATGGCAAGAAAAAAGAAGTGATTTTTCATCTCTTAATGTCATGAAAAGGAACCTAAATTGCCTGTAAGTGGGTGATATGATGGCCAGCAATGATTGCAGGCATCTGTCTTCAGGCTGTATACTAATGATTCTGTTACTCTGAGAAAAACATGCAAATTCTTATTTCATGCAACTTGTTCTCATCTGCCATATTAACTAGCCATATGTACATTTTGGTGTTTGATTCAAAGCACCTAGAGACTTAATTCTCTGGTTACAGCTAGTGTTTAATGCAGCCTTCAGGGGTGTGTGATTATGGGTGGGGTTGACCCTGGCTGTATGCCAGGTGCCCACCAATGCTGCTCTATCACTTCCCAGATGGACGTGGGAGAGAAAATGTAATGAAAGGCTTGTGGGTTGAGGTAAGGACAGGGAGAGATCACTCACTGATTACCATCATGGGCAAAACAAATTCAGCTTGGGGAAATTAGTTCAATTTATTAAGAATAAAATTGAAGTAGGATAACGTTAAATAAAAACTAAATCTTAAACCTTCTCCACCACCCCTCCTTTCTTCCTAGGCTCAACTTCACTCCAAATTTGCCTATCTCTTCCCCTGTAGAGACTCAGGGAGGTGAAGTTGCAGTCAGATCATTGGATATTGTTTCTGCTGCTCTTGGCTCCCTGCTCTCCTCCCCTGCTCCAGCATGAGATTCCTCCCATGAGGTTCAGTCCTTCAGAAACAGGCTGCTCCAGCCTGAATCCCCTGCAGGGTCACAAATCCTGCTAGCAAACCTGTTCAAGTGTGGGCGTACCAGTGGGTCACAGCCTCCTTTGGGCACCTACCTGCTCCTCTGTGTGGTCCTCCATGGCTTCAGGTGGACCTTTGCTTTGTGGTGAACCTATCTTGGGAAGTCGAGGGACAGCCTGCCCCACTGTGACCTTCACCACGGGCTGCAGGGCAATCTCTTCTCCAACACCTGCAGCACCTCCTCCTCCTCCTCTGTCTTCATTGACCTTGGTGTCTGCAGGTGTGTTTCTCTCACATATTCACACTCCAGCTGAAGTAATGCATTTTTTTCCCTCTTAAGGTTGTTATACCAGTGGCACGTTCTCCATCACTGATAGGCTTTGCCTAGGCCAGCTGTAGGTCTATCGTGGAGTTGTCTGGCATTGGCTCTGTTCATCGTGGGATAAGAGTCTGGCATTTTTGCAGAAAGCACATCCCTGTAGCCACCCTTCACACACTGCTACCAAAATCTTGCCATGCAAACCCAACACAAACTAACCATTCTATCCCAATCTGCTACCAAAACCAACCAACCAACCAACCAACCAAAACCAAAAAACAAAATAAAAAACAAAACAGAAAAAAACCCCCAAACCAACCAACCAACCAAAAAATCAACAAAAAAAACCTACAAAACAAACAACCAAAAAAACCCAGATAAAAAACCCAACAACTTTTAAAAATTGGTAAAATTAGATTTCTTAGGGATTGCAAGCATGTCAGCATGCATTCAGTTATCTTCAAAATCAGGAGTTCTGAGATTTATTGATAGAATGCCTCCTCTATCAGTTGTGATTGAGCCTAGGAATGAGCAAAATGTCAGACTGGACAACCCCCAGAACCATATGGAGCACAACCACAAGAATCTAAAATCAGATAGTCAGGTTCTTAAATTTAAGCATGCCTTAATTCAGAACTTCTCTTTGGACTGCAGTATTATATTTAGTTGTTGAAGTTCTGATAACAACCTGGTACCAGCAGTACCTGGGAGTCCAGTAGTCCCACCAGAGAGAGCACAGACAGCAAAATACTTAGACTTGTTGACCAGAGGGACTGCATTGAAATAACTATGTTCTACTCCTGATGCAAAAGATTACACAAGTATTTGTAGCCTATTTATACTACACACCAGGCCTATAACAGGAACCCAAGCAGCATCATATGGTGCTCAGAAAATAGGATTTAAATGAGTGACCAATGCTTTCACACTTGGCAGATGGGGCCAGGGAGGACTGAGAGCATGAGTGAATAAGTTAGTAGCTACAGGTGGTTGCCACTGAGAATTAATTTCCCTCTTCATTAAGCTCCTTATACACAGAGCCAAGGGAACTAAGATGGCATGATCCTCAGTGAAGCAGGAAATTGAGTAATCCTAGTCAGTCTTCTTCTAAATAAACCTTTCTATTGGGAACTGCCTGAATAAGTAAAGTGACTAGTTCACTTTCCTCTTGCCTCAGCCTTTTTCTGCTTAATACCCTTGAGAGTAGAGGTTAATGTCTTGTAAACAAAATTTTAAAAAAGAGGATTATGATAATATAGCATCAATGAAAGAGATGTCAAAAGCCCCCACAAAATGGCTCAATTAAAAAGTGTTCAGACTAGGGTCACAGATATCTTACTCTTCAAGGTAATATTTAAAGGCACTATCAGAAAGGCATTCTGGCAATAATAATCTTATAAGAGGACAGTTCTCTACTGGGGAAAGTAACTCCCATAAAGAAAAATTTTCAAGAAAGAGATGGAATATATGGTGGGTACTAGTTTAATGTGCTATTACACTGCTACGGGATTAGAATGTTATAATGTTCCTTTATGTCTGGCAAACCTGATATTGCTTAGTTTTTAACTGAAATTTTTCTTGAAAGTTTATAAATATTTTTAAAAGGACAAGATGTTCAGCTAATAACACAGATGAAGGCTATCAAAATAAAAGTTGCCCCTTCAAAAAAGAGAATCAAAACCAGTAATTCTGGGTGCTGAGAAAATCTTCTAGTCATAGAGTACTTTACACTAAAGGATGTGCAAGTGCACTATTTAAAAAAAAAACAAACCCAAGCCTTTATGAAATGGTCTGTTTCTGATCGACCTCAGTTCATTCAATTACCCAGAGAGCTAAGAAAATTCCTCAAAGTGTGAAAAGAATCCTGAGAATTAGGTACCAAAGGCTGGTGCTCTCTCTGACAATCTGAATTTCTGCACAGCAAACTTCAGCTGACATTACTATTGATTTTGGTGTCCCAGAGACATGGTGGGGACTTTTGGAGCACTGGGGATGGGTCAGCATAGATCTGCAGTGAAACCTACTTAACCATCTGGTCTACCTTCTGGAAATCTCTTCCCTCAGCCTGGCATGGGCTGAATAAATATCTTAATTTATAATAATTTCCATAATGACTTAGAATGTTGACAGTGATTACCCATTATATTTCCCTCTATATGACCCAGCTAACACAACCGCCTAAGAGCATATACAGTTCCACTTTTCTATTTTAATTTTTCTCCTAAATAATGTCCCTGTAATTGTCAGCAATCAGTTCTGGATTTAATTATTTAATATTTTTAGAGTGCTAACTACCCACTCTGGTCAACATGCTCCAGATTTTAAAAAATTATATATATATCAGAGCTTCAATACAAGATATAAATAAAGTCCAAATATGTAAACCAAAAAAGTTCCCATTTGTCACTCTGTTGATACAACTTCAGCTACAGACCTAAGTAAAAATATTTTAATTCTGCAATGTGTGCCCCTCCTCAAAACACACCAAAATACCACCAAATAAAAGCAATGAAGAATCCTGACTTTTACAATCCCTATTTTCTTCTCAATGGCTTGTCATAAGGTTGTAAAGCAAAAAAAAAAAAAAAAAAACCAAAAAACCAAAAAACAAAAAAATATCACTGTTTTTTGCTTGTTTTTTGCAAGGTAAATTAAAAACTCCTGTCAATATACTGAGCTTAGCCCCTTAACTGAAGAAAATAGATGTCTATATTGTTGTTTAGGAATGGTATTCTCCAATTCAGTGCTCTCACTGAATCCATGTGCTGCTTGCTCACTCCCTCCTCTCCCTTTGTCCCTCTCCCTGGAGAGGAGAATTTGGAGACACAAATTTACTGGAAAGAGCAATGAGATAAAACAAAGAGTAACAGCAACAACACTAATGACACAGGGTACAAGAAACAGGCAAGTGAGTCAGGCACAAATAATACCCAAGGCTCCCTATGCCACCCTCCTATAAATGGGAAGGGACTCCCTTCCCCTGCTCCTGGCAATGCTGTGAGGTGGTTTATGAGCTACTGCAAAAATTAACCCTCTTCTGGCCAGAACTAGGACACTTTAAAAAGAATTTAACAGCTGGGTTTTACTGATGCCAAAAGAGAAAAAATTGCTTGCATCATATGTTTCTGTGCAAGATTTTAAGACGTTTTGTAACATGTCAAATTTAAGAAATTGAAATTACATTAACTGAACTCACCAATGCCCATTATTTATTGTACTTCTATAGCAAAATTAACAGTAAGTATTCTAATGTTAAATATTAACAAAAGCAACAGTAGTGTGAAGTGTCTTCTGAATAACTTCTTACCTCATAGGTATTTGAATGTCGGTCACATGTTACCAAAACATGTAAAATAAAACTCCTTAACACCAGTGTAGCATTAAGAAGCAGGCATTCTCATTCTGTGCTGGATGCACAGGGAATATTTTCAAGCCTGTCGTGCATACCAAGAACAGAAAAGGTCAGGTTTGTGTACGATGTTTTATATACATAGTCACTGTTTTTCCTGGAAAGCACATACAGATGATAATCATTTCCCAAAAATTATTAACATATTTTCCCTCCCACTGATGAATGCAACCCCTCTCCTGGGTGTCCCTCAGGTGGTCCTTAACTGTCAACCCCAAAATTTTATCTGACAACTTGATGAATTCGGTGTTACTTCCCAAATGTGGAAGTGAGTTGACAGTACTGGACTGGTTCATTATTTTGCATCCTCTCCTTGGCTGATGTTTAACATAGTTTTGCAGAATGAACATTCTGAGGTTCCACAGGCTCATGGTTTATCAGAATAAGCATTGTATTTTTCCACCAGCTGAGCAAAATAGTTCATCTGGCAACAACAAATGTTGTTTTCCTTGGCAAAGTGGAGATTATGAGTACTGTATAGGAGTAGTTGTTGTAAATTCCATAACTTCATGATGAAGATTGCAGTATTATGATTGTCACCTAACATAGTAGTCATCATTTCTTGCCTAGACACAAAGCACAGGTGAAATATAGAAGAATTTAAAAAAACCCTCTGTATTCAGTATGATTCAATTCAAATTCTGATAACTATTTCTTATTATACTTGATTTTAAAAAAAAACTTTTAGTTTTAGGAAATTGTTTTTGTTTCATTATGTAATAATATGATAATATAATGCAGAAAGCTAACCACAATTTGCAGAAAAATTAGAAATCCTGTAAGAAAGCCCCATCAGAAGTAAAAGTTAAACTTAGATCATATGATTTTGCTTTTTTAATAACTTTAATAACATCCATATGCACATCTAGATGCACACAAACAAACATATATGCATACACATAGGCATGCACATGTATATATCTTTTTCAATACTGGACAGTTTAATTTTTCAGAAAAAATCCTGTTTATTTTGTTGACTGTTAGTCTCAAAAATATGTAAAACATTTTTCCTTCCTGTTCTCATCCAGAAACTGTAAACTTTTACCAGCAATCTTGTAGGATAAGTTTTGGACTGGAGTTCCTGACTCTGAATTCATCAATACAAATCAAATGGTATTATTACTTTTCAATAAATGTCCTGTCTTTATGTGGTAAGTGCAAAATAAACAGTTTATGTTATGTACATGAATCAAATAATGTTGACAAATAGAGTTTTATTTTAACTGTACGACCAAGAGATGCCCATATTTTTGATCTCTCCTCAATGTAAACCTGCATGTCTAACTACACAAATTGAAATCAATGGAAAGATTTTCAGCCATTTCAATTTATACTAAAACCAGTATTTTGAATCCACTGTAAATAAAGGCATATACTATTAGCATTGGAAATAGGAATAAACTATGTATTTGAGCATATTAAAACATGGAGAAAAGGTATTTGTACCTTCAAAAGTGACTAAAAACTCTGTCTCACTGAGCAGTATCCAAAGGGCTTTCTCTTCTGATAGTAGTTACTTATGTTAGGTTTGATACATTTATTAATTAGAGTTTCTTTGAAACCAGGATCCTGGATGACTTGTAAGCACTACAGACATTTTTAAGCACAGATTTTACTTAGATTACTTTGAAAGTAGGCTCACATGACATTATACTTCATCATTGGTGTAGGCAAGTTAAGATTTGCTTTTTATGTAAGTACTTTACCAAGGAATCCAAATATAAAGTTGGTTATCATTCATTTATTTTTTTTCTCAGATTTTCTAATATTATGATATATTATATCTCATTAGAATGACCAACTAACTCATTTAGACATCACCTCCTCCCCAAAAACTGGTTTGAATAGTAAAAAAACCAGTTTAAATCTATATATCAAATGACTAAGAATAACTCCATAAGAAGAAAGAAGTTCCATTTAGATGTTATCTGCTGGCACAAATGTAGGAGGATACAGTTTCATATGATATCTTTAACTATTCAAAAACTGAAATAAATTCAGGTTTTGGTTCTGGAATTTTTTGCTGCTAATCTGTAAAATAAAATATTCCAGTTTTAGACAGGCACCCTCACATATCTTTCTGGCTTGCAGCAACTAACTTAACTGCCTTAACTGCTTACAAAACTAATGCTCTTATTCAAGATCATATTCATGGTTTCATAATTCTCTTCAAGACACTTCCAGAATAAAAATTAATGTAACCTAAGGGTGTCTCATTTTTACTCAAACCCACAGAAATCCTTATATGTTTTAATAACAGCAGACTTGAGTAGAGAGTTAAAGAAAGAAAGAAAGAATAATGTATTTTAAATCAAACATAAAGTTCTGGTCACACTGACATTCAAGAATTAGAATTTAGTTACATAGCCAGGGTGACACATTCACAGCATTATGGAACAGTTCGTAGCAAACTAATCTTATTTGTGTAGTTTAAAATATGGGCAAACTGGCACATTCACAACTAAAGTGACATGATTGATTGCCACACGGTTCAGAATT
Organism: Promerops cafer; assembly: GCA_013398275.1. Classification (NCBI taxonomy): domain Eukaryota; kingdom Metazoa; phylum Chordata; class Aves; order Passeriformes; family Nectariniidae; genus Promerops; species Promerops cafer. The sequence continues at coordinate 581,663 of VZSE01004120.1, read as the reverse complement.
TGGGTACATCCCAAGCTACGCTTAATCTAATGCCATCCCAGTTTATGGGTTTTGAGGAAGATAAACAGGGGGTTTTGTTTTTTTTTTTTTCTTTATTCAAGAAAGCAGGAAGAAACTCAACACAACAGAGACATACAGGTAGAAACAAAAATGTTCAAAAAGGATGAAGAAATTTTGCAGATCTAGAGAGGGAAGGCCTTGCTGAAATTAACCAGTGATATGAACTAGGATGATGTTCCTATACTTTTCAGGTAATTTACTATGAGACATATGTCTATCTAGCTTAAATAAAGCAAAATATTAGATCTTGTCCTCTGTTGACTATATTTAAATGTCTCAATTTAAAAGCAAAAATATCAACAAAATTAAAAATGAAAACTGGAAAAGCTTGTTTGCAGTTTTAGTGGGAAGGGACTACTGTTTCTGATCTATCACCATTCATATTTCTAGCCAATATGTAGGTTTGAATGTTCCTACACAGTCTCAAATAAAAACACCTCACAATTCTCCACTAAATGTTCATTTAAGTGCAATGCAGAAAACATCGCAAATGAAATTTGAAAAGTTTTTCCTACCTCTCAGATCAAAGTATTAGGAAATTTTGTATATTTAGTCTTTTGTTAATTGCCTAAATGCAGAATTTCATCATAACGGTAAGATTTTTAATTCTGCAGATGCTTATAGACATGCAACATCTGATATTCCACCACAGATATTTTTTTAATCTTTGTAGCTGAACTCTTCAGGGCTTGAGAGGAATGTCAGGCTCTCCATTCTTTCACAGATCCTTCAGATGCTGTGAATAATTTGGTAGTCTAGAATCACAAGTAATACTTTTATATCCAGACAATATTTGATTAGCTGATAATTCTCTGCTAGTGAAGTAAAAGTCTTTAACCTTTGTATGTTATGATACAGATCTCTTAGACATCATACAAAATGTCTTATAAAACAATTTACACTTACCTCTTGTAGCAATATTTTCCTAGATAATTCAGAATATTCAAGTAAATAATGCAAGAAAATATCATCATCCTTTTATCACTGGTAAGAATCCCAGTTAAAAGTAGCATAATAACAAATAAAGACAATGGTAGGATATATATCACTTTAGATGACAATAGCATTTCTTGTGCATCTATAAAACACTCTTGCGGACTACACACCTTAATTGTCGAGAATTCTGGAATATGTAAAATTGTGGATCCAAGCATCTATGGATCATTTGAATCTGTTAGTAGTTGGAGGATCATAATTTCCAGTACTAATTCTTTGGCATGTCATTTGAAGGAACAGGAGGGAAACTACCAGCTTATGAGAGAAAATCAGAAATATATAATCTGAAAAATAGACCTAAATATTTTGACAAAAAGAAAGACATTTCAGAGGAATGATCAATTACCACATTAATGGTTTCTCTTATTGTTTCTTAGATATGGGAAAAAATTAACATCCTTTTATCCATGCAATTATGCAAATGACATGATTGCATTGTATTTTGAAGTTCAACATCTGAATGTAAATATATAATAAGACAGATGTGAATAAGTGCTGTTTGAAAAGTTCTGATAAGTGCTTTATATGATTTTAGTTGCATGCTGTAAGTGGTATGAAGAAAAAAAAAAAGATAATTAAACTGTGAATAGTAATAAATAAGAGCACTTACATCGGATTATGTTGTGACTAAATATACCATAAATCTGTTGCTTACATTGATTGAGCCATGAATGTCTGTTATCATAAATGAGCTCATAAAAAATACTTCACACATTAAGAGTAAATTACTCACTGATTAAACAGTTGCCACACTTTAGGCACCATTTCCTTCATTTAATTCAAATATTTCACAAATATAAATCTGCCATCAGTTTTAGAAGACAAAATGACTTCTTACATTGAGTTAGCTGTGCAAAGATTTGCCGTGGTGCATAATTTAGCTTGGATCCCATTGAAAAATATGCATAAGTAGGAACGTTGTGTTTTCTCCTATCAAAACACAACTCTTTGTGCTTACAGAAGGCATAGTATTTAATTAAAAGTACCTGGTAGTCTCTGAAAATGAAATAAATAGTTTAAGAACAATCCTTGTGCTTAAAGTTTTTAATGGCATTTAGCAAAAACTCAGCAGTAATACCTGAACATAGAATCACAGAACAGTTTGGGTTGGAAAGTACTTCTGAGGGCCATATAGTCGAAGCCCATGCTGAGGGAGAATTAAATAAGGGTGGTCAATGATGGTCAACACCTTCCCCAGTCAAGGAGTGAATACCTCAAGGATGGAGACTTTCGTACCTTCATAGCTTTTTGAGATTCTCTTTCATTATTTGACCAGCCTTGATAACGATCCCCTCAAGATTTAAGCCCTTCAAGATTTCAATCAAACTTAAAAATTTTTTTTTTAGAAATTAATAATTTGCTTTAGCTGGACAGTTATGATTAAGCAATTACATTGCAAATGTTTCCTGATTGACTAACCTTTTTTTTTAAGGAAAAGAGAAGACAATCCCAAGATAAATGGGCTGTCTGGACAATAGTCACCAGGAGTGAAGTCAGAAAAACTGAGCAATACCTAGTGGAAAAGTAATTCCTGCAGTGGGCAATAACAACCACTGACTCATTGACCACCGACTCCAAATGGACCCTGGACTCAGGTGGAGGGAAGGACTGCAGGACTGTGGGCTAATCAGTATGTGAAGCAAGATATACAACTGGCAGATAGGTCAATGTTCTTATTTATAGAAAGAAACTTAATTTGTTCTGTGAGTTGCATAGATCTCCCTCCTGATCCACATGTCCACATATGAAAGAAGATCTGGAAAAATTATAGACAGTGTTATACAGGTAGTTATTTGTTGCCACATTATATCTCAGTACTAGCTGGCTTGTACTGGGTAATTAATTCGGCTACACAGCCGGGTCCATAAAACCAGCCTTTGGGTTGACAGACAGAAAGAACTTTAACCAGTTATGTTCCATCCTAAGCTGCAGGCATATCACTGGTCCAGGATCTGGCAGGCATAAAAGATCAGACCAATGAACTGTCTAGACTTTTGAACTCCCTCTAAAAGAAAGCTCTGAACAATAAAGCACACTGTTTGATGCTGACTGACCGATGTTGTGTTGTGTGTCCTGTCTCAGGCCCCCAACATCACGATAACAGTTATTGGGTATTTTAATTTTAAATCATGAAATTTCCATCATGTTTTTCTTAAAATACATCAAGCAGACATATATCATAGCAAATCATCAACACAAATATTTTTAAAATGTTGTTTGGTTTGTTGAAAAACTGTACTTGATGAATAATGCATAAACATTTTATCCAAGAAAACTTAACAAAATAAGACATGGAAAGTCTTGTCAAAGTATTTAAAAAATAACCAGAAAATTTTATTACACTATGAAAAGGAACTTGCCAATGGTTCTAAAACTGTCTGTCTTGCTAACATATAGATATAAATTACTAAGGTCTCTACAAGCCAACATATTTTAAAATTTATAGTCTGCTGCTTTTATACAAAGTTATGACTAAACTGGTAAGAAAAATATTTTGTGACATTAGCTATCAAAGTACTCTGTAAATTTTAATCTAGTTTTAATCCATGGGGCTAAGGGTGCTGACAAAATTAAGGAATGGGTTAAAAAAATATAAATGAGAACAATTTCAATATTTTCTGTTTTAATCTCATTGAGTCCTTTTATTAGTCCTTAATTTCTAGAATCTTTGCTGAAAATAGAGAAGACACTAATTAACAGAGGAACAGCAAGACGAGGAAAGGCAAAGCAAAAGAATAATTTCCTGATGCATCTATGAATTATCACAATATTGCATTGAGAAAACATGCCCTTGCAACTGTCCATTTCCTAGCATTGGAAAATATGGAAATGTTTTAATGAATGTCATGTTCAATAGAAGTAAGAAAATAATTATTTTTTGATTTCTTATGGTCAAAAACTAACCAATATAAAAATTATTGTTTTAAAAGTTCTGCTAAAAATCCTGGATGATGTGAGTAAAGATATTGGAAGAAGTGAAATGGTCTTTTTTTATTGTAGCCCTATAGGAGACTGAATGTTTTAAATTAAGGCTTAAATATCTTCATGAAGGACCTTTGCCTATTATAGTAAAACTATATTACCAAAGCTGCAGAGAAAACCACCCCACCCTGAACAGGCCTTCCGACTGAGTCCCTTAAGTATTCATGATGGAGATAAGATAAAGTAAACTCAGGTCTGGGGAGAAAACAGCACATTCACAGCTTAGGGGATCAAGCTTAGCACCTTTAGGGTGGAGACCACTGACCCAGGGCTATCAGCTGCCAGGCTGGCACAGACCCTCACACTAAAGGGTAGGGGAAGGAGAGGTTTTGGGTGTGTGGTGAAAAAGCCTCTGGTCAGAGGCTCAGTGGACACCCATTCCCCTCTGTGCAGAGCTCAGTGGAGCCCCTTCACCCCGGGATCAGCCGCATCCACGTGAAGGACAGCAGACGGGGTCCTTCACATGGCCTATCAAAGGCCCCCCAAGGGGTCCCCAGACCCTGCACCGGACCGTGATGCAACAGATCCACAGTGTTGCAAGGGACAGTGTCAAACCTGGCCCCTTCAGGAGGCACCTGGATGTTCCCACCTGCCCCAAAATGTATATAAATCCACTGCAGTCTGTCCTTTCTGATGTGGCANTCTTTCTCTTTCTCTTTCTCTTTCTCTTTCTCTTTTCTCTTTCTCTTTCTCTTTCTCTTTCTCTTTCTCTTTCTCTTTCTCTTTCTCTTTCTCTTTCTTTCTTTCTCTCTTTCTTTCTCTCTCTCTTTCTTTCTTTCTCTTTCTTTTCTTTCTTTCTCTCTTTCTCTCTTTCTTTCTCTTTCTTTTCTTTCTTTCTCTCTTTCTCTCTTTCTTTCTCTCTTTCTCTCTCTTTCTCTCTCTTTTTCTTTCTTCCCTATTGAATAAAAGTATATCAAGTTTTTTGGCTCCAACATTTAACCTGGTTTAGTTTTAATCATATTTTTTGGGAATATTTTCAGCTTTTCTGGGTCCGATCTGTTTTACTCACAGAGGCTTAGTTTCCTTTGGTCTTCTGTGTTAAACAGGTTCATTAGAAGCCCATATTAAATTTTAGTGCTCTACCCACTCACATTTGTTTAATTCAGTTAGAATTGAAATACAATTTTAAACATTCCACAAATTCCTTGCACCTTGATCTGACTGCAGCCATTTTATCTGATATTTCTACCTACAAACACCTTAAAAAAAAACCCAACTCATTGAACATTTTCCTATATATTTTAGGGCTGTTATAATTTTCAGCACCGTGAACTATCTTGTCCTAGTTCTGCCATTTAGAGAAGTGATCAACAAACTGTGGTCTTAAAGGAGATTTTTCAGAAGCACTTAAGTTACTGGAGAAGAGAAGACAGTGTGAAAATTACTTGGATTGAATTCAAGAAAGAACTTTTTAAAAAGAAAAAAAACCATTCTTATCCAATTAGTAATTTTTCTTTATAAATGTGTCGTTATTATATTTTAGGCCTGAACTCTGAAGTAAATATTACTAACACAGCTGGACTGAGTTCATCAGTCCATTTCACCTCAACTGATGATCTGACATTATCATATTAGATATCAATTTGTTCTCCCCTATTTATAAAGTATTTTGAAATAACTAAATGACATTCAGATCAGACTCTGGCAGAATTCCTGTGGCTGATTTTCAGATTAGATTTTTCCTTAATTATCAGATTAAATTCTCTCAAGTTCAGAAATTGATTACATTCCTTAGAAGAAAATAGAGTTAGGAACTGATATCTCAGTTATTGGGAAAGCAAGGTTGATATCCTTCCTTCAATATGTTTGTATTTTTAACTAAATGGGCTTGAAACAGTCTCCTACACTTAATTTTCACTGAAATTTCAGACACATCTATTCTGATTCTATTCAAACTTCTATGATAGAAGAGTGCATGGTGACTTCTGGGTTCTCAAAGAAGTTTCAGGCAGAAAAAGCTAAATTTCCAAGCCTAGGATGCATACAGTAGATTATGCTAGATTACTGTCAATGAAGAACAAAGCTGATGTCAGGTAAATACAGCACTAAGAAAGAGCTGGATTAAAATTTTCCCCTTAGGCATCTTGGTTTCAGTGCCTTCTCCTGTCTGACAAGATAATTCATTAAAGAGGGAAAGTATTGCATTTTTATGACAAAGTGCAACTAAAACTCATTCCTTTGATAACTGTCCAGTTACATCTCTTACTGATATGCATATGCATAACTCCCCAAAGTTAGGTATAACATATTTAATAGAATCGTGTTTTTGGCAAAATGCATGAAGCACCATTTATCTTGGGGAGCTCCCCATTACCAGTCTGACAGCTTTATAGTGCTGTTGGGAAATGAAGTATAACATCAGGTTACTAAGCAACTCCACAGCTTTTTAAAAGTACTTCTTGGAACTCACTTGTTTCTCTAATTGATTCAGTCCACATCATTTTGAACATAAATGGGACATCATGTTTAGAAATATGCTGCATAACTACTTTTAGCTAACATGTCTTGCTACCTCTGCATATCTAAATCAAGCTCTGGCATATAAATGTCATATTAAAAGCAAATTTTATCTTCTTCCTGAGTTGCATTGACATTTAATATATATAAATTATTTTGACAGTTCAAGCTAGTCTCTGAAGTTGTCTGCCGACTGTCAGAAAATAACATAAAAGGCTAAGTAGCAATTTCATTGTTCAAGTTTTACATAGAATAAAGTTTTAATTAGTTAATCTGACTTCTTTAGTGAATTTGTCTGCTATAATGCATCAGAATTTATAGGAAATATATCTCTGTACATTGTAATCATGTTGATATTTTCTTAAGTCACTAAATTTTGAACAAGATATCATCTCACATCATCTCTGAATATTAGTGAAAAATGTACTAGCATATCAGAACTTATAAAGAGTAAACTAGGTTTTATAATCCCTGACTTTTCTCTGCATTTTGGTGGAGGTAAATAACAAATAATGAAGCACTATATAGAAAGGCTGACTTTAGGGTTCTTTCCTCAACTTAACCTATGTTTCTTTCTTTATATACTTCCTTATTTTTCAAAAATTTTAATACTTTTGAAATGAGTAAATACATTATTGGAAAAGAAAAAAAGAAACACAGACTGAGGATCAACTACCAACAAATGTTGTCTCCTGGTATTTTAAACCCTACTTTTCCTATATTGCTTGGTATTTTGTTGATTGGCTCCCTTTTTTACTTTCTACCTCCCAGTCTGTAATTTCCTGAAATATTTATTTATTTATTTATTTTCAATTTTGATTTTCATTAATTTATGTGGGAGACAGCTTCCCTGCAACTGTGACTGGAAAAAAATGTCATTATGTCTTGATCATCACTTAGACCTGCACTCTTTTTATTGTGCTCTATCAATTGTAATGTTGAAGGCTTAAATGTAAGATGGGCCTTTACTGATTTGATTCAGTAACATCTTTCAAGGTTAAAGGTTTAAGTCATGACTTAAAACATAGAACATATTTTAAAACTGCTGAAATTACTTCCTTCCTCTCTCAATGAAAGTTGCATTACGCTTACAAGAAATGTTTTTTTGCTTACTGCAACTTATATATAGGAGTTCCTGTCTTGTGGAAGTCGTACATGTATCTTATATAGATATATATATATGCACCAGATTGTGAGATAGTGCCTGTAATGGGATAGATCTTTTTGCATGTCTCCTATATGGACAATTTATTGGTCCACTCTTAGGTTACCTCCAGCTTGAGTCTCAGTGTTGTAGTACCCTGGTTTGGCATGAGTCCTGTTTCAATGCTTTGCTGAGGAAGACAACTTAGCAGTGCTTCTGCTGCTCCTGGGACCATATACTTGATCACTATCAAGTCCTCCCATTTTGTGGCCTGTGAAGCAGCTTACTATCTTAGAAAAAATGATGGCAGAATTGTGAGAGAATAGGAAGAAGGGATCATATAAGCAAATTTCACAGTGTGTGAGACTCAGGGTATGTAACATACTTTCAGTGAATGCCTTCTTTCTTCCCTGCATCTTTCTGCCTCTCATAAGAAACCTTCCCCTATATTTCTCCTTTCTTTCAAATTTTTCTAAGCACTTTCTTGCACTTTTTTGTCTGCTGGGAGAGGGGTGTTGTTAATTATTTTACTTTGTGTACTGTTATTGCACATGTATTCAGTGATAATCCAGGTAGTGATTTATCAGGTACACATAAAATCTGGGTGGATGGAAATGGAAGATATGGCAGAAGAGGATGAGAACTTGTCCTATAGAGATACTTCAAAAACCCCCCAGCATTTAGGTGAGCTTTGTGCCTCCAACTGCATTGGGGCCCGGAATATTTATCTGTATCTATATCATGTATATGTATACCCTCTATATATCTGAATATATTTACATTTAGTGCTAATAGATCTGTTACTATGCTTCCTGTTGTAGCACACATTACTTCTCTGTTAGCTCAGTTATTACCATCAGTTCTGAACCTGCTTTCCTATTCCTCCAACAAACCATACTATTCATTAATCTGTATCATGCAAGTTCATATTGAATTCAAGCAGAACTAAAAAACTGAATTGCTAAATCAAATTATTTGTGAATCTTTGCTCGTGAAAGTTCTTATTTTTCAGATTATTTATTGAGCTGAATTGGTTATAATCAGAAATTAAGCCCAGCTGCTTAATTAAGCCCAGCTGCTTAATACCCAGCCATTCTGATTTCTAAGGACCAACTGGAATGCAAGAGGGTTTATTTTTCTGCCAAATTTTTATACCCTTACTGCAACAAGGGGGGAGGTTCAAGATCTTGTCTACTACAGGACAGAAAGAGACCAAGGACCTGACAGTGCCATTTTTCTTGTGCGGCATCATGAAAAATTATGGATCTTTGTTTTTATGAATACTTTTCTAATTTACTTCTTAATATGCAATACTACAAAGTTGATGCCACAGTTAGGAGTGATGACTGCAGCCCTTAGTGATTTTTAGTCATTAAGGTCTCAGTCTTCAGACCTAAAAACTATTTGATGAGAGACGTCAAAGCCAAAGTGGGTTTGTCTTGTTTCTTCTCCAACTCCCCTTGTTTATACCTAATGTTTGTATGCTATTGTCTTCAATCCCCAAAGGGGGAGTGGGAGGTGATGTCTCATCTGCTCCCAATACTGCTTATCTTGTTTTTCTTTTCTCTTGGTAGTCATTCTTCTCTCATATTCATTAGGATGTCCCTGCCTATTTGCAGTTCCTTGTGTTTATCTTGTTCTTAGTATGGCAACTTTTGTTTACTTTGGAGCCTCCTGTAGAAAATTACCCCTGACATTTTGGTGGTCACACAGGTCGCTATTCACATAGTGAATATATGTCTGGCTATAAAATCACGGCGTTAAAAAGTGTTTATATGTTGTTAGTTACACTATTTCAATACACTTAAATTCAAGATCAAGGCAAGCTAACATTCACGATATGCTGATTAGGACATTTAGGGTCTACAGTTGTCAGAAACCTCTGCTTTGGCCACAGATAAGTTACTGGCAGAGGAATTATGCTAGCCAGAAGATAATTCTATTTCTTTAAACATATGTCCTTGTTAGAAAAGAATGCTAGTTGAAATCATTCTACCAGTCAACTCAGGGATATCTTCTGAACATATATTACAATGATATATGATGATCTTACATCCCAATATTAGTAATGGCAATGTATTATTTCAGAAAACCCACAATGTTTTGTTCATGCAAAAACATCCACAAAAACTATTTTTCCCCTGAAAAAATTATTTTCATCCTATCAGGAACACTGAATGCTTGGATGTTAGTAATATTTTTGTTCCAGTAGTGCTTGATTCAGCCAGACAGGTGGAAACAGTAGAAAATCAATTTTGAGTCATGTTTAAAACATGGTAGTATTTCAACTGGAGTACATAAACCAAAAAATGATACTGTTTTAATGACAAAGAACTGACAGAATTACTTGTTTAGCCTTTAATATATACTAAATCTATAGCATGCAGAGACAATATACATGAAATTTCATTCCATTTTGCTTAAACATCTCTAATAAAAAGAGGTTGACACCTTTCATATACTTAAATGTAACTGGTGATCCCTAGGTTTATATTCAGAGAAATTCAGTAGTAATAATTTGCTGGACATAGGAAAGATGTGTCTTTGGCTTATTACAACTGATAAATGTTTCAAGTATCTACCCTTGATATAGATATTCCAGTGTCTTTGCAGGATTTACCAGAACTTTGAGGTTGCAAGTTTCCAGATGAGCCTCAGGATTGCTCATGTTTTCCTGAGCTTAAGTCAATGGAGACTTCACACTCACTATTCTACTTAAATGCCTTCACATAGGAACTTTCTGAGTTTATCACAAACTCTTGACCATCAAAAATTCTTGATACAAAGAGAGAGATAATAGGGATTGAATGTGGCTGGGGTAGAGAGAGCAGAAGCTATGCAAGAAGAAAAACCTTTGAGATCTGGATAATTGCCTGGTGAAGCTACCACTTTATACATGTCTCCATTATGCCAGAGGAAAGAATTGTACGGCATAATTTCCTTCCTAACCAAGAGAAAAATCAGGCTCCAAAGAATTTAAAGGAAAAACCAAGTCTCCAAATCAAGAGAAATGAAGCCTTGAAACTGAGTCATTGCAATAACCTTCCTGGATATTAACAGTGAGCTTGTCTTCCACTTGTTCTCAGAGTCCATCCAGGGTTATCTTTCTACAATTTAACACACCTTGCTTACATGCTCTTTCTTTTCACCAGTTCACAGTCATTCAATTTTCTGCCTTTCTTTGTTATCAGTATACCCATTTCACCTCATTCACAGGCTGCATTCACTGTATGATGCTGTGTCTGCACTCTTCCATGTCACTTTTTATTCTAGAGCTGCAGACAATTGAGTCTGATTTTACTATTATGTGATTCCTATAAACAAAAGCTTAATTAACATAAGACAGGGGTTATTTAGCCACTACACAATTTTAACTGCCGCTGAAACGTGAAAATAAGCTTAGTACAAGGCAATCATAGCACTGTCAAGTAAATATAAAATCAGTGGATTTTTACTAGCAATGAAAAAATGTTCTGGTCTAAAATGGTATATTGGGTTTCCACAGCCAGGTTTTGTCAGCTGGGGGGCTACAGGGGTGTCTTCTGTGAGAAGCTGCCAGAATGTCGTCCCCATGTCTGGCAGAGCCAAAGACAGCTGGCTCCAAGATGGACGTGCTACTGACCAAGGCTGGGCAGATTGGAGATGGTGGTAACAACTGTGACAACATATTTAAGAAGAAAAAAAAAGTTACTGCACAGATATAATTGTGGCCGGAGAAAAACAGAGTAAGAATATGTGAGAGGAACAACTCTGCAGACACTGAGACCAGTGGAGAAGGAGGGGAAGGAGGTGCTTCTGGAGGCTTCCACCAGAGCTGGTGGTGCCGACCATGGTGAAGCAGCTGCACCTCTGCAGCACATGGAGATCCACGGGAATGTAGAGATCTACCTGCAGCCCATGGAGGAGGCTCACTGGAGCAGGTGGATGCCTGAGAGGAACTGTGAACCCATGGGAAGCCCATGATGAGCAAACTCCTGGCAGTGACCTGCACACACAGGGAGAGAGGAGCCCACGCTGGAGCAGTCTGTCCTTGAAGGACTGCACCCCATGGAAGAGTGACCCACCTTTCAGAAGGTCATGAGGTACTGTTGCCTGTGTGATGGACTAATGTTGGAGAGGTTCATAGAGAATTGTCTTCCTATGGGAAGGACTCCTCTCCCTGAGCTGTGGCAGGAACAATGTGTGATTAACTGGCCATAGCCCCCATTCCCTGTCTCCCTGCACTACTGAGAGGAGGAGGTATTGCTGGGAAGGAGGGGTGAAGGGAAGGTGTTTTTAGGATTTTATTTTATTTTTCATTGTCCTGTTCTGCTTTTGTTAGTAATGAATTCAGTTAATATCCCTAAATCTAGCTTGTTCTGCCTGATGATTTGCTGAGTAATCTCAAACTTATCTTTAGCATCCTTATCTCAACTTATGGACCCTCTGTCATATTTTCTCTCCCCGTCCAACTGTGGAGTGAAGGGGAGCAATGGACTGGCTTTGGTGGGTGCCTGGAATGCAATTAACATCAACCCACTACAAATGGGAATTCTGTTTAAAGACTAGAGAAACAGACTTCTCCAGCCAATGGAGAAGAGCAAGTCAGAGCAGATAACCACACAGCAGCACCTGAAGGACCCCATGTCAGTGCTGTGCCTTGTGAAACCTTTGACTCACGAAGAGAGCCCCACAGAGGAAGGTTTTCTGGCAGGGACTGCAGGCCATGGAGGACAGACAGTGGAACATGTTTATTGTAAGGACTGCAGCCCATGGGAAGAAACTACATTGGAACGAGCAGAAAGTGTAAAGTGGAAGGAGGGGCACTGACAATTCCCCTCATTCCCCATCTTCCATGAGCTGTTGGTAGGGGAAGTAGAAAAGTCAGGAATGATGTTGGGCTTGGGAAGCAGGGAGGACTGAGGGGAAAGTGTTTAAGTTTAGGTCTTTGTTTCTCACCATCCCACTCCATTTAATTGACAATAAATTAAATAGTTCTTTTTCAAGCTGAGTCTGTTTCACCTGTGACAGTAATTGGTGAGTGATCTCCACATCTTTACCTCAACCTGTGAGCTTTTTCATCTAATTTTCTTCTCCTGTCCTGTTGAGGAGAAGTCAAAGTGTGGGTATCCAGCAGCTGGCCAATGTCAAACCTCCACAAATATTAAGCATTATTCAACAAGCCAGCACTAAAGAGAAAAAATAACATGAAAAAAACCCCACCTATTTTTCAGATTTCTATAGTATTTATATTATCTGTAAGATATTCTAAAATTATGTTATCTTATAGATAATTATATTATTTATAAGATAATGTGTTACACAGTATTTATTAAAGACATATGAGAGTCTGTTTTATATCTTTTGAAAGCACAATTTATTAGGGTATAATAATCTTATTTGCCCTGTCTTAATATATTATATATGTATTTTAAAATAAACAAATTTCAAATTTTAAACAATTCAGGAATTTTTCTTGGCTTTTCATTTTGTAAAAAATATTAGTCTAAGACTAAAATTACCATGATCTAATTCTGTTTCCCAAATCCTTTGACATTTCAGTGGCCACAAACCCAGAAGATTCTTTTCTTTCCATTTCTCTTTTGTAATGATAAGTAACTGTCATCAGACTAGAGACAAAGTGAAAAAGATAAAAAAAGGGATCCTAGCAATTTTAAGGCTATATGAGATATTATTGTCATCTTCACTAGAAACTTTGACAAGTAAAAACCACATCAGTCTTTCAAACACCTGAAGAGCAAGATGAAAGTGGTCTTTTCACTTCCATTTAGCACGAGTTTGTGGGTAATATTTTTTTTCTTGTTTTGTTTTGGCTTTACTTTTCTTCTAAGATGATACTTTTTTTCCCACTTCAAAGTCTTAAATACATTCTGGATAGAATCAGACAGAGGAATACTTGCTTTTTGAACACTGAATTTTATTTTTTCCTGATCTTCACTGACATAACCCTTACTAAAACCTAAAGCACATATGTGGCACTTCTCTGTCATAGTGTAGATAAGGTTTTTTAAGGGTAGCATAAAATAAAATGGACTGTACTTGTTTTGCTTTATTGTTAGAAGTTGTAGGGAAAAGTCTGTCACTAAAAAAAAATAAAAAAAATTAAGATAGTTTATTAAATTTTGACCTTTCTTTCATTTCTTGATTCTTATACACAGTGCAGATCTTTTGTATTATGTTATCCTGAACCCAGCATAATATATTTTCAGACACTAGTCCAGAAGTTTATTTCTATAGGTTCAGGTTCCTTTTTCCTCTTATTTTTCCTGTTTCCTCCAAACAATGTTTTTCCAGGTCTGTAATGTCTTGCCCTCTGTCTTTTCCCCCTTTAGCTATTTTTTTTTTTCTTTTTTTAATTAATATGCCAGATTCTCTCCTCTTCAACGATTTTGAACCTTACACAACCTCTGATATTAAAAAGCTACCTGAGAAGCCATTAAGTATGATGTCTACACTGCAATTCCTTTCCCTACTTTGGCAATCATAACTTCCTAGAACTAAGAAATTAGTAAGGCATAACCCTTCTATTCCAACCTTCATTTAATCAAGTTGTGCTTTTCTAAGCATTTTCCAATCTGGTGGTTTAAAGTAGTTCCTAATAGTTTCCTGCAAATTGAAGTTAAACTATTTGGTCTTTAATTTCCTGCTATGTCCCAAAGCTTTTTCTTAAATAAGGGTATTCTATTGGCTTCTCTGATTTCTGTTCCCATTCCCAATAGCAGCTCTTGGGAGATAACTGCTTCTGGAGTCTTGATCAATGTTCAGAGTTTCGCATACTTAGTAAATTCAAAGTTTTATTTGTCCTTTTCTTAATATAATTTATCTCCTCTTAATTTGATTTCTCTGCAAGTAAAACAAATTTCAAGGCTAACTATTTTGCAGACACCCTTAAGATCTGTTTTGTTTTTATTTTTATGTTATTCCCTTTATTTGTATTTGCAATATATCAGATTTCCTTTTTCATTTTGAAGTTTATTATATTTAAAAAATAACTTTAAATGAATTTAAATGCAAGTGCTTGTCAGAATATATTCTAATGTGTTTTCTTTCTCTTTTCATACATTTTAACTTAATTTTAACATCATTTGTAAGGTTTTTCTAACCTTCTCTTTCTAAATTAAATGCTCAATATCAAGTCTTCTGTTTATTTGTTAATTACCTGTCTTACAAGTACTGAACTCAGTCTTTATTTGTTTCTATAAATAACTGACCTATTCTATTTCATTCTTAGATTTAAATTTCCAATATAAAAAATGGTTTCATTGTTATAAGGAAGGAAAAAAAAGTGATTCTGCTCTAAAATGCTACCAGTGACAACCGTGTGACTGAAGTCCAAATGCCACACATACGTCCTCAAGACACTCACCCGTCCACACGTGGACAAATTATATATAAATATCTATATCTGTATCTTTTGTACTTTCCATCTATGATTCCAAAAAACCTATGAAGAGATATTTTTTCTTGTGCATCTTAAAAAGTCTAAACAAAATAGAATTTTTTAGTATAAACAAGGAAGATTCTCATATAAACAAGTGTTTCTTCTTTTTTTAATCTTCCCTTGTTTTTCTTATGTTAATGTTCATGCCAAAAACTGTTCCAGATGGTTTTATGTCTAACTCTCCAAGATTTTTCCACACAGCAAAGTAAAGTGCTTTTAGATGCAAAATTAAGTTTTTTCTCTGACTTCTTGGCTTCAGTGAATTACTAAAAAAAGTGTCACTGGGCTTTTTATGAGACTAATTCATGGTCTGTTAACCTTTCTAAACAGTAAACATTCAGTCAGAAAGGGAAGCTAGAAGAACCTCCCATTTCATGTTTGTGAATTTATCTTGGAGAAAGTTCTTGCCAATCAGAAAAACAAAAACAAAAAATGGAAAAGAGGGCACCTCTTGCATAAAAACTATTAAAACAGCAGAAGTCAAGGAAGCAGTTCAAGAAAGTGTAAGCAACTAAGTGATGATCTTAGTATGAGCATCTGTTTTGTTTATTGATGTTATTTCTTCTTATCCATGCTGTTTCTTCTAGCTACAAAAAATGGTATGTAAGAAGGTCATTGCAACAAATGTTCAGTTAGTCTCCTTTGGACATACAAACATACACATCATGGTTTAAAAAAACACATTTATTTAATAGAGAGGCCATAGCAAGTCACAAATCACTTCTAGTTTATTGGCAAACATCTACCCAGCCATACTATAATCTAGTGTCTTTTAATTTAGAATAGAAATATGAAGATGTGCAGAAAAATGTGTATCCATTGATGGGAGGTTTGAAGAGTTTTCCAGAAACTCTAAGGCCTGATCTGCTTCTGATTGCTACGTGGAGCATTATTGCCTGTGGCAAGTGACTTTTTTTATAGTTTTGTTTTTTATATCTGATGCCTTAATTAATGATAGTGAGGTATGTGCTTTATTTACTGGTAAAGAATATTTTTTTGGATATGAATAAGTAGGTTCTACATGTTATTTAAGAAAGTCTGGCAGTTTAGGAAAATCCCAGAAAGCCTCTAGACATATAGAGAAAACTAGGGAAATAAAGCTGCAAAGAGGTTGGACTATGAAGCCATGGACCTCATAGCCGTCAGTCTTCTTGTATTCAGAAATAGACCATACACTTTAAAACTCCAGAAACAATATCTAATGGAATGTTTCTGTTTATTATCTTCAATTATTTTTTTAGCAAGTTTGATATGACAATGTTACTCTCAGTTTTATTTAACTCTCTACTTGGGTATTGGGTCAATAAATACTCAGGGATTCCAAATCCTGTGCTCGCATAAGCATAATTAAAATTTTCTGTGTATGTTTTCCCAGAAGATGTACCATGCACACGTCGTAAACCCTTCAAACTTACTGTACATGCCCAGTCACACCGTGGCACATGCATGATACACAGGCACTTTCAAGATGTGCCAGGCCGTTGCTCTGTTCAAAAAGAGTTTTGTTATTTTTCACAGAATATAGGAATTCAACACAGACAAGAGTATAATACTATTATATAGCACTAAGAGCACTTATGAAGTGAGTTAAGAATTTAGTTTTAGAAAACCTCAATAGATCTTACTGAATTACTGTGAAAAGAATGTTTATAGGAACCTTCCATTGGAAGAAAATTCTAGGATTTAGGTCAATGTGTATGAAGCAGCTTTTCAGAGGATCTTACTTCTATTTTTAAGCACACAAGACGTAAGTGATATTTCTTACAGGTTCATTGTAAGTGTCTTGTCTTAAAGTGTGGTGGTTTTGTTTGTTTTTGTTTCAAATCACCCATCTTAGGTTTCCACTTATTTGGAGTGCCTTAATACATAGCTCATTTGGGAACTAGGTTCCTCAAAGTAGGTCTTTTACTGGATATGATCTCCAATGTGCTCATTGCAAGAACTTTTTTAAAATCTAAGCATTAGCATTAAGATACATCTTCATTAATAGAATAAACAAATGTTTTGTTTTCCGTTTTAAATATTTCCAAATAATCATTCAACACTGAACCCTATGACCAAATTCCTTACAAAGGAAGGGTGTTCTACAGACACTCAGTAATTTAAAAACCAAAGAATAATCAAAACAACAATTCTCTTCCATATTAATTTCCTAAGCTATTTGATAATATCAGGGTTTGGATACACACCTTGCTATTAAGCCAGCGTGATCACTGTTCATGCAATATTCAGTGACATTTTGAGTACAAATACCAAGATTATTATCTTTTAATATTAAACATTATATGAGTGTTTAAAGTGCCTGTGAAGCATATTCATATTAAATATTATTACTGACATTTGAAAAAGGTCAAAAGGGATGGCCTTATGCAAAAAAAAATACTAGCAGCAAGACAGAATTATTACAATTATTAACAATAATAATTTGATTAGGAAAAGATTAAGTTTGAGAATCTTCTTGTCTTTTTGCAAGTTAACACAACTACCCATTTAAATTTGGTCAAAATTGCAATCTCTTGAACACAATAATATCAACATCAGGCTTTTCTGTCAGTTCCATAAAGCATACTTTTCCTAGCCAGCCACATAATGAAAGTATAAAGCCACAGAATGGAGGATATCACTTTTTCCCTTACACAGCAGATATAATTACTAAGCTCCCTATGCATCTAGCAGAGGTGAGTAGGTGAAGCCAAGAAAGATGTTTGTTTACTAAACTCTGCAGCAGAGAAAGCAAACGTTCTATAACTAATCTAATTCTGTGTTTGAACAGAGGGCTGGATCCTCTGCAGTCATCAGCCTTTTTCCCTAGACAGTCAAACTCTTGTCTGTAATCTGAAACTTTGTTTTGCTTAGAAACTTTATTAGCACTAAATTCATTTTAAATTAAGGTAATAAAAGAACTGGAGAGGAAACTCCAGATACATTAGCTGCAGCTGTCTTCCTCCTTCTTCCCTTCCAATTTTTTTCCAAGACAGACAAGCATTTATCTTAATTTTCTGACTCAATTTCTTCTCATCAAGGGTTGGATCTTATTTAGTTGTGCATGTTCTGTTTCTGTGTATTTTAAGACTACATAATTCTCTCTTATTTGGAGATTCATATCCTGTTCAGAAGTCAAAGTACAGTATAGTTTTATAGTTTCTAATCTGGAGATAGAAGGGGGTTATTTGGCTTTGAGACACAGAAAGAGGTAAATACAATCTACAAACATAAATCAGAAGCCAAGTAACTTGCCTTTTATCTATGCCCATGTACAAGTTATTAATAGAGAGTGATCTACTATAGCTTTATCCAGCTGATTAGACAGAGCTATTACTAGCCTCTCCTTCTTTAAAAAAGGTGTATTTCACATGTGCTTTATCTCTCACTGAGTAGAATTATGAATTCATGTCTGATATCACATATATGGCACTTTAAATTGTCATTCATAATATCAATGGGCATAGCATAATCTAATAGGGTAGTTCAAGAATTAATATTAGACATGTCACTAATGCTCATTTATCAATGATCTAGATTGAAAATCTAAATATCTTTGATAATAAAATTTGCTGAGGAGAAAGACTGAGGGAAAACAAATAAGAGGGCAGGATACTGCTATCATAATCTTAATATCTTGGCTAAATGGATTGAATAAAAATATTATAAAAGCATATGAGAACTGAGAAGGAAGGTTATATCTGTAAGCTGCACTGGGAAATTTTAGGGAATAGTAATGTATATGGTAATGTAAGAGGGCATTATTTCTGAAATTCCATAGGTACTGTGTAATATAGAAGAACTGATTGCATTGATTACATCAGATATATAAAACCAGATGGAAGTAGAGAAAGTTCTCTGTCTGTACAACATTGTTATGGCCACAGCCATGCTATCCTCTTACAAAGAGAGTGAGAAGAGGACAGAAATCTTTGAAACCTTTCCTAAGCACTTAAGACAATAAATGGCTGGGACCTGAATGTTTATCAGCATAATTTTGTTAATGAAGGTCATGTATGCAAGAGGTCATGTATGCTAAGGAGAAGAGGAAAATGTGTATATCTCCTGGACAACTTGAAGAAAAGGGCAAGTGTTAATAGAAAAAGGTTAAGATTGCAGAATCTGCAACTAAGTTTTCGATCATTCATTCATTCTATTCCCAGGTATTCTAAAGATGTAAAAAACCCACATAAATTGTAGCAAGAAGTAGTAATTTCATATTTCCATGGAGTTCATCTGTTTAACCTCTTGTTTTCAGGTGATGCTGAGAATGTCTGAAGTAATATTGATATGCAGCAGCCAAAATCATGGGACAGAACCAAAAGTTAGATTTAAAGTTTAAGGAACCAGAGTTCCTTAACTGAAATATCTATGAAATATCTGAAACTGAAATATCTAACTGAAATATGTGAATTCTTATATGTACATGTATACAGAAATATGAGAACTTTTTCTCATTTTTTGAGTGTCGAAGTTCCAGTGCTTGGGACTTTGTCAAATTTGAACTGTATAAAATATTCCTTTCCTCATGAAATGTATTAACAGTGTTCTTATCTATGAGGTTACATTTATCGATGCTGTTACAAAGAAATTGTAGAAGTTTAGTATGTTGGTGATATCTCCTTCATTGTTTTGTTTGCTTGAATTATGCTGAAGGCCTCAAAATTACCAGAGGTAAGGAGGAAGCAGACAGCCAAATCAACTTATCTTTGCCTTCTTAGGAAACAAACTTTGAAAACTCTCATATATGTTAACTGTAAATCCCATTGCCAGGTATTCTTTTACCACTATGAGTAGCCATATGTGACCTGTGATATCTGCTGCTACCTATGCTAGTTTCAATGTTATATTCATAAGAATTTTTTTCAATCCCTTCTAAATGGAATAAGATATGTATGTCTTTTTCAGAGGGCATTTTTAAAATTTTAAATTATGGAGAGATAAATAGATCTCTGTCTAAGGAGGAGGCTGTTTATTTATTTCCTTCATCCTAGACAGAGGTCTGGAGAAGCATTCTTCAGAATTGTACCTCAAAGGTGCAGAGCAGCAGAAAGCTCACAAAATTGATTGGAAATCCAATAATATTATGCTGTAGTCAATATTAAGCGTTCCAAAGCATTTTTTTTGTATGGTTAATAAAACACAAGCAAGGACATGAATTGTTAACCACCTGTGAATTTATTAGGAAGAACTGGAGAAATGTCCCTAATAATAGAGAGAGACTGCTTCAGGCAAGCAGCTTGTCACACCTGCATTAAAGCATAAACAAGTAAAAATGCTACTAAATATGAAATTGTTCAAAATTTCCACAGCAGACACAGCAGAAACTTCTTAAATGATTGTCAGACACACTACAGCAAAGCCAGCAATTCTAAGTAAATGTGAGATCTCTTTTCATTCTTTTTCTAATGATTTTAATAAGACTTTCCAGGCAGCACTCCTTAATATCATTAATCAAGTTTTTGAGAAGTTCCAGTCATTTTTCCTTCAGTCTTCTGCCATAGAAGAATTCACCTGAGGCATTTTATAAGCATCAAGAAATGTGCTGTCTATTGTATTTTAGGATGAATTAAGAAATAGACAGGAATAATTTAACTAGCTCATGAGATAAGTTCATACAGCAGAAATGCTCATCAGGAAACCTCCTTTCAGAGCATGTTTTCATCCATTAGAATTCCATACTACAGGTTGGGCTCTTTATTCATAACATAGTAACTTTTGGCAAAATTTTAAGCTTAATTAAAGTATAATTAAAGGGAGTTCAAAGCTGGACTGTGTTAGGAGGTTTTTGATGTAACTTTTTTCGATAAATGTTAGTTCAATAAAAGAAAAATCATTTTCACGAAGTATATGTTTTCTATTCTTTCAAAATGATCAGGAAATAAGTTTTAAAGTTTTCACTTGCTTTGAAACTATGTAGCTCAATAAATACATGTTTCGGTTGAAATATTTAGTAGTATTTATCTCTTACATAGCATTTACCTCTCACGTAGCATTTACCTTACAGTCAATAAGGCTTACTTGGAAATGGAAAAAAATAAAAAAATAACTTAGACTGGATCTAAATTTGTGTATGGTTTTGCCTTATACTTACAAAATTTCAAGATGCATACCTTCTGTTTTTCCTTTCTTATATTGTTTTTTGTGCAAGGAGATGAAAATCTTTTTCAAGAAGTTTAATCACAGTAATAACATAATGGCTTAAATAAATAGATGATGGTAAGACAGAAAAATAAGTGTTTAGAAAGCCACATTCTAAAGAACATGAAATAACTTGCAGGCCCTTTAGAATTCAGGCAGCATGGAAGAACTGATATTCTTACCAATGTTTCATCTTCAGTGAAACTTGTTTTCTAGCATGACAATGAAAAATCTTGGTTTGTTTAATTCATAATAAACATAGTTTGAAAGCTGTCAGTACCTCTCACGTTTCTTCGAGGGGTTGCAGCATCTAAACTATAAGCATATACTTGGTTTTCATGACAGTAAATTAAAACTTTCACACAAATAAAATAATTTGAAAGTGATTATCAAAAGTTTAACTGATAGAACTGATGTAATTATCTCTCTAAGCGCTTTTCTCAACCAGTGATATGTACTTTCTTTCCATACTTTATGTGGGTAATATCTACCAGGTTAGAACACAAAGCAGGGATGGTATTTTGAGATTTTTGTTTGTTGTGTCTCACTACACTTGGAATCCACATAAAAGAAAAAAGCAAGAAAAAATCCTTAGATGTCAGCTGGGAAAAAAAGACTATTGGAAAAGAGAATAAGATGGAAATCAGAAATCCTTCTCAGCATCTGAAAATAATCCCCAAAATATATCCTGGATTTGAAATAGGCAATGAGTCATTTTCCTTTTGTATCAAAAATATGTTGCAGGATTTGTTTCAGGAGGGTTTACATAGACTAATTTTTGTATCATTTTATCAGTTTGTATAGAGTTCTTGGTTTTTTACAAGTTTTCAATCTTTATCTTGCAGCTTTAGCTACAAGAATCAGTAAAAGTGGACAATTTATCTCTGCACATCTCATCCTTATAAAGTAGAGGATATTTTTGGGAAAGTAATATATTAAATTATTTACTTTAAAATTTTAGTTTTGTTTAATCTTTAATTTTTTTTTAAAAAGAAAACATCTTCAACACTTCATAAAATTAGTGTTTTACTGTGTAAACAAGTTTACTTTTTCAATGATTTTCCTTGGGAAATTTTAAGTACGTTTGTATTATTACTTGTGGAACACTCTTTGCCCTGAGAAATTATTAAAGCACAGCCTGCCTAGTTTCATCAAGGACTCTTCATGGTTATGGTTTTACTAATATGTTGATGTACAACTCATTGACCTTGTGATCTTTTTGACCCTTTCTATTATATACATGTGCTGTTTTGAATGGTTTCAAGTTCACTTACTTTATTTGCCTGTCAGCTTTGTTCAGTATTAATCAATTTGCTTTAAGTGATGTGCTAGATGTTTTTTCCTTAAGTAGAAATTGTTAAAGGAAATAAGGGCTTTCATGGAGCAAAAACCCATACTTGCATAGCATAAAGGATTTCTTCATATTTAATGAAGGATTACTATCAACTCATGCCAAGTCAGTGGAAATTTACAACCTGGTAAAAGTTAAATACTTGGCTGTCCATATTGCCTATCTCCATGTTACATGAGAAACAAGAGAAAAGTAAGTAGTATCTTTCACTCACATTTAAATTTAAATAATTTAATACTGGAGTTGAACTAATATTGGCTATTTTCTGCAATTTCAGATATCACAGGCTTGGAGCACCTCTCCTATTAAGACAGGACAAGAGTTGGAGTTTTTCAGCCTAGAGAAGAGAATGTTCTGGGGAAACCCTATAGCAGCCTTCCAGTACTTAAAGCAGGGGCCTAGAGAAAAGGTAGAGAGGGACTTTTTACGAGGGCATGCAGAGACAGAACCAGGCAGAATGGCTTCAAACTGAAACTGAGTGGGTTTATACTAGATATTAGGAAAAAATTATTTGCTGTGAGGCTGGTGAGGCACTGGGACAGGTTGCCCAGAGAAACTGTGGATGTTCCATCCCTGGAAGTGTTCAAGGCAAGGGTGAATGGGACTTTGAGCAACCTGGTCTACCGGGAGGTAGCCCTGCCCATGGCACACAGGCTGGAACTTGATGATTTTTGTGGTCCCCTTCAACTCAAACCAGTACATGATACTATGAAATGTATTTCTAGGTAACCTCCTAGATTACTTCACAAAGTGAGGCAGCCCTAAATTAGCTCTAGAGAATACTCAGTCAATATTATATAATCAGCATTTTTGTTGATTGAATTGTATATAGAATCATATATCAGAAGATAATGTGCATTAACTTAAATATACACAAATATTAGCTTAATATATCTGCATAAACTATACATACAACTACCTAGTAACATCAAACACAGTTTGTGAGGTCTCCGGCCATGGTTCAAATAGGTACTTTCTTGAAGTCTGCTGTGTGCAGACTTCAGTGTTTTGAGGAATCTTCCCTGTCTGACCATCTAGGAGAGACTGCACCTGAGCTGGTACAGAAGTCCCTTTGCAGGGACTTGTCTTTTGTGCCACAACTAAAAGAAATTTACAGAACATATAGCTGTTTCTTAGTAAAAACTAAGAAGTTGAACCATTTCATCTTTTTTTTTTTCCCCTGAATATTCTTCTTACATGCATATTTTTAAATTTGAAATAGTAGAAGTATTTATGTCCAGTTTTATGTAGTCAGATAGATCTTTCAGTCAAGAATTTTACACTAGAGGAGTTCTACAAGACTTTTTCTTCAGCAAATGATATTTCTCTGGATTTTTAATGGGTTTTATGATGCTGAGTATAGGTTTAAATTTCTTTACAAAAATAAGTTTTAAACTGAAAGAAAACAAAAGCCTCAAGAAAAATATCCTTTCCCAGACGGAAAAGCTTCAGAACTTCTACCATAAGTCATTTTTCTCTTCAGTCTGTGCTGAAGCAGATAATAACTGCAGCAACTAGACCTGAGTGAAATATATTTTTATTTGTAATGTAAATGGTGTCATGTTTTCAGTAAGATTTTGAATTGGGTTGCACTGCACTAGCAACTCAGTCTCTTGTGTGTGTATATTGAGTGCCCAGGTGTTTTTAGTTTCTTCCTCATTCGCCCAAAAGAATTCACCCAAACTTATCTACTGTATTTTAATGGGTTTTGTTTTTTGTAACAGAAGTTCAATTGATTCCATTCAATAAAAAATGGTACAATTTTATTTCTCTTAAATTTCTTGCCTAGGAAGATTTAATAATCTTGGATTTCTTGAAAATGGGAGACTCTTACCTCATTTACAGAGCAAATTTGTGTTTTGTCTGTCTTAAGAGCAAGGACAGAGATGCCACAAGTTTTCAGATAGAACAGGTAAAATAAAACATTCAGTGTGGGAAGTGCCTGAAGTAAAAAAATTTTCAGAGTATGCGTATACTTAAAACACTATAACCCTTGGCTAAAAAATCTGAGTATATCCGAAAAAAAAGAATAAATTTGGTTTTAACCACCAAGGTCTGAGAGATATGAGATGCTGCTTCCAAAACTAAATGGACATATTTTCTAAGTGATTTGGGGAAAATCAAGAATCAGTGTTATACAGCATGATTTTTTTTTACACCATCAAAAGGTTAATAAGTCAATTGCAAGGAGTAGATTTTATGAGAACACAACTATTCAAATGCTTTCCATTATGCCTCAGAAGAAACAGCACTCTGTAGTAGTAGTAGTAGTAATAATAATAATAATAATAATAATAATAAAGTGAAAGTTAAGCATCACCAAAATCAGTTGTATCAAATATGTTCCTGATTTTAACAGATTTATGAATTTTTGTGGCTATTTAAATCATAGTGAGAAATACATCCTTTTTCTATTTTTTCCTATATAAGGTCTTCAGAAATCATCAACAAGTTAATAAGCTGCTAGATCTATTGCCATTTCATTTTGAGTTATGTGCTCAGTTGTAGTTTATTGAATTACTACAGCTGGGAAAAAGTGATCAGTACTTGACTTTTAACACTAGTGCAGTACTACACAAACTCAGTACACACTTGTATGTGTCCAAACATGTAAGCTGTTCAGGTAATTCTATTATATGTTTTAGTCCCAATTTCTTGATGAGTATTTTTAGAAGAAACACATCAACTTCCCTGTTCCTTGCGAAAAATAGGGCTTTTACCCTTAATGAATAAGAAATAAAAATTCACTCTCTCTCAAAATTTAAAATACAAGAATATGAAATCAGATCAGACAGAAGATGAAGCCTGCTCATTTAAAAAGAAAAAAAATTCTAGCTAAACAAAATCAGCTTATGTACAGAACACACAAGCACTCATTTTCTCCTATGCTATAAGTGGAAATGAGAAAGTTCTGATAGCATCTTGCTTACCAGATTTTATTTGTGTAGGGCTATGTTTTTTATTGAATATTTTATGAATAGGAATATTTGCATACTCACACAATGTCAAAACCCCATGATTCTTACTACTTTTAGCAATCCTAAGGATTACTGTCAATTGAATCAAGTCTCATACTTGTCTCTTTCTTCCACATGAAAACATTCACTTCCTTTCTTCATAATCACAATCAGAATCTGAAAAGCACAACCAAGCTGTGTCATTCTCAAAAACAAAGAAAGGCAAAAAGAGTACATCAGTAGTGAATTTTGGAAGTGACCTTTTCACCTAAATAATATTATACTCCAAGCCACCAACACGCAGAACTCTGATTCAACTTTTATTTTTCTGTGACAGCTAGGCAGGTTTTCTTTAAATGTTTTCTTTCTGCTTTTTAATTGATTCATTATTAGGGCACCAGGGAGCAGGACTAGAGGCAGGACTGAACACAGGCTCTACTGTGGTACCAGTGGGATCAGCTAGAATGGAGTTCTGGGCCCACGGGCAGGGTGAAGAGGCTGGGCAGACAGAGCCAGGACTAGTGATGCCCTCAGGACCCTGAAAGGCAAGAGCACCACGGTCAGATATTTTCTTATGTGTCTATATATCAGTAGTAATTTCCTAAATATCTGTTATTTACCCCCACCAAACCAAGGATACTACTTTAGGTGTAATGGCCTAGGGCTCCCACAGTCTGTACCTGGATCTTCAGAACAGCAAGGACTACTTACATTTCACAGTGCTTTACACTCATTATAGTGAAGCAGTTAATCACTGTATCCCTATTTTTAAAATCACAGTTCACTTTATTAAAAAGCTACCTTATATTAATAAATAATACAGTAATTGTATTAATTATAGATACTGTTATACTACATTATATGTGACAACACATTATCATATTTTGTCAATCTGAATAATTTAATTGTACATAATTATTTTTTAGAAAAACTGTGAATTCACTGATTCTCTGTGAATAAAGAAATAAAGAAAACAGGAGTGCATTGATGTAGACAATACTAATTCCAGTTGCTTTACTTAACCTTTCAAACTTTTTTTGTATTAAATGGAATCACACTCCAGTTCACTGTACTTTAGAGTAGAATGGTGCAACTGAGTATATAAATTCAGATATCAGAGAATCAGAAATTGCTATAATGGGAGTACTTAGAAGAAAAATTGAGGTAGTTCTAAAATATTTTTAAGGATAAAAAAACCCAGAAGCAGAGAAAAAATCCAAACTACTCCTTAACAGCATTTTTCATGTAAAGGTTAGTTCTTGCACAATATTAATACAGAAAACTATTAGTTTTTACTATTTATATCCTAAACCAGCTCTAAGTGTACATATCATGGTGCCAATACAGTTAGTGACCACAGCTGAGGCTCCTTATGGCCTCACTCATGTGGGTTGAAATGATCACATTTGAAAGCTCCCTGTGAGAAGCTGGACACAAAGCAAGTTTGTCTTCTTACCCCGTCTTGCCTGTTTGTGTTTGACATTTTTATGTTATTTACTCTCTTCACACCTTTTTGCAGCTCATCTGCTCCCAACACTTTTTATTGGGGTTTTTTGGCATTCCTATTCCTTATATACTTTGCAGGGTGTCCAGATTTCTGCTGTTCCTTATCTTGCTGTTGCCTAGGTACTTCTTTTTGTACTTTTATGCCTCCTATGTACTACACAACCTATTTCTCTCTTGTTGGTCACATTGATTACATACTCACAGAAAAAGCTTATGCATTGTGTCTGGCATACTATCACAGTATTACAAAATGCTTACATATGTTCATTGCTGACATTATTTCAGCATGCTCATATTTGAGTTTTAGGAAAGCTAACATAAATTATTTAGTGATTGACGCACTTTGATGTAGAGGCATCAAAGGCTTCCACTTTGACTAGAATGGTCTAATATCATAAGTTACCTAAAATGTAATATATACTTATTTCTGGGAGGAATAGTGCAGGCAAGCAAACACTACTGACTTTATGATTTTACACAAACTGCAGTTACAAGAATTACATCAATGAAAGAAATACAGAAATAGATTAGGAATGGATGAGGCATAGAAAGTAGGATCAACGTGAAAAATCTGAACAAAAAACTTTTTTTTTCCTTGTTTGCTGTTGTGGATATCTAAAGAAGTTTCATTCAAGTTACTAAACCTGTAGTGGTTTCTTGCAAAAGTGTAAGTGAAGTTTTACTGTGAAATCTATCACATGTGTGTGAATATTTCTTCTTTAAATAAAATCTGCAAAAATAGAAAAATAAATAAAAAAAGATAAGTTGGTATTGCAGCAACAATGTGGAAATTCAGTGATAAAAAGCCAGAATCCTAAACTCCTTATTTCCTTACAGAGACGTGGTTGAGAATAGCAATGAGAAGAGTCTTGACTTTATCCCAAATAGTTTCCTGAGAAGACAAAAGTAGAGTTTGGTGCAACTTAGTCCACACTTACTTTCATATTCTAATAAGTCACAGCCACAATTCCAATCAATGATATATTGGCTAAGATTAAAAACATGAGAAGTTGTATGTCATAGTTATACATTTCTGAAAAGCAAATTAACCAGGTAAATTTGAAACTCTGCCTTAAATTTTATTAAAAAAATGTTAATCACTCCAGTAAAAAATAATACATGGCTTTCCAAAGCATATTGTGACTGAAACTAAAACATTGACATAAGAAAGATGTCAAATTAAATGCAATTACATCATGGAAAGCCTTTATCTCCCTCGGCTGGGCTCTGAACAAATTGAAGTTTACTCTTCTAAAATCTAAAAGCTTTGTCTTGGTATGAACTACTGGTGTGCTCAGCTGATCTCAAAATCCACAATATCATGATTGTTGCAGCTAAGGCTACTAACCTAACATTTTTTTTAAACTGTGATAAAATAATTTCTTATGCTTACAATAATTTTTTTTTTTTTTTTTTAAGCAGGCATGGTGTGTATGGGCAGAAGGGAGAAAGAGACTTCTTGCAGACATACCAAAAATTTAGATGCTATGAAATACAGTGTGTAGCTATTGAATAAGTGGCTGTAAAGGGACATCATGGTTCACAGTTTAAAGGATTTTGTGTTTACAGACATTCCTTTCAAATATCATATACTTTCTATTGCATTCATATAAACTAAAATACTATGTCATGTTAATATTTAAAACAAGCAAATACCCTATTTAGATACCACTACAATAAAAACCTCTACTTGAATTACAAAAAAAGATCACTTATTTGAAACTGCTCTCAGTGGGTTCCTTATTGTCTTGTTTTCTGCCTTAGAATTTTCTTCTTCAGACAGTGTGTCATCTTCTTTTGTTGACAAGCCTGAACTCCTTTGTTTAAGCCTATAAGAAGCAGAGGAAAATGAAAATCATGCAGTTATATTTTGGAATCTTTTTAATCATCTCTAGTAACATTTCTGATCCTAATATTGTTGTAGTTTTAGGACCAATGGCCAGGAACACCCAAAAGTTCCAACAGCTGTGTGTCATACCACTGCAAAAAGATGCAGAGATTATTTCTTGCATAGAATATTAACCCCAAAAATGGATCATTACATGTTTTTTTGCAATACTTGTGCAGTCTGATGACCCCAATATATTTCAATAAATATGCAATAATATTTCTGTGGATACACACACACACACACACACACACACACACACACACACACACACATATATATACATATATATATATATATACACATGCACACACACATAAATATTTCATTGGAACTATGAGACCCAATAGAAATGATTAAAATTTCAAATGTTGAAACCTATTCAAATATTTAATATTCTCATACAATCTTATTTAGTAAGGATATAAGCATGTATATAGTATTATTTAAATGTTTCAAAGATTAGTTACACTCTTTTTTTTCCAAATTAGTTTAATAAGTTATATTTCACAAAAAAATAGCTAATATATGGCCAAATGATTTTGCATAATTATTTTACAATGAAAAATATAAGTAAAATTAAACGCTTTATTAATATCTCATAGTACATCTCTTTGGGGCACCTACTTTTTTGCATTGTATGTCAAAACCATCATAGATTTGCAAAGTTCTGATTAGTGACATTTTCATGCATAGTATATTCTTAAGCATATGAATATGTCAATTCCTTGAAACTCAAAAACTAGCCATTAAAAGCAAATAGCACTTTTTCTGTTTATGCTGGTGCATTGCTTTAAACACTTCACCAAACTACATAATGATGGATTTAGTCTTAGCAATGAATGCCATGATCCCCAAATCAAATGCGGTAAAACAGTTTAGAATAGTGATATAAGGAATTTTTTTTTTTTTTTTAATGTAGAATGCACACAGACTCTAGCCTGTTTAAGACTCTTTGTATCTGGTTGAGATGCAGTATGCACAGCCAAGTACTATGACACCTGCTGTGACTCTGCATTATGTTTGAAAATAATAGGTTCTTCAAGAGGAGCGGATGCCTTCTAGTATAGTAATTGATTTCAAGCATCAATACAGCAGCTGCTTTTGTGCACTCAGGAATAACTTTATTTTAGGATTGTTGCTTTTTTAATAGCTTTATGGTTTTTTATAGCAGCTCCCATTATTCTTTAGTGGTATTATTTCAGAGGCTTCTGCTAACAGTAGGGGAGGAGCTATAAAAGTGAAAAGATGGAACCTTTTTTTTAGTGAACGTGTCCTATTCAACTTGTTAAATTTGACATCTCATTTCCTGTATAGATATAGATACCTGCCATTAGCTTAACTCCAGTGGAGGGACAGCAGTTGCTTAACGGCAGAAAACTGCTTCTGCAATTTTCATTATGGACAGCATAAATGCAATACATAATTAAAATCTAAAAGACATGTATATTAAGTAAGAATGTACATCTTCAGTCATAGCACTTACAGAGCACTCAAGAACCAAGAAAGAAGGTCAGCACTTCTGTGAACTGCCTTAGCATTGCTTGATCTCATTTTCTTTCACATTATCTTGAGAAACCTCAAATTTTTATTTAATATCCTCAGGGACTTAAAACGAGTATGGCATAGACACTCATATATGCATCATATAATTGAGTTCAAAACTCCTATATCACAATATGGGATTTTCTGAAATGTTTTATGAACTAATTGCAACATTATCTAACCACCACATTATCATTAAAACATACTTTCTCATGAGGAAAAAAATATGTTTTTAATATCAATTTCACACCTTTTACTGTTTTAGTTTTTTAAATGTTTCTAGCATATTTATTTGTCTAAGAGCTCTTTAGCAGCCATCCTGAAATTGGAATTTACCCAAAGTGAATGAGGTAAGTCCATTTTGTGTCTCTTGTGACTTAGGTATTATTATTATTATTAATATTATTATTATTATTACTAAGATAAAAGGAGAATTAACCAATACAAGAAGAGAGAACAAATTAAAATACCAAAAAATCCCACAAACAATTAAACAAACCAACCACAGAAGCCAGAAACAAAACAAACCCAAAACAAACAAACAAACAAAACAACCAAAAAATCAAAAACAAAGAACACACTTTCCTCAAACACAAGCCATCATGATGGGCAGGGATTAAACTCTCAATTTACTGAGACAGACATATACTGATATCTCATCTTCTTAGAAATTAAAGTCTTTTACTTATTGTGGCAACAATTTCACATAGGCNTTTTTTTTTTTTTTTAATGTAGAATGCACACAGACTCTAGCCTGTTTAAGACTCTTTGTATCTGGTTGAGATGCAGTATGCACAGCCAAGTACTATGACACCTGCTGTGACTCTGCATTATGTTTGAAAATAATAGGTTCTTCAAGAGGAGCGGATGCCTTCTAGTATAGTAATTGATTTCAAGCATCAATACAGCAGCTGCTTTTGTGCACTCAGGAATAACTTTATTTTAGGATTGTTGCTTTTTTAATAGCTTTATGGTTTTTTATAGCAGCTCCCATTATTCTTTAGTGGTATTATTTCAGAGGCTTCTGCTAACAGTAGGGGAGGAGCTATAAAAGTGAAAAGATGGAACCTTTTTTTTAGTGAACGTGTCCTATTCAACTTGTTAAATTTGACATCTCATTTCCTGTATAGATATAGATACCTGCCATTAGCTTAACTCCAGTGGAGGGACAGCAGTTGCTTAACGGCAGAAAACTGCTTCTGCAATTTTCATTATGGACAGCATAAATGCAATACATAATTAAAATCTAAAAGACATGTATATTAAGTAAGAATGTACATCTTCAGTCATAGCACTTACAGAGCACTCAAGAACCAAGAAAGAAGGTCAGCACTTCTGTGAACTGCCTTAGCATTGCTTGATCTCATTTTCTTTCACATTATCTTGAGAAACCTCAAATTTTTATTTAATATCCTCAGGGACTTAAAACGAGTATGGCATAGACACTCATATATGCATCATATAATTGAGTTCAAAACTCCTATATCACAATATGGGATTTTCTGAAATGTTTTATGAACTAATTGCAACATTATCTAACCACCACATTATCATTAAAACATACTTTCTCATGAGGAAAAAAATATGTTTTTAATATCAATTTCACACCTTTTACTGTTTTAGTTTTTTAAATGTTTCTAGCATATTTATTTGTCTAAGAGCTCTTTAGCAGCCATCCTGAAATTGGAATTTACCCAAAGTGAATGAGGTAAGTCCATTTTGTGTCTCTTGTGACTTAGGTATTATTATTATTATTAATATTATTATTATTATTACTAAGATAAAAGGAGAATTAACCAATACAAGAAGAGAGAACAAATTAAAATACCAAAAAATCCCACAAACAATTAAACAAACCAACCACAGAAGCCAGAAACAAAACAAACCCAAAACAAACAAACAAACAAAACAACCAAAAAATCAAAAACAAAGAACACACTTTCCTCAAACACAAGCCATCATGATGGGCAGGGATTAAACTCTCAATTTACTGAGACAGACATATACTGATATCTCATCTTCTTAGAAATTAAAGTCTTTTACTTATTGTGGCAACAATTTCACATAGGCCATTTCACATAAAGAAAAGAACAACTAGACCTTTGAGGAGGGAGAAAATAGGAGGCAACAAGAGTTTTATCTCAGACTATTCTTTTAAAGGAAGCCCAGGGCATTACTGCTTTATTTATGAGAAGTTCTATCCGATGAGGAACATCAAAAGAGGAAGAGTTGTGTTTCCCAGGCAAGGGAGATTATTTCACTCACAATGACTCCTACAGTTTATGCTCTCACATCAGTGGAACAGCCATAGCTAGAGGGTGGAAGCTGCCTCACACCTTCTTCCCTTATCCAAACTCCACTGGGAAAATCCTGCAATCTGATCAGGTTTGGGTATTACTACATCCCAAGCTGAATAGCCCAGGGCAGGACTGAAGCTCTTGCAGCCAAATTCAAAACAGGAGCTTAAGGTGCTATGAAAATTTGATACAGAAATTTCACCTTCCTACAACATCTAAGGGCATGCAGAATACCCAGGTTTCCCCTGGAGATGGACATTTTAAAGACCTATGTTTTGAACTGAGGCACTGTTTTCTAAAATTTCATTTGACTTCATTTGTTGTCTATTGTCCTTCATTTGTTATCCTTCATAGATCGTTATTTCTGCAGCTTTACTTTCTGCTCATGAAGTACAGAATATCTAAAACCTTTTCCCCCTTAGTGTCTGGGCCATTTAGGAAAGACAAGTAGGAAGAAATCCATAGAACAACTTTCTGCTCTTCCTCACCTTGAAACTAGACAAACCTTTAATAAATGTAAGGACAAAAATCTAGTTATATTATAAAGAAGAAGAAAATAAATATTTTCTGTGAGATATAAAGCATCCTGCAAGGTAACAGAACATAAAAATACATAATTAGAGGGTAGGGCTTAAATATATTCATACTTTTTTTGCCCATATTCTGAGTCTGCTTGATATGAGCAAATTTTTTTGTAGGAAGCTAAATAGCTGCTCTTGTATGGTCAAGCCAATAGGCCATTTCTCTTAATATTGTGTGAATTGTTCATGTCCTGCTTCTAGATGTAGATAAACTGTTCACAGCACTACACTAACCCAGACAGATGTCTTTCATGCTTCAACAAGTATGGATCCAGCCAGCTTAGAAAGCTCAAAGGATCTTCTCTCTCTGTAGAGACATGGAAAGAGATGAAAATTAAAGCACATAATTTATTTTACTAGCCTTACTTGCACTGATATATTCCACTCTTGACGAACTGATTGAATAATAATTTGAACAAGGCAGGACTGTAATATTTTTAGCACTTGAACATCAGATATGGTGGTATGCTAAGCCAGTTGTATGCCAGTAACTTATTCTAGAGAAAGGTTAAAAAATGCCATGGTCTTTTATTTTCATTCCCAAATTATCTGTTGTATTGTCAAAGGTAGAGAGTAAGAGTATATAAAATTAAATGCTTTCTTGAGCTTAGAGGAAAAACAGCAAAAGAAAAAGCCCCCAACATTTGAGTTATCTCACTTTTGTGTCCCTTGGGACTTGCCAGGACTCCAGGGTCCATAATCCTGGGACAGTCAGGCCTTTTTTGGGTAAGCTAAGTAATTTAAGTAGTCTTTAGAACCCAAAATTCAGCATTCCTAGCCAACCAGGGCTGGTTGGAAGTATGGCATATGTCTCTTTCTTCTTGTGAAGTTGTACAGTCACAAAAACAGGTAGTCCTGACATGGCTTTAAAAGATTAATAGCTCTGAAAAGATTTTGTAACTACAGACCCTGAAGATGTTCAGTGAAATTAATATTTTTTTAAGTTTCATGATAGGTAGACAGCTGAGACACAAAATATTTTTATATATAATATTTTATTTAAAATATATTACAATAAAGAAAAACTGTATATATAGAAGCAGTCAATACATATCTAGTATTACATATTTGCATGCTTCACAGATGAAATTTGGAAACCTTGCATTTTGAGCAGCTTTCCTCAGAAGATTATAATCTACTTGCATTTCTGCAAAAAATCTCTCATATATGACATTCAGAAAGCCATTGATTTTTGTTCTTAATTTACAAGAGGGAGGAATCAGCTTCTATTTTTCCTTTGTCTTCAATTTACATTACAGAAGCTGTGCATGAGGTCTTTTACATATCTGCACAATAGGCGCTAGAGTACAACAGATCCTTAATCTCAACTGGAAGATCTAATGTTAATAAAATAAAATAGTGAAAATAACATATATTAATTCAATTAATTATTTTCAAAGCACAGAATTAAAAAAAAATAATGGAAGGCATTGATGAAGCAGATAGAGTCAGGGAGATATTTAAGACTGAAACACAGTTACAAGCAATTTTGTATTTGATGTTTCCTATCTCTTACATCTGTCTTTATTAGTGGTTTAAAAAATGAACTTCTAATAAGAATGCTATTTAACTAAAAGAATTTCTTCCTTATTAGCAGAGGTCTGCCATTTACAGCCACCTAGTCCTCCATGACATCTTCAAGAACAATTGGCAAACTTTGGCTTTGCAAGAACATTTAATAGTAGTGGCTTCCAAACAAATTGAATTGAATTTCTACCAAAAGCTGTTGCTGCTCTATGTATTTGAATATTCAGTGATGCGCTTTAGCTAGGCTAAGCAAACAACAAAAATTATTCACAATTTTGCTTAATTTCTGTTGTCATCTTGACTTTCAAGATGCAAAAGAGAAGTATAAAGGAAATTCACAGAATAGTGCACTTCAAATACAGAAAAAACCTCACAATTTTTTTTTTTTTCTACTATCATCTGTATATTTTCATTTAATATTTTGCTTGGTTTGAATTCAGTGAGCTTTCTTTTTCTGATGATGGAAATAGGAGAAAGTCATTAGCTAGCTATAATGAAAATCAAGAATGATCAGGAATAGAATGGCTGAATTTTGAAATAAGCATGACATTTTCAAGAGTGTATCTCAGCAATAATGAAAATGGCAAGACATTGATTTTTTTTTTCATTCTTCGTTTGCTAAGCTGAAGAAAAACTTGTTTCATTGCAACAAAGTCCAAACTGCAAAATATGAACAAATGAAACCATATTCTAAAGCAAACTGACAAAGAAGGAAGTTGAAAATTTTCAGTTTTATAAATCATTATTCTTTTTCTGCTGACTAACTGATAAGAAGATTAATTTCTTCAGTTTTGAACTATCAATTTGTATTTAGACAGTTTCTATCTTCATTAATTATCAGCAATGATTGGAAGATTACTTGTTCCTGGAATTAAAATTCAAAATAATCCCCATTAAGTGAAGTCAGAAAATAATATGATGGTGCAATACTATATATTTGTTATATGACAATGCAACATCACTTATTGAAGATAGAAATTTCTGTGTATCAGAGCTTAAAATTATTCCCTCTCCAAATGAGAAACTCATTGAATCCTTTAAGTCTGGTGGTTAAAATTTAGGAATGCAGGCAGAGATAAATCAAAAGGTTTTTCTAGATGTCAAACTCATGCTCCTAAACTGTGCTGCTCTTTAATGACCTTCCAGGCAAACTGCTTCTGACTTGTGCACCAGACTCTTTACCAGATTCATCACCCTGCTTTGGAGTCACTCCAGCACCTCAATAGCTTTATTGTAGTGAGGGGCCCAGAACTGGATACAGTGCTCGAGGTACAACACATTATTTGAGGTGCAATGAATACTGAATATGCTGCTCATGATTCCTCATGGTATGGAATAGCCCTTTGATCATTGAGCATCAGCTGTTCCAGCTGTGTCACCTCCCAACTCCCTGTGGACTCCCAACTTCCTCACTGATGGGGCAGTGTGAGAGGCAGAAAAGGCCTTGAATCTTTGTCAGCACTGCGCAAGAATAACAAAAATATCCCTTTGTTATCCACACTGTTTTCATCACAAATCTGAAACACAAGCCTGTATAAGCTACTATGAAAAAATTTAACTCTATGCCAGACAAAACCACCATACATTAATATGTTATTTAAAAGCCAAAAGATACTACACCTGGCACTAAATTTGTCTCAGATATGCATTCTTCAAATGGGCTATAAATAGTAAAACCATATCATCCTAAACTAATAAAATACCGTGCTTACATCTATCTGTTAACACTTGCAGGGACAAGATTAAATTCCCATATTTGTTCCCTCTCATGCACATATTTCTTTCAGAAACAATTATTTTGTCTTCTCATTCTCCAACTTCAGACATTGACAGAAGAAAATGTTATCTGTATTATTGCTGTCAATGAGTGGTCTTACATTTTCCAGTTACCCATTTCCAGTTCTTATTTCTTGGTTGTGCTTAATATGTTGCATTTATTCTTAAAGAAGACCAGATTCAGATTGCATTGCAGGTCTCTTGGTCCACTCTGGAATTTGATTTTTTTTTCCCCAGATAATATGGCTATCACTTGTGTTTGAAGGAATTACTGACTTGAGTTCACACTTATTCTTCAGAAATAGTGGGAGTGACCATGGGTTTTCTCATATAAGATCACCTATGTCTTTCAAAGAGGATTTCTTGCCATCTATGGTGATCCCTGTTGTGGACTACTACCATTAAAAGACTAGAGACGTGGATGGAACAATTGTTAAAAGACAGAAATAATACATACTTTCAAAACTGGAGGGGTTTTTTACCGGCACTGATAAGATTTTCCCCTTCATTGTTGACGAAATGTACTGAAGTCAACTTTTAATTTTGGTAGATCTTCCACTGCACCATTAAATACATAACACAATACTGGCTATATTCACTCTAGAGCAATAAGGCTGAAATG
The DNA here is from genome assembly GCA_013398275.1 of Promerops cafer. Lineage (NCBI taxonomy): Eukaryota > Metazoa > Chordata > Aves > Passeriformes > Nectariniidae > Promerops > Promerops cafer. Next base: position 544,410 of record VZSE01004120.1, on the reverse strand, counting down.
CATTTACTTAGTGTTTGAGAACCTCTAATTAATTATTTAAATAATCATTTGTGTCCAGTACAAGTTTTATCATATTTTTCTGTCTTTGGTTATGTCTGCATTCTTCAGTGGACCAAGGCACAAAAGTCACTAAACTGTCACTAACCTAAGCCAATTGATTAAAACAGCAAAATGTCACCCTGCATTTAATAAGGCTTGATGGCAGCACCTCATGGATGTGGCTATATTACTTGTCAAATAATTTGTGTATCTTTTCATTGTGTTATGAAAGCAGCATAGACCCAATACACGTGTATTGGCTAACCTCCTCCTAAGATACTGCTGCACTTGCCACAGCAGCTGGTACTCGTCTATGCATGTATAATTGCCTTGGAGGAGATGAAAGCTTGGGTAATTAACTGAAGATATTCTATGAACCTACCCCCAAAGTACCAGTGTGGGATGCTTTCTGTGTAGATGTATTCCAGCATTAATTTGTGTCAAACCATTACACTTGGGTAGACATCCCCTTAGCTATATGTGTATATGTGAGTACAGCTGTTATCAATACTTGTATTGGCTGCAGTGTCAGGGTATTAGGATGATCCCTTTCTAGGACAGCAGCAATTGTGGCACATAGCACAATATATGTGAGATAAGTTATTCCCTTAATGTTATTATTTTTTTTCTCTCTGTATTTTTGTCTACAGATTAAATATGTAAAGCCGCAAGTAATCCTTGAAAAAAAAAGAAAAAAAGAAAGGTTGTTTACTGCAATATATAGCAAACTGAGCTCAGGAAGCCCAATTCATTAATTTTTTAGGTACTTCCAGTTAAAAAAGGAATTAATGAATTTACTTCGAGCTCTGACCTGAAGCCCCCTAGCTCTCTTACTGCCTCTAAACCTCAAAGCTATTACATGCAAATTTGACAACAACCATGGTGTCTCTCAGCGATGTGCAGCTCCCCAAAACGGCATTTTCTAAAGAATAAAAGGCTATCCACTTCCAGTGCTTCTGAATTGTAAAAATAAATACTTAGAAACAGGAACAGTAACACAAGGAAATAATAAAAAAAAAAAAAGCAAAGAATTTCCACGGGTACAAGTGAAAAGAAAAAAGAACAAGTTTAAAGGACATTTTTGCCTATTTTGCTGGGCTCAGCAGAAAGTGAAGGCCTTCTACAACAAATTAGGTTTCACTAAGTGCAAGCAGGCACGTTGGATTAATCTATATGTCAATGAAAGGATGAACTGAATCAAACTAGGAGCTTTGAAGTAAAGTACCCTGCTGTCACTGAAATGTCCACTTACAATTTTCAGACTATTTTATATTAGTTTAATGCTACAGTTCCTCATTACCTTCACAGATATTGGCAATAGACAAAGTAACTTACTTGCCCTTTATATAAAAATAGCAAAGACTTTAAAGTACTAAGAGCAGAGGCATAGCCTAGTACTATATGTGCTGTGCTGTGTGCAGGCTAAGTCAGGCTACATTAATATCTGTATTCTAGAAGACAGTAATAGTCTTAGTTTGTAATGTGCATTTGGAAAATGGAGTATAAACTTACTGTTCAATTTAACAAAATATTAAAGGAGCTTGCTACAGCATCAGGCTAATTATTATTTAAAATTATTTTGTTGCTCCTTGTTCAGTACTAGCATTATTCATGATGAATTATTTGATTTTTATGTGATGTGCATGGAATTGCATGGGGACCCCAGCACAATTTAGCATTCATTTTTGTTCATAATTTTAGCAGAGAGGCTTTTTAAAAAATAATGTTGCTTCACATAATATTCTTCCTTACTGCTCTAAGATTCTATTCATTCTGCAACTACAAGGGCAGTTTTCATCATCTTGCTTCAAGGAAAGATATTCAGGCTGACAAATTTTCTCATCGTCCAGTCACTTATGTGCTCTAGGGTAATTTTTCTTCTGGCTCACTCTCTTCTACTGGAGATTTTTCAATCTGAATTAAATGTTTACTGAGCCAAACATTGTAAGCTTGAACCTTAGTTGTCTACACACCACCTGTACTTATTCTTGGCATTTTCCTTATCTGTTTATTATACTTTGCTTTCTTTCTTCCAACCTTTGCAGCACATACACAAAGAGGTCTGTGACTGATCCAATGCCCAGGGACAGCCTTTCTAGTGACATCAGTGGATATTGCAGAACATCCTTGTTAAATATGTCCATCATTTTTCCCAAGATACTTGTCATTCTGGAAAGAAGTATGGGCCTAAATATGAGAAATCCTGGCAAGCAGGAATATAATAAAAATAAGACATTTCTTTTTCTATAGCAGATATTCTCTAAAGTGTTCTATAGAATATTGCTTGCCCTGTTTAAAATAATCCATAGATCTAGTAAAATTCATTATGTTCAGCAGTATTTATAGTGAACTGTTTTTTTTCCTATTCAGAAATTAAAGTTTAATTTAGATTTTTTTAACTATAACTATCATTATTTACTATTGTAAAACACACTGAATGAGACCAATGATACTGCTATTAAAAATAAATGTTAATAACAAGTAGTTATCAAGGCATTAAATCTATACATATCTTCTAATGGGTTATTATTTTTTAAAGTGAACAATCGATGACCCTAAGACAAGGACATACATGTTACTATATTACGCTAATTAAAAAATAGTTATGTTTCAAAGAAAACCACAGTTCAAAGGCTGTTGAAGAAAAACAGTCCCTAGCAAGTTAACAGCTGTTAAGAAGTACAGTTGCAAAATGGGATCAGAAAGTCTAAAAGTGCAGCTGAAGAAATATAAGGGAGGCACCAGAGATAAAAAAAAAACACAATTACCAGTGGTCAGCAACTGGTCATTAAAGGGATACAAAACTGGTAAGTAACTGAAGCTGATCAGTGAGAGAAAAAAGTGGTCAAAACTGATGAAAGAGAGAAAAAAGAACCAGGTCTATATAGAAAGAATTGAACATACACAGTAAAACTTGGATATAGCATATTCAAATACTATATTGTCAGTTTAACGAATAAAGAGCAAGGAAATTGACAGTATTAGAAAATGTACAAAAATAGACTTGGCAGATTTAAGTGTAAAGAGAATTTAAAAATTCCCTTCAATACCATATTCATCCTGCTGAAGAGGTGGGGTCAGGGGTGTTGATCACTTGTTGCCATCATCCTGAGCCTTTTTCCAGAAGAAATGTCATGGTCCTGAGGACTCTGCCAACCCTGACTATCCCTGCCCAGCCCTCCCTGGAACTACCCCTACGCCCTGCCCAGAGACCAGAACCCCACTGCCCATCCCCGCTTTCAACAGACTCTTGGCACTGCACCAAAGCAGTGTTTCCTTATTCCAGGTAAGTTAAAAACCATCTTCAGTCTGGTGCCTTCACCATCAGGCTTTGCTGCAGTTTGACTTCTGCATGCCAGCTGATGTACACAGCCTGATGCAAACCACCATCAGTTTGTGGTGGCTCATTAATGACCAATGTCTCTTGCTTCCTGCCTTCATCTAAACCTATACAGTCTACAGAAAGATTTTGAATAAAGTCAAGAGAATGTCTTGTTCCACCTTTTTCTACTACTAGCCACTGGAATTGATATGCTAGAAAGAGCATATGCAAGATGTTGTGCTGTGTTCTATGTTTTGGAAAATGAAATAGACTAAGAATTTTTTTTTTTTTTTTTTTATTTCTGGCTCTGAAAGCAAGTCCTACAATAGAACTCCTGCTTCCAGGACTAAACTCACTACCCCTTTCAAATCCAGGTGAACAAACAGAAAGGACAGGCAGACCACAATTGTTTTACCATCTGAGGTTGGTTTTAATGATTGTATTGAAAGAACCTACTCTGTACAAATTATGTTCTAGCTTTTCCTATTCTAGCAAACAGGGTTCACAAGGGGGAGCAGGCAGGTACGCCTTATTTGACTAACATACCTTGTTATTCTTTGCATCCCTTGCCAGCTTCACTTCCAATTTTGCCTTGGCCTTCCTTTCCCCACTCCTATACAGCCGGTCACCTGTCCTTGTTTCCACTTGTGGAATGCACTTTAAGCATTTACTTCTTTCCCTTTAGTTTGACCAGCAGGTCCCCACTCAGACATACTGGTCTCCTAACTTCCTTGCTCGATTTCTTGCTCCTGGAGATTGCACTCCATGGACTTCCTTAAAGATCTGCCAGGTTTGTTCTACTCCCTTGCTCCTGAGGACAGTTTCACAGGGAATCTTACTGACTATCTCCTTGAAGAGATGGAGGTATATTTTTATGTGTAGAATATACGTACTGACTCCAGTGATGTCACTTGAGTCTCAAGAAATCAGCTTCTGAATGAACACAAAAAATAGGGGTTGCAGAGTGAAATCTCACTCACAATATACAGGCATTATGAGATTATGTTAGCAGGGGTTATGGCTTGTGGGAATAAATTTAGATTTTCACTTATATTTATTTTCCTGTGTGAAATGTCTTAAGACCTTGATAAATGAGTTCATTCACATCAATTGCCTTTCTCATCTGAAAATAAATAATTTCTGGAAAAAGCCTTTTTTTCTAATACATTTTGTAAGTCAGTTGTACAGGTAAATACTTGAATTGTATCTGCAAGTAAAACACATATACAACTTCATGAATATTCATATTGGGTCACCACTCAGTTTTCAAGTTATCATAATTTAGAGGGTTATGAAAAAAAAAAAATTCTCTCAATTTTTGAAGACCCGTATTAACTAGTCACAATTCACAACAGGTGTTGTCTGAAAATGTTTACAGACATGTATAATAAACAACACCTAGAAATCCTTTACAGACATGTATCTATAAGCAAGCATTGTGACTCTTAAAGATTCTGTTGTTCTGATCCACAATGTCTTTTTCTAAGTTCTTTTTGATTTAAGTAAAATAATTCACATATCAAATAATATTGGTACATAGATATTTTAGAATATACAGGCTTGTTTTTCTGTTAGTAGCATCACTGACACTTTGTTCTGTGCAAACAGATTGTTCTCATTAAGGAGACAATTTTCCTATAACTGCAGGAGGAGATTCCATACTCCTACTGTACCTTCCTACATCCTCACCACAAAATGAAGCATTGCCAAGTGTCTCGGTTTGAGAGGAAGTGAGTTTTTTGGGAAGTTTTAATCAAACCAATCAGTGGTCAGATTCGAATATTGACACCTGGTGTGACCACTGAAGACGTGAGTCACCTCTGAAGACACACGGGGTTAAAAGCAGAGATTTCCCAGAGTTCGCTCTCTTTCGCCCGTGGTAGCCCAGGGAGCGGCACCGTCTCTGCCCCGCCCGGCCACATGGCTGGGTGGGGGAGGGGAGCCATGGAGGCCCAGGCTGAGGTAGGCCGGAGCCCCGGAGAGAGAGAGAAGGTGGAAGGGAATGGAACCGGGCCAGCCCCTGCAGGACGGAGGGGTGGAGAAAACACCGAGGTATCTTTTGTTCCCCCACCCCAGAAGAAGAGAGAGCGAGGGAGCCTGTGCCGGCAGAGGAGGCGGCAGGGGAAAGCTGCCCAGTGGTGAGATTTCAGTGCCCTGAGGGCAGCGGAGCTCGGACTTGTAACCCTTTCCTGGGTAAAGGAAACTTTGTGAAACATTAGTCCTCCTGGCTGGTGGTTGGAGGGAGAAGAGAGACAGTCTGGGACCTGAGATGTTAAGAAGAAGATGTGGAGAAGCTGAAGTGGGAGGAGATGATGGAGTGGCTTCCAGCTGGACTTTTCTTGTATAGCCATAGACTGAACCAAGTGACCTGTAATACATGAAACTGCATTTAGAGGGATACGATGGCTTGGGCCAAGAGAGTGACCTGCTGTAATGATATTATATAATGGAGTGAACAGAGGAAGATGAAGAGGGCGTGGTGGTGCCTTCCATCTTCAGGGAGAAGAGCTCTGTTCTCGAGACCCTCGGCCCCAGGGGATGAGAAAATGGGGGGGACTGTTGTCCCAAAAATGAGACTTTTTTTTTTTGGCACTTGGCAAAGCATCCTTGGAGAACCCTGTGAGCAGTTTCGGTCCATGGACAGTGGTGAGAGCACTGTACATGGAAGGAGGATATCACGATGGCAGAGTTTCTCTGGGCAGTGACATGTGTGACAAGGAAACATGGGGAGTTTCAACCCTGTTTCATGGGGAGGACTGTGGTACAAGAGAGACTCCTCTCTCCCCTGATGGACCGAGAATTGATTATCAGAGTGTTGGTAACTTGATCAGGACTCCAAGATTCTTTTCTCACTGTGCTTTAGTGAAATTGGGTGGGAGGAGGAGGAATGGTTTAAAAGGTTTTCATTCTGTTTCCTGTGTGTTTCTGATTTTAGTTTGTAGGTTAATAAAGTTTTCTCTCTCTCTTTCTAAGTTTAAGCCTGCTCTGCTCTGTTCCTGGTCACATCTCACAGCAGTTAGTTAAAGAAAACACATTTTCATGGGGGCACTGGCATTGGTCCAGTGCCAAACCATGACACCAAGGCAGATATTACCCTGGGATGGAACTAAAGTATTTTCTGTAAAGGTGCAAGTCCAGACCAAGAAATATCTTAATTGCTTGGCAGCAGCATCTTATTAACATTCTATCATATACTATAGTTCCTACACAAACACAGTATGTTTAAAAAAAAAAAAATTAAAAAATTATCTTTTTGCACCCGATTTTCAATTTTGCTTAACTGGGGAACAGTCACAAACCTGCAGATGCCTCAGTTTTCTCATCACATATGGTCTCAGTATACCTACAATTCCATTAGAATTCCTGAAAGAAGGGATCACTCTAGTGGTCCTTATGAATAACCCAGAAAGAAACCCCAAAACACAGATAATGTATTAATAAAAATATATCTAGTAAAACATTTAGATTTTGTGAGCAAACTATGGTATGACCTGGAAGGTGGCGAAGAACTATGTTTTTTCACAGAACAAAAGAATATAACAGAATGACATTTCCTATCCATCTGCCTTCTTACATAGTGTCCAAGTTAAAAATATCTAGGAAAATCAGACAACTCTTTATGCTTTTCTGGCAGTTTTGTTCTCAGGTCTCACAGGATTATGCTGTGACTGCCATAGCTAGCCGTGCTAACTACTGAATCAGAACCTTACACGTCTGCAAGAGCTGAGTACAGGGATACAGAGTGAGAAGTTTAAGTTCAATTCTAAGAAAACAAGGAAATAAATGCATAAAGGAGGGTGATGCTGGCTAAAGACAGTTAGAGACAGACAAAGGCATTGCCTTCAACAGCCAGGATTTGCGTGGAAAACACTACAATAGAGAAACTGATAGGCCTAATTCTGCTTATCAGGTCTGCCAAAGTGTGAAAATAAACAGATGTGAGTTTGACCTTTCTGTTTTAATTAGAGAAGACATCACATTTTTATTGTGTGTCTCCAGGGTTAGGAATTTTTGCATAGAAGTGTCTGAATGTCTGGGGTCAGAGTTATTTTACAGGTTGGCAGCTGCACCTCTTAGAAAGTCAGAGAATGATTCACGTGTTTACCTAGCTATAAAAACTATCTGAACTGATGCACTGATTTTCAAACATAGTGATTCAGTAGCAAGCCCAAGTTCTCTGTATTTTTGTTGTTTGGAGGGAGCATGGGTGTGGGGGTCTGTAAGCTTGTAATTAGTATGATTTTCACTCTTTTCCTTTAAACATCTTTTTTTCTCCTTCAATGTCTTTCTAAATAAGGTAACTGACATGCTGCAGCATGACGTGAGAATTCTTATTGCATTTAGATTAACACTCTATTCCATATAGTTTATAGTCTTAATCCAGGTCATCTTAATCTTGTCACAGGTTTAATAAATTCATTCAAGAGAAAATTCATCAGCAACAGGAAATCATCTCTTAATCTACACTGCTTTGTTCACCCTCTTCTATCTGTGCAACAAGCTACTCATTGGTGTCATTTCTCTAGTGAATAGGATAAAGGCTTTAAGACTCAGAATCTGTTTTCTATTTCTTGCTTTGCCATTCATTTGCTACATTATTTTACAAAGCTTTTTTAACTCTTTGTACCTTCTATTTTTTGTCTTGCCTATTAAGACTGTAGACTCTTAGGTGAAAAGCTGTTACCGGAACAAACTCTTACTCTCTAGGCATTTTTTCCAATGTAGAAATAATAGCATTAAGTAACATCAGCTCTGAATGGAAGCCCACTGAAATGGGTGAGAGTTTTTATGGTAATTTCAATGTATGTGACCATGCTTAATGGAATGATTGTACTGCTCAATATAACAAAATACTGCAAATATATCTGGAAGTTACATAGTCTTATACTACTTAATATCAGAACCAAGGGAGATTTCTTATTTTTCACCATTTTACCAGTAAGCATGAGATGCATGACTTTTTTTTTCCACTGAGGGTGTGATCCAAGAAAATGTTTTAAGGGTTTGTAAGTTAGGTGATGTAACTTTTTTTTTTTCTGCAGTGGATCTCAAAAAGAAATAAAATTGCAGTGCTGGTTTTCTAGATTCCTTTAAAACATTTGCTGTGGAAAAAAAAATAAAGAATTTGAATGGGAAAATTCTAGTAGCTCATTCACGAAATACTAAGCACATCTGTAAAATCCAATCTCTCTCTGATCCTCCTACTGGAATTTAGGTTCTCAGCACAGGACTATGGGTTCATTTGGGATCTAAAACCTAGAATTTATGCTTAGAATGAAAGAATGATGATTAGAAATTATTACTTAGAGAGAGAAGTTGCCTTTATATCAAAATTTTAGTTCAGCTCTTGCATTTTTGAAGCAAAGCTCCAAAACTTACTTAGCTCCCACACTTAGGTACACATTGTGGAACAGTTTCAGAGGGCTGAAACTGAATTCTTTTCAGATGAAAGTTCAGTCCTTTCAGATAAAACTAAACATAGGCTCTTGGAGCTTACCTAATGTACTCGTTTCTAGCTGACATTCAGTCCTGTATCACAGACCACTACTCCTAAGAATGGATTTCCTGAAAGCACATGTTGAGCACCATCTGCTCAGCATACTCTGATTGTATCTGTGAAATGTGTCCTTTAGGGGAAACATACTGTTCTGCCTTTTTCTGAGCTCCAGAATCTCTTAACCAGAAGCTATGCAATGCCTAGGCTGTGCCTGAATTCTAAGCATGCATGGAATCACAGTTGCAGGTCTCAGAGAAACATTCACACTGAAAGGAAAATCAACACCTGAGTGTGTCAGCAAGGGAGAGAGAAAATTATCTGGTTTCATTTTTGCAGAAGAATGCTCTACAGGATGCACAGCTACTCTTTAATATACAAGGTCGTATTTCCTACCTTTTTCACTTCTTTTTACCTCAGCATCCGTGGCTAAGCTATCAGATATACAGAACTTGGAAGGGAGAAAGGGACAAAAACCAGGCTTGCAAGGGATGAGAAACGGTATGGCATGGCAAAAATTGAAGAATTGAGCACTAGTGGGATCCCTCAATTTGCTCCGTGAGGTGTCAGCTACAGTAAACCATACCTGAAATGTTTCCACACGAATGCACGGAGCATGAGGAACCAACGGTGACTTCAAAGCTTTATACCAGTCCCAGAGCTTTGACATCACTGGCATAAGTTTAACCTGGTGGGATGAGTCCTGTGACTGAAGTACCATGTTGGACAGTTACAGCCTCTTCAGGATGGATAGACAGGGCAGGCAAGGTCAGGAGCTGCTGTTGTATCCCATGGAAGGACTGGAATGTTGCTTACATTTGGTGATGGCATGGTTGGGTAAGGATTAGAGGACAAACAAATAATGCAGGCGTCAATGTGGGAGTTTACTATGGACTACCTAGCCAGGCTGAAGACACTGATAAATTATTCTTCAAGGAACAAAGGGAGATCTCCAAATCAACTGCCCTTGTCCTTATAGGGGACTTCAACTTGCTGAATGTTAACTGGGAACACCATGCATCTGGAACAAACAGATCCAGAAGACTCCTAAAACACCTGGATGATAACTGCATGGTGCAGGTAGTAGGGGAGTTGACTAAGAAAGATGTCCTCCTTGATTTATTGCATGGTAACAGAGAGGGTCTCACGGGGGAACTGATGGCCATCTTGGCTACAGTGATCACAAAGCAGTCAGGAATAAAAACTCTGTTAACAGGAGGAAAAGTGCTAGCAGAACTTCAACCCTGCACATGAGGAGACCAGACTTCAGGCAGCTCAGGGAGCTAATGAGCAAGGTCCCCTGGTAAAATGCACTTGAATGTGCTGGGGTCCTGAAGTGCTGGTCATGTTTTAAGCACCATCTCATAAAGCACAGGAGCAGGCAGTTCCTAAATGTCAGAAGTCAAGTAGCTGAGGCTGAAGACCAGCTTGTCTTTGCAGGAATGTTCCTTTGGAGATAAGGCAAAAAAGGAAGGTGTATGCCCGGTGGAAGCAATATGGAGATGCTGCTTGACTCTGTAAGGAGAAAATTCATGTGGAGTTGAAATTGGCCAGAACTGTGGGGGACAATAAAAGGAGTTTATTTTAAATAAGTTAACAACAAAAGGCAGTGCAGAAATAACATTGGCCTGTGCCAGGATCAGAACGGTCACCTCACAAACAGGAACACATATAGGGCAGAGATGTTTAATGCATTCTTCACCTCTGTCTTCAGCATTGATGACAGGTGAAGGGGATCCTAGTGCTCTAAGCTGGGTGACCATGGCGTCAAAATGATAAACTGACTGTTGACACTGAAGTTGTGTGTGATCTGCTGCTCCAGCTGGATCCCTATAAATTTATGGAGTCTGATGGGATTCCTCCAAGAATACTAAAAGAAGTAGATGATGTCATTGCAAAGCCTCTCTGGATTTTTGAGTTGTCTTGGGAATCTGCAGAGGCCCTAGTTAACAGGAAGCTAGCTACCATTGTCCCAGCTTTCAAGAAAGGCAAGAAAGATGACTCTGGAATGTACAGTCTTCTCAATCTCACTTTAGCACCTGGTAAAGTTATGGAGAAGATTATTCTAGGAGGTATTGAAAAACACCTGAAGTACAATACAGTCATTGGTTACAGCCAGCACAGCTTCATGAGAGGACAGCTCTGCTTGTCAAACCTAATTCCTTTTTTGACAAGGTAGCCCACCTAGTTGATCAAGGGAAGCCAGTTGAAGTAATCTTTCTGGATTTCAAAAAAGCTTTTGATACTGTCTGTCAAGTATCCTTCTGAATAAAATGTCCAGCACACAGCTGGATAAACACATCATGAGTGAGAAACAACCTCATGGGTCAGGCGCAAAGAATTATTGTCAATAGGGTGACATCAGGCTGGTGACCTGACACTAGTGGTGTTCTGCAGGGCTTCATCTTAGGCCTTGTCCTCTTCAACACCTTCATAAATGACTTGGATGTAGGACTGGAAGGGTTACTAAGTTTGTAATTTGGGAGGAGCTTCTGATTTCCTTAGAGGCAGACATGCCCCACAAAGAGATTTGACTAATTAGAGGTCTGGGCAATCACCAATTTTATGAAGTTTAACGGAGTGAAGTGACAGATTCTGCATCTGGAACAAGCACTAGGGAATGATAGGCTGGAAATAAATGCAGTGGGAAAGGCACCTGGGTGTCCTGGTTGATGGCAATTCAAGTATGAGGCAGCAGTGCCCTGGCAGCCAAGAGTCAACTGTACCCTGGGCAACATCAGGCATAGTATTGCCAGCTGGGCAAAGGGAGGGGATTGTCCCACTCTGCTCTGCACGAGGGCAGAGCATTGAATACTGTGTGCAGTTTTGGGCATCACAATGTAAGAAAGATATAAATCTCTTGCGGAGTGTCTAAAGAAGGCCTTTGAAGATGATGAAAGGCCTTGAGGGGAAGTTGTATGTGAAGTGGCTGAGGTCACTTGGTCTGTTCAGCCTGGTGAAGAAGAGGCTTATGGGAAACCTCATTTCAGTCTACAATTTCCTCTCAAGGGGAAGCAGACAGGAGACCCTGATCTCTTCTCTCTCGTGTCCAGTGACAGAACCCAAGGGAATGGTATGAAGCTGTGTCAGAAGAGATTTATGTTGGATATTAAGGAAAGGTTTTCCACCTGCAGGGTGGTTGGGCACTGGAACATGCTGTCCAGGGAAGTGGTCCCAGCACCAAGCCCAACAGAGCTCAAAAAGGGTTTGAAGAATGCTTCAGGCAAATGGTGTAATTCTTGTGGCTGTCCTGTGCAGGGTTCATTCTTTCATAATTTTTTCCACATTTCTCATTACTTTAAATATAATTTCACTTTATCTAAAAGATAGATAAAAGATAGTTATTTTAACTGTGAAAATACTTCACCACCCATAATTTTCTCCTCCTGATTTCTATCCCCCACTCCCCATTATATGTTTTTTCCTCTTCTACCCACTCATTTATTGTTTGTCTGCTTCTTTGCTTTTCTACTGTATTGTATTTCATTTTGTGTGTGCGCAACAAGGTAAAATGACAAAATTTCTGATTTGTAAAGAGCCACTTCCACTTTTCCACCTCCATACAAAAAAGGAGAAATATGAACCAGCAACACAACAACAACAAAAAAGACAACCTGCCTGTACATCATATCTTCACATTCTGACCTGCTTTGAACTCCATATAGGCAACTTTGGACTCCTCCAGCTACTGCAAGTACAAAATGTCAATAAAGTTAGGGGCAGCTTTAGAGATGATAAATTGGAGAGTGCATTCTTGCCTGGAAGAAATATGCCATTGAGCTCAACTAGGAAGAGATACTTACATCTGGTATTTGCCCCTCCCTAACCCATTACTGGCAGGAAAATAAAGAAAAATTATATGAAAAGAGCAAACACCCAGGTGCACCGAACAGTCCATAGTAGCCATTAATATTTTTTTTCTCACTATGGTCAGGATTCTAGGGTCAATTTGTTAATTAACTTTCCTGTCTGACCATCCAGGAGCCACTCTGACTGTCACACTTGCACCACCTGAGCTGGGACTGAGGTCCTTTTTCAGTAAGTGGCACCAGTGAGCCAACAGCTGCTCCCTTTGACTCCTACACATACCACTCACACACAGTCAGACAAACAGCTCAACCCTAGGTTTTCCATGGCAGAGTGTCAGTCATCTGGATGCTTAAATGAATTTAATTATGGTGCAAGAACATTATAATAGCTTGAACTGGGTGACTCCAAGGAGTGTCCCTAAACAAAGGAAACCCTGAGCTTTTATACCCTCACAGTCTAAATTGTGTTAGTCTGGGGTCTTCTAGCTAAGTCCTCAGTTCCTGGCATATCTCTGAGTGTCCAGTCCCCTGGTCAGGTGTCACAGGTCCCTGTGCCCTTTCTTATGTTTTTGGCCTCTTGTCTCAGGCTCCCACCCAGAGCTCAACATGCAGCTTGCTCTGCAGCTGCACACCAAGCTACCAGCACTCAATGTATTCCACCAAAAATTAACAAAAGAGCTTACATTTTAACAATGCCCACTCACCCTATACCCACCCCCCTCCTCCTCCCCCCCAAAAAAAATAGTCTGAAGAAGGAAGAAAAAGATCTATCTTTCTTTCCCACAGTGGAAGTGTGCCACAGAAAGTATGAAGAATCTTTTAGAATTGTGAGTGGCTGACCTTCCGCAATCTTCTCGTTTCAGTTGTCATTTATAAGTAGCATATAGCCCCCACAGCTTTCATCATCACAGTCACAACCACACATTCATATTTGCCTCTAAATATGTTCTATAACTATGTTATCAGCACATAAGTGTAAAGTGCAACTATTATAAATGAGATAGTAGGCTCTTCCTTTGTCTCATCTATTCCTTCTAACCACTTCTAATTCTTGGCAAACATATATGTTTCAACGTGCTTATTTAAAAATCCCTTCCAAAAGGCCCTTCTGTTCTTCTTAGCTAGGACCAGACTGACACGCAGGGAGGAAAAACATGACACCACATTCTCCGCCAACAATTCAAGCAGAAGCCAAAAAGTATCTTGCATTAGCACTTAAAGGAGAGATATCTATTTAAAACTGTTAAAACTGGTAAAAGTGTTATTTTATTCCAGTTCCACTTCATAAGGGCCCTGTTTCTTAAAGATCAGTACTGATGTCTGCACTGTGAAAGTTTCTCTACCTACTCTACCCTGCCATGTGTCTCATCTACTTCAGCTTAGTATACTATGCAGGGTAACATCATTACTGAATATGTTATACACAAAACCTTATGGGCAGAAATTAAATACAAGTCAAGTGTAAAGTCAAAAATTTATTTTAATTCTAATTAAAATATTACTAGTCTCATTAAAGATATGCTTCTAGACCAGATTTATTAGAGAAAAGGGGGAAAAAAGGAAATATCTACTATAAAGAAAGTCTTAATCAAAAGAATATTACTAAAATTATTATAGACTTGTTTCCTAATTTCTACCTTTTTTTTTCTGTTGTAGTGGTTACCTTTACCTGCCCCTCACAGTGCTAATATTAATGAGTTTTGTCTGATGGAAGAAATATAGTGAGTGAATTGTTAGTATTCCAAGTTCTTTGAGGACTCTGATGTTGAATGGCTTCTTCTTCTTTTTTTTTCCCTTTTTCTTTTTCTTCCTTTTTTCTTCCTTTTTCTTTTTCTTTTTTTTTTCTCTCTCTTTCTCTTTCTTTCTCTTTTACTCTTTTTTACTCCTTTTATTTTTTTCCTTTTTGTAGCAGAAAAAGGATTCATTACAGCCTAGTTGAATTTTCAGGGGGAAGAAGTTATAGAAACCCTTTTCTTTCTGGCATAGTTAAGTTTCTCTCATGTCTCAAAAACAGGTACTAGTATATTTTGGAGTCAGCCTTCATAGTGTGGTCCTGTGCCCAGTTGTCCTCACACTCAGCAGTATGAGATAAAATTCTTGGGTTTGTATTTTGGGTATCTACAGAAAATTTAGAGATCTAGGGTAAATTTTTTTACTCACATACATCCTCTTGTAAACATGTATCAGAGAATATAGTTATTTTACTCTAAAGGACATTATGCTGTTTGCATCTTAACTGAGCGGTCCTTTCTGGCCAAAAGAGAGACCTAAATATCCTTGTTCCTAGAATTTCTCAGTGAGGACATTGTGGATAAAGAAGACATTGAAAGTAAAGAGAGCAGTTTTCTAGCAGGAGTTGTAGAACAAAGAAAAACAATAAAATACATATGTATCAAATAAAATGTCCCACACTGATTATGAAATCCCAGGGATGGGAGCTCGACTGTCTTCACTCTCACCCAAACAAAGTCTGAAGGAAGGACAGTATACCGTTACAAAAGAGACTGTGAAAAAGACCACCTGGTAATGCACCTAGGTCAGAGACAATGATACTGAGGTTACATCCACATTGCAGGAATTAAGTCCCTAGGTTGACACCACTGTAAGTAAAATTCACCCAAAGCTCTGAACAACTTGATGTAACTTCAAAGATACATTCAGCTTTGAAGCTGGTTCTGCCCTGAGTGAGGGTTCCCCACTCTAAACTAAATTATTCTGTATTCCATCAAACCTAAATTATTTTATGATTCTGTGAAGATAAAACACCCTGCTGAGATACTTTCAGGATCAATTTGGTAGATTTACAGTGCCACACTTTGATGTGTCCAATATATTCAGCTAAGGTCATAGTTGCTGAAGGGTCTGTCTTACCATGCACGCTGTGGACACATCCCTTTAATTTGTCCAAATGTAGCTACCCTCTCTGCTTCTTTCAAACTGCATCACTTGTTACCTGTGTTAAGCTGCTTATCCAGGTCTCTTCTTTTTAATCTAGCCTCATGTCAGTTAAGTGCAGACTTCTTGTTAAAATGGTGGCTTCCAGACTATTTTCCTTAATAATGGATCATATATTCATCATAGTTTAGCAGAATCTGTGTATCTGTCTCAAAATATAAATTGGTTTTTTTAGGACTGCCTAATCCAACCTCACCTGCAGACTAGTCTGCAAAATTTGTAAAAAAATATCAAGGTATATCAAAATTGTTTACACTCAGCTGTAGAAAAATGTTTATAAGTTATTCCAAAATAACTGAGAGGAGGAAAAAAACCAAAAGAAACCCCAAAACCAAATACAGATTAAAAGTCCTCATTAATAAGGTCTTCAAAGATCACCAAAAATACCTATAAACATGAAGAAAAATTTCTCCAGAAAGCCAGAAAAAGCTTCACAGAAAAAGCATACCTACCATATAAGTAAACAGAGCTTGTCAGAGCTAATCTTTTGCAAAGGTTAGTACAGCATAGCTGCCATACACATAGCTTGCAGCACATGACATGATGGTTTGCTTGCATCATTCAGTAAAGCATAAGGCATGAAGTAGCAGGCAGCAAATGATCTAATTCCAGAATCACAGCCACATACCTCTGTCAAATATAATTCTACCCCGAAGCCAATTAACCAACCCAAGAAATAATATTAATTAGCCCAAGTGCTTCACGACACTGAATCTCATTCCATAGCTACATGCATGGCATTATGCTTTATCTGCTTCCAGACGTACTAGTCAACTGACATCCCACTCGTGGACATTTAGCACTATGTTCAGTGGACAAGCATGCATACCTATGGAGTTTTACTCAGGAATCCTTACTGTCTGTTCAAAATAGCACTATTGAATTTAAACTCTTCTGTGTTGCCTAAAGTGACCTTTTTCTAACTCCTGATTTCTGTGTTAATATGATACTGTCCAAAGTATTAGAGCCCATGGATGCACACAGTCATTTTGTATCCCTTATCACTTGTTGCCTTATTTTTCTCCCAACTTACAAAATATATAAAACTAGCAATTTTATACAAAACAATAAAATAGAAACCATCAACTATCTCTAAGCCTTCCCTACAACAGGAAGAGATTTTTGGGGGGAATAGCATTCTTAAATTGGGAAAAAGCAATAGTTTTTCATCACTGCCATGAATGTCCATAATGTATAAAAACTACAGATTTGATTTCCAGCTCTCCTAGCTCCTGTGCAAGGTAAGACATGTTTTGCCTATGCTGGAATGTTCTTAATTGCAGTATTCCTGGTAAATTTCTAGTTATATTTAAAGAAATTAAATGACACTTCAGGATTCAACCCCATAAAATAGATAGAGTGGAAGATCTCCTGAGATTTATGTTTAGATCATTTCCAAAGCTAATTATCCTGGAGAAAAATGGGGAGCACATGGGAGGAATTGTAACAATTTACACAGAAAAGAAGCAGTCAGTCAATCAGAGGACTTTAGTAAAAAGGTCCTTCCTAGAATTAAATCCCATCAAATAAGTGGGCAAGCTTAGCAATAATTATCTGTACTTATAGCAGTAGTAAGTTTCTGAATGTCTTGCTCTTTTCTTCATATTCTTTATCATAAGACACAAAATTTGGCTATTTCTGACAAAGTCAATCTCATTTCATACAGGCTGGCCCACCATCCTTCCAAATCAAACAAGATAAATAGTGCACATTAGGGCATTATATTTATTTACATATATTTACATATTTATTACATTATATTCTTACTACTTCTTCAGCTTTCTCTTCAGGTTTCTAATCCTGGATATTGAGTCTTAAAGTCTTCTGTTGTTCACTGGTCTGCTATTATGCAAAAGCTTACTTTTCAAAATCTGTTTATACGAAGATTTTAATAGTTGATAGTCAAACTGAATGTAAAAATGAAGACATGAAAACCAAAATAGTGACTATAAACAATGAACAAAGGTTTTCAAGTGAGCAATTGCACATTGCAGACAAACTATTTTGCATTCACAAAATTTGCAGTTTAGAATTAACAACTTTTTATCTCAAATAACTTCATACAATGTTGTCTCCTACATGCAGGTATTACCAATATGACTTTTATTATATTAATTATTTAGTCTGAACCAGGCATCGCAGAGATTCCAAATTAACATATTCTCAATCACTGTGTTCCAGTCTGAGGAAAACTACTTTGGTCATTTGATCTTTTTATTTTATATTATTAAAATAGAATCAAGTGTCATACTAAATGCAGTTTACATCTGTTGACTTAAAGTATCTTTGATATAGAATGAATCTATATGTAAACCTTTAAGTTGAATAATCAAATAGTTTATGAAAACCTTTTGCAAAAAGGTGGCAGAAAAATGCTTTCTCCAGCAATTTATCTGTAAATTATATTCCCTGAAATTTTATTGGCATACTAAGTTTACTTAGATACATGCAATTTAATCACATAGCTTTTTTAGTTATGGCATTCATGAGTACATGAAATTGTAATTTCAAAATGGTTCAAACACTTCTTCATGGATTATCTTCTTCCTTTGCTAGTTTTATTAAAATACTTACCCATGAAAAAGACTAAGCAGCTCACTTTTCTTGTTGGAAAGTGAAAAAAAAAGTAAAACAAAAGCAAACATTTTTTCTTCATCAAACTTTAGAAATTCACTCTAATTTTTCAGTTTCATTTTCACACGGGTATGTAATTTCCAAACAGGGCAATGAAATACACATTTAGTCTTTTTGTTAAGTACACAAGCACAAAACCTTTTTCAAGTCCACTCTTTAGAAGCTTTGTAGTCTAAATGGCCCTATGTGCAGTGAAATATTGGACAGTTCTAATCCGTACTTCATAAGAAAAAAATAGCAAATGTCTGCACATTAGCTGATTTCCTTTGGGAAAATCGTCTATAGGGAGGTTTGTGATCCTCCCTGTTCTCTGTGTTGTCAAATGTCCTGGCTTCACCTCAATACTTCCTTTTGCCCCAGTGTTTCTGCTCCCAGAGCTATCCCACAGTGACCAGCAAGAACTGGAATAGAGACTGCTATCACGCTATGCAAGCTGTAGATGAAACAGTGATATTTTAAGACCCATTTAAGACATTTAAGACCCATGTAAGATAGTTGAGTAGCGGGTTAGGCTCAATGTGTTCAAACTCACAGAATGACAGAATGGTTGAGATTGGAAGTCATCTGGTCCAACCCTCATGCTCAAGCAGGGCCACCTAGATCTCATTGCCCAGAACCATGTGCAGATGGCTTTTGGATAACACTTCAGATGGAGACTCCACAACCTGTGCCAGTGCTCAGTCACACTTAGTAAAAAAGAGTTTCCTTATATTCAGATGGAACTTGCTGTGTTTGTTCCCATTGCCTCTGGTCCTGTCACTGGGCACCACTGGAAAGAGTTCAGCTTTTTTGGCTAATATCAAGTTAACTGACTCCAGTGTGCATGTTTTCTGACATATGTGGGTTTAGAGTTGTCCCATCTAAGGTTTGAGCTTTTCTCTGTTCTAGTGTCAAATGTCAATTTGTATTTCAGCCTCGCATATCCTGTGTCTTCTCTCTGCACAGAAAATTTCTAATTCTCTTTTCTGATTGATTGATTTTTAGAAAAGCAAAAGATAAATATATTGATTTTTTTTTTTTTTAATTATAAGCACTACAAGAACTTGGAGCAAGTAGTACTTCAAAGCTGTGAAATGGCATTATTTGCATTATCATTCATTGTTGCATGAATGAACTTAGGCTTAAAAGTGTGTTCTGAAAAGGGAGCTAACACTATTTATGAACCCTTAGACTTACTATCAGAGTTACGGAGAAGCAACAGCTGTTTGTCTGATCATTTCTCATTTTCAGGTGGTTAAAACACTTGCAAATAGCATTTCCCTCTATCCTTCATGATTTTTTTTTTTTTTAATTATTATTCTCCTTTAGCTAAGAAGCTCATGCAAAATGATTTCCTTCCTCTGGATCTTGTTCCTGTGTTAATACTACCTCCTTCATTTCTTTCCGTCCCTTTTGGAGAGGGAAGCAAAATGAAAATAGTTAACAGAGCTCTAGAAAAACAAAAAGAAAAGATGGAGATTTTGAGATTTGAGAGGAATTGCTAGACTAGCTTTTTCATGTCAGTGAACCTGTCTCACAGTAAACTTCATGCATTCATTATCTTTTACCTTTCCTAGGACTTGATTGGTGGACAGTTTTATGTCTACACAGAGCGACAGTCATGACTCAAGCTGTGATCCAAAGTTTGCTAATAACAAAGTAAGTAGCAGCCCTGCCTTCAAACTTTAAGCAAGTCAAAGACAATTTGTTGTAGATATAAATAATTTCAAAAGTTTTAGAGACTGAGCACTGGTTAAGTTATAAGTTTTCAGTCAGGAAGAATAGATTTTTCTACCAATCTTTGGCTCATGAGATCTCCTTTGCAGTAAAACATTCTACAATGACCAGGAAACAAAATCAAAATTGTAGATAATTCTTCAGTGAGAAAGAAGTATATAAATGAGCCTCCTGGAATATTGTGTTTTAATTAAATTCTTTTAAATTGGCATTTTAAATAAACCAACTAAGATATAATAGAAATGAACATGCATATTAATGAAAATTCAGTGGAATGTAAGAACATTTTATAACATGGTCACATGGGTCTTCTTCTATTTGGAAAAGTAAAATCTTGGGGAAAAAAACAAACAAACTTGGATTCTGAAGACAAAAAACAATGTATTTTATTTGTAAATTTCCAGTTAATTTTAATGGACATGTATTACTTTTGAGAATATTCCAGAGGTTTTGACAAACTATGTGTGTGACAGAACATTGATAAGGAGGAATATTTAACTGCATATATTACAATTTTTTTAATCAATAACTCTGCAACTTCCAAAATATTTTAGACACTGGGGAGACAGTGTTTACTTCTGAGGGTTTGTGGTCTACAGTTAAATCAGATAAAATGTATAAAGTATATGTACAAAAAGGATCAAAGGAAACGTGTAGATTGACATATTTTTCATGTTTTATGAAACTGGGTTTTCAAACACTCTAAATGATGAGACTTTCATAAGAAGTTATATGAACTTCAAGTACATAAAAGTGCAACAATAAACTTATTTTTTCTGATTTTTACCATGTTTTCCTTCCTTAAAGGTACATGCAGACACACATGCATACACAGACACACATAGAGAAGATATTTCTCTTTTCCTCCAAATTAAAAAAAAATTGATGTCACACAAAAATCTTGAAAAAATTATCAATAAATTTTTCAAAGCAGTACTTTTTTCTCTCTTGTTTTTTGAATTTTGTTTTCTTGATGGGATCTAGTATTAAATATTCTCCAAAACAGCCAGCTTCCTTTATGTAAGTTACCATCAGTATTTTTTATTTACTTTTAATTATGCACTTTTACTTCAGCAAAACAATCAGAACCAGATGCTCAGAAATAATTATAAGATTAATTTCATAGAAAAATTGGAGTTTCAGATAAATGCAGATCCTTCAATGAAGTCCTTAGTCATCCTTTCATGGATTCTAGGTGTCACAGAATCCTAGATATTTCACAGGATAGTCAGAAGAAGTAAGTGTTACCAAGAAGTACTCAAATCGGCCTGCTTTTATTTGAAAAGTCAAAGATTTAGACATTTGATAGTAAACATCTCTAATATTGGATCTACTGTGTTTGATTACTAGCTGTATTCAACCCTCCTTCTTCATTTTGAAAGTCAGTATGTGTTAAAGTAGATGTACAAGACAGCTTACACATTCTGCTTCAGCAGTGCATTACATTTTGTCATAAACATATCTCTGAGAAACATATCTCATGCTTTTGTAAAAGTAAGAGGTGCAGTACATGACAGAAAAATTAGTTACCTTTATTATTCTATAGAAAAATAAGTTGCGTAAATGAATCCTGTATTTAAAAAGTAAAACAACATCTATGGTTTACCTGCAGTTAAAGAACAGAAAAAAACAGAGAAAGAAAACAAAACCAAAAACCCCCAAAACAATGAAACAGACTAATGTTAGCTGGTTTTGGGGAGCCAATTTAATCTTGATTTCTATCTCAACATTGTTTGAAATTTGTATGTGGGGGAGAGGCTGCACAAGCACTACTTGCAGGAGGCAGCTTGGAGAAGATGGAGGAAAGCTCTGTCTCTAGGGAGGCTTCCCCTGACAGTCATTTCACATAATAGTCAGCTGGGGGGAGACCACTGAGGACACTGTGCCCTTTAGAAAGGTTCTCCAATCAGGTGGCAAAAGGTCTCCACAAATGGACTACAGTTGGATGTTCAACTGTGCCAATGATCTCCTGTAAGGGAGCAGACCTTGGGAGGAACCGGGGGGTCTAAAAAGTAAGTGCATCACAAACTGCGAGGCCCTAGCCTGCTTTTTGCTTTTGCCCTCGGTGGAAGTTGTTTTTTGCTTGCCCTTGCTCGCTCGCGTGTTCTACCTCTTGCTGTCTGTACACCTGCTGACCACCTAGCTTGTGTCCTGCCCTGCCACTTTGTCTCCCTCGTCTGCTCCAGCCATTGCCTTTCCTGCCTCCCTCCTTTCCTTTCTGATGCCCCACCTGCTTTGTCCCTGCCCACTCGTCCCTGCCTGAAACACCTGCTTTCCACCCTGCTCGCCGATCCAGCCTGCCATGGCGATCTCTGGCGTGACCCTGTGCAGGGCCCGGCACATCCTGCCCAAGCGTCGCTCACCGCGTGTCCGGCCGCCCGTCACGGCCCGAGCGGTGCGCACACGGCCTGCCGCTTGGACATCGGCGGCATTCCCCAGCCTTCTGGTGGTAATGACCACTTTTCCTCTCTGTCTCCTCTCTCTCTCTCCCCCCATTCTTTTTCCTTTTCCTTCCTCATTTTCTGTCTTTCCTGTTCTTTTTTAATAGGGCAACACCCTTTTCATTACCAGTAAATGGTTCTCAGATGTAATATTTTCCTTGTTTGGCTTAATTCTGTCTTAGATCATCCGTTTTATAAGAACCCCCTGCAGTTCCCCAGAGTGGAATGAAATACTATTTCAGCCAGTTTCACTTTAAAAAGGATAGTGGTGACATTGAAAAGCGTTTATAAACATGAAGTCCCTTAACTTATTATTTTGCTGGCTTCTGACCCTTCTGAATTCTTTAGAGATTTTCCAGACCCTCAATTTAATCAGAATAGAAGTTGCTTCAATCACCATGTCAGTTGTCAGTTAGAATCAGTGAATATGATTTAACTGTCTTTACAGCTTTCATGACCAGTGGACACATTTCTAAAAGAAGTCTAGTTATATGTTTAATCCATAATACAGCAATATGATAACAAAAGGAATGCCATAAAACTATAAACTCTGACACTTTACTTAAAATCTTCAGGCTGAATTACCATCATTCTGAGGCTTGCAAGAGAACTTTCCACTGTGCTTCTGTTCACTGTCTGTGTAATTTCTCTCTTAAAAAAAAAAAAAAAAAGCAATATTGAATGGAAACAAATGGCAAATACAGTTTCTAATGCGCTGTAGCAACTACCTGTGATTTTTACTGTTAGCCTTAAAAATTTTTGAACCTTGGTAGAATTTAACATCTCCCTGATTCATAGAATTGAAGAGTTGCTCAGATTGGAAGGGATTTCAGGAGGTCATCTTGTCAGTTTCTCTGCTGAATTAAGGTCACATAAAGCAGGTTGCCCAGGACCATCTCCTGGTGGTGGACCATCCTCAAAGGTGGCTTTTGAATGTCTTCAAGGTGGAAACTTCACAGAGAACTGGAGAACTGCTGCTTCTGCTGCTTCAGCTTGGGACTGCCAGAAAGCTTTACCACAGACTTTGTACTCTGAACTCTTTGCCTTCAAGACTGATGTATTCATGCAATAAACAACTTTATAACAACTAACAACTGTTCCTGGTCTCACTGAAGACCGTAGACTCAAAGAAAAACCCAACATACTATTAAACCTCTTTACATACAGACTGGATGAGAGGACAGGGAGGTGGATAGGGAACTGACTGAACGGCAGATCCCAGAGGGTGGTAATCAGTGGCACGGGCTCTAGCTGGAGGCCTGTCACTAGTGGTGTCCCCCAAGGTTCAATACAGGGCCCAGTATTGTTTAATTTACTCATCAATGACTTGATGAAGGTCCAGATGCCTCTTCAGCAAGTTCACCAATGACACAAAGCTGGGAGAAGCTTTGAGCTGATCCCCTTGAGTGCTGTGCAGCCTTTCAGAAGGACCTGGACAGGTTGGAGAGATGGGCAGAGAAGTGTCTGCAATTCAACAAAGGTAAATGCAGGATCCTGTACCTGGGAAAGAGTAAATTCATGCCCCAGCACAGGTGGGGGGCTGACCTGCTGGAAAGCCCAGCTTTGTGGAAAAAGACCTGGGGGTCCTGGTGGAAAACAAGCTGTTCATGAGCCAGCAGTGCCCTTGTGGCCAAGAGGGCCAATTGTATCCTGGGCTGCATTTGAAAGAGCATTGCCACCAGGTCAAGGGAGGTGATCTGTTTCAAGTGGAAGATTCCATTTCAAAAAACAATTAAAGAGAAAGGCAGGAAACTCCAATAGTTTTGTATTTCAAACTGCTATCCAGTGTTTTTTATTGCGTGGAAAACTGCAAAAGATGTGTTTTTAAAGAAGGAATTAGCTTAAAACTCTATTTATTCATTCATTCATTGGTAACACTACTGAAACATCAGGACACTGATAAAGTTAGAAAAATAAAAATTCTGCTTTGTTTTCCCAGCATGTTAATCCCTAGCTTCTAGTTTTGTCTAATGAAAGAGAAACTGAGTATATGACTGTGCAAATAGAAAATATTAACTAAATTTTATTGAACTCTAAGGAAAACCTGCAATGATCACACTGCTTATCCTAAATGTTTCCATTATATTTACTTTTGACAGTGTAATCTTATCTGTATTGAAGAAAATATACATTTGATCTTCAGCCAAAAAATATAAAAGATAAAGAGGATCTTGCTCTTGTCTTTGAGTCAGAAAGCTATCCTGCACTAAGTAGTTAATCTGTTAATTAAAACTGTTAATCCCAAACCAAAGACAAAGGTTAAAATAAATCAGTTTAAGATGTTTCTGGATGTTTTTGTGTGTGTGTATTTCTGAAAAAAAATCAAACACTGAAAAATATGTAAGGTAAATTTTTATGTTAAAATATTTCCTTAAATATCAAAGTTTAATGAATCAAAATGCCATGTAAAAAATTGAAACCTGAAACGTTTTAAAAATTATACAAAAAAATATAATAAAAGGTGGAAAACAAATAAGGCAATATAGTGATAGCACAAGGGATAATGACTTTAAACTGAAAGAGGGCAGGTTTAGATATTAAGACAAAATTCTTCACTGTGAGGGTGGTGATGCACTGGAACAAGTTGCCCAGAGAAGTTGTTAATGCCCCCATTCCTGGAAATGATTCAGGCCAAGTTGGCTGGGGCTTTGAGCAGCCTGGTATAGTGGTAGATGTTCCTGCCTGTGGCAGGAGGGTTGGAACTAGATGATTTTTATGGTTTTAATGCAAAAATTTGTATGATTCTATGAGTGTTATATGAATATCCTTTTGATCACTTCAGGTCAGCTGTCTTAGCTATGCCTCCTCCCAGTATTTTGTGCCCTTCCTTAGTGGTAGAGCATGGAAAAATGCCAAGTCCTTAACTTAGATTAAGAACTAGTTAGCAACAACTAAAACATTGGTGTGCTATCAAAGTTATCCTCATACTGAATATAAAGTACAGCCATGTACCAGCTGCTAAGAGACTAAGCCAGGCCACAGAAACATAAAAAAAAACTATCAAAAAGAGATCCACCTTACTGTCTCTATTCTTAGTCTTTGCTTCTACCACTACAATTGCAGAATATATGTCTTCTAAAGTATATATTTTCTCCATATTTCTGTTGCGTTTCACCACTGGTAAGACCATTACATTTTTCCATCCACAGAATTCTCTTTATTATATTTCTTTTGTCCTGTTTTCCAATAATCACTTTGAGCCAGGGTGTCTCACAGAGATCAAGTTCTGAGCTCAGAGTGCTCAGCAAGCATTGTAAGATTCTTACAACATATAGGGCACAACAAAATAGTCCCAGCTGGCCCCTGTGAACCCAGATCAAATGCTGATGCTGAAAAAGCCTCTTCAGCCTCAATTAAAGATTATTGGAAGGGCAATGCAAGGCAAATGAAATTGAAAGGAAAAGATTTTCCTAAGAAGTCTCTCAGCTCAGATGAAAAGACAAAGAAATTGAGATGCATGTTGGAAACAGAGGGAACAAGAACCTTGGAAAAAGAGAATTTGGGACTGGAAGAAATAATTGGAGGAAAAGAATGATACACTAGGTAAAACAATGTATTGGGGGGAAAAAATCAATCATTAAACGGCAGAGGAGCAGAGAAATGGGAGACAACTTTATATGGGTGACAAGCATTTTGGGATGAAATACAAAGGGACATCTACTCCATTCACTTTTAGTATGGGATTTTGGGTTGCATGCATTTTCTGCAATAAGAACGATGTGCTTCAATGTTGTGAGATATGCTGTCAGAACATTTAGTACCATATTAGTTGCCAAGGGAACAACATCTTTTTGTGAAGCATATTCTGAGTCTGGCTTTCCCTTTTGGAGTTATACCCCTGTGGAGCACAAATAAATGTGACCAAGTTATGCATGAGGAGTCTGAATTTGATGAACCATAGCAAACATTAAATTGCCTGCATTTTGTTCTTCTATAGTATAATTTCCAGAAGGCTATTGTCACAATGATTAGTTTTTCATGACTACGGTTCAAAAAATTGTAATTAGACATGGAAACTCAAATGTTCTCATAGCTAGGAAGGTCTATTACCACTTCATTATATCTGAAAGCTAAATGAGGGTGGGACTGAATTGTTTGCTATTCATATAACCAGGATAACTGGAATATTCAAGAGGCACAAACACACATTCTTATATAAATATAATGCACTGCAAGAGCTCACTGGTATACAGCATATATGTTGAAACCTGACATACGAATATGACACAGCCTTATGCCACGTGTGAGTTAATTGTTAACCCTGTCACTGACAACTGAGCTACAAAGTTCCTGAGCTCTTTTACTTCTCTGTCATTTTTTGCTTCTCCTTAATTGTTGTCTTTCTCCATATTCATGCTTTTGCTTGTCTCACTTACCAATTATGTTGCCATCATTTCTTTTGGTGGTTTCTTTTCACTAGACATTTGCATATAGTCTCATGGATTTTAGCTCTAACTAATCTGGGGTACAGATAATACTCCTATCTAAAGGTGCAATAGCAAAAGATGATGGGTGCTACAGAATTAGTAGCAGGGGAAACACACATAACTGCTGCTCAGTGGAATTAATTTAATTTAGAAGGAATTAGTAAGTGTGAACCTTCTACTCAGTGCCCTGTTTCTTGCCATGCCATCTCCAGCCAATGACAAGTGCTGTTTTCAGCAGAGAACATGACACAAAATTATGTGATCTTCAAGCTCTTAAATGACAAAGAAAGGTAAACACTAACATAATTCTGCAAAAGAAAACAAATGGTGTCATTTTGATTTTCTCGTAAGAAAATAATAATTTTTATTTATTAAGGAGACACAATTGTAAACATTTGTAACATAAAAATTGTAAAAATTGTAAAAATTGTAACATAACCTTCTGTAAATTTTCAAATCTTGCATGTTTCTTCAGAAAAGATCTGACACAGGAAACCATAAACTGAGACTTTTTTCATTTGTTTTTGGCCAAAATTAGAAGATAATTTTCCAATCTTGTCTATGATGAAAGTCACAAGGAATTCTTCTGTTCTGTCCTCGAAAACAAATCAAGGTGCTATTGTCATAACTCATTAACATTTAACAAGTCTACAATAACTGCAAATCACACCAAATTACTATGTGTTTATAATGACTGAGACACTAAGCTTATTTATGATTGCTTTTTATCACAGATGATGTTAAGTTACGTGACTCAGTATGTTATTTGGTGAACTATTACACAAATGACAAATTATTAAACTGTTGTGGGAAACAGAGACTTTTTTTTTTTTTAATTAAAAGGAATGTCTGGGTGTATCAAAATAAATGACATAGTCAAGCTATGCAAAAATAGGAATTGTCTGCTTCTCGTACTCGGGAATTCAGCTGTTAAATCTGACCAAGTGACTTAAGACATCCATGTTATTCTCGGTAGGATCAACAGCTCAGAAAAATAAGTTATTGTCATTTCCTATAGCAACCTATACAGAGTACTCCCACAAAGTTAATATTAAAAAATAAAAGCAGTAACTATTTTAAACCTGTGTCTTCAGCAGTGGCTCCTTACTAACAACTTTACCTTATTCGGTAGTAATTGACAGTGTGGGGTCATTTTATACCACAAGTTAATGGCTACAGAAACCCCCCCCTGCACAACAATTCACATTTCAATTCAGAAACTGGGAGAAGTACAAGACTATAGATATAGGGTAGGATAGTGTAGAATAGTGTAGAATAGTGTTGAGACAAGAAGCATTGTAAGTGAGATTGTTCTTTTTTAGGCACTAGATAATTTAATTTAGATTTGCAGAAATCATAATTTCAGTGTCTGATGTGAGAGTATCCTAAGGGGAAATATGTAGGTGCAGTATAGTCATGAAATAAATTTCAAACTACACAGTAGTGTTATGATTAGGATTTTCATATATGCACAAAAACAGAAGCGCAAATGCATGATGATGCCCACAGAGGAAAAAGTAATCAGTATGGAGCTTGAGTACATTACAAATAAGATGGTAATTGGGATAATTTTATGTATTATAATTTTGAATTTTATCAAATTTCTGCTTTAGTTATATAAAACCTGAATATGTCTTTAAAAAATAATCCCAAAATATCCTACTTCTAACACATTAGCTACTTAACTTCGGCCTCATTGTGATGCCAAGATGATTTGTTGCCTTTTCTTTTACATACCTTTTATATAATTTTTATGTATCCTCAGTATTCTTAGCATGCATAGTTGTAATTCCTTAAGTCTGATAACCTAGCATAGCCCTAGTATTCTGTTAGGCCAGGAGACCAAACATCCTAAAGGCCTCGTAGTAGGAGGCTGGAAAACCCTACACTATCTTGGGAAACCAAGGTCCTCCCTAGAACATATCCTGTAAACTAGAGATTTGGCTCATCCAGGGGGGACTTCCTCGGATAGGGGAATATCACGCCATTCATCCAGGCCTCCCACTAGGGTATCCTTGTTAGATATGCTAATCTGTAAAGCCTGTAAATTGTACGTGTGATTTATCATGTGTGTGCATTGCGGCACCCACCTAGGCAAAGTGGTGCACCAGTAAGGATCCTTATGAAAATACAGAGGTAAAACCTCTTTATCCCTTAACCGTGTCTGGCTCTCAATTTTTTAAGACCAGAAAAAGCATCAGTTGATGCTCTAAGTTTGCAGCAAATCAGATTTTCTGAAGTTTTGCTAAACATCTTAATCTGATATTATTTTAAATTTGTGTTCATGTGGTGAAAAATGTAACATATATTTTAATATTAAAGACATATATCAAAAGGAGAAAGTATGAAAGGTGAGGTCTTCTTTTCTGTTCAAACAATAATATTTTCCATGACTTTGATGGAATCTTCCCAATTTGATAAGCAATTATTAACACCTCTGCTGATGAAAGCTTAATTCTTTGAAAACTAACTTTTATCATCATCCGTGTGCTAGTTCTACATGCAAAAAGCAATGTGCCTCCACATATACATCGATACTTTATCATGCATGGAGAAAAGCAAGGCAAGTCAAAGGATAAACTAAAAAGTTTCAATCTGGTAGATACATTTGTGACTGTGGTCATACAATTTTCATTTTGCTTCTCTTTGATAATAATTATAATATTACATAGAAGACCAGTAACTTGTATAATTATTGTAATTTTAAGGGACAAAGAAAAGCAAATTAATTTTCAGGTTAGTACTTTTTTTGCAATTATTTTTCAATTAGTTTTTAGGAGTATTTTACCCAAAGAGTTTTATTCTTTATCTTAACTTTTTATTATCAAATTTATACCTTGTTTCAAATAGTAGACTAAAAATAAAGACCTGGAAGGTGAAAAAGAAGAAAGGAATATGAAGCTACCAAATTTGTTAGAGGATTTGGGAATAAGTTTAATGCTTAAAGCTTTATTTTAGTGTATACATTTGAGATTAGGAGTATATATGTAAGAGCCCACACATGTACATGAACATGTACATATACTTATAACTACACTTACTGAAGAAGTCTGCTATCGTCTTTAAATGTTTAAAATACCAAGCATAATTATAGCACTTAAAAAATATGGTACTTTTTGGTGCAAACATTCAGTTATTTTTGTCTGAAAAGGCTGTGGAAACACTTGTTTTCTAAGGAAAACAGAAACACACATTTTTACATTTCTATATAGTTACACAGAGGAAATGTAAAATACCCCAAAGCGAAATGTAATAATACTCTCACAGAAAAGGAAATAGAGATTGCCTTGTACAGTACAATAATCTAGCAGTAAGACATTATCAAAGAGACAGAATAGTGAGCATAAGAATGTGATCACTATTGTAGAAATGTTAGTGTGTCTTGATAATGTATTTTTTATGATTTAAACAGTGGGCTGGTAACAATGGCTGAAGAAAAAGATCTGTTCCAAGGGGTATCTGGGGATCCTTCTCAGGCTTGTGCTATTTTCACTTGCTATCCAAGTTAATAAGAATTTAGATACCTTAATGCTGTTTTAATTTAAATTTAACCTTAATGCAAATACCTTTCCATTCCTATGCTACCAAAGTTTAAGTTGCCACTCTTTCACCTTCCCATACAATCTAAATAGATATGCCAGTAAATAAAGTGCTGCTGGAACTCAGAACCTTCTCAGTCTTGGTCTTGGTCAAAGAAACAGATCAAAACCCCATGAACCACATTGATGCCTTAAGTTTTAGCTTTCATATTGTCCATTTTCTGTACTGCATTAGTATACAACTCTGAACTTCATATAAAGTGTTAGCAAGTTCTCTTCACAGTTTAGTTAGACAAAACAATCCTTTTCCAGCCTGAGAACCAAGGACACCATTGCAGCTTCAGGCCCAAAAATTGTAAACAACAGCGAATGGAGGAGAGCAATCTGGGAGGATGGGACTTCATAACCTGAAGCTGTAACTGGACAATTAACCCCAATATGTAAATGGACCACAACTTATAAGAGTGTGAGAATGTGTGACCCAGCGTCCATCTTGGGTAGAGTCACGGCCGGGCTCTTGTACTGCCCAAGGTGTATCCTTTGAAGGCCTTTTAAAAAATACCTGCTTTATTCCCTTAACTCTGCCTAGCCTCCGTTCTAGGCAGCCTCTCAAGGCATCAACATAACAATCAAAAAGATTACATAAAGAGGAAAAAGAGTAGGTGGCAGGAATAGCCATGGATTTACACCATAAATCCCAATCTTGTGTAACCATAATGTATATGACAATAATGGATGTTCAAAATGCTAAAATTAACATGTTTAGCAACTCTTCTGGTTTTGGGGGAAAAATAACATTTTTCCTTGTCAGTTTGTTCATCAGTTATCAAAGCTATATTTAGCATGCACATTGTAAACTTCATGTGCACACAGACCTCAGGTACCTATATAATCTGTGCTAAAAAAAGCTGAAAACATCTTATAGCCTTTTTATAAACTTGCCCTTAATATACCCCTGGGGGACTGAAAAGTACTATTGTACATTCTAAAGAATATGAAGCTGAAGGAGAGAAAAACTACAGAATTCTTTCTCAACAGGAAAAAATTGCCACAGCAGCTTCTGTAGAGTAGCTCTTTGTCTCTTTCTGTTAATACTCTTTTGCAAGTGAACACAAAATGCTTTACCTTGAGGCATCGTTGTCTTAATATTCTCAGTCCAGTACACACTTGCTGCTTCACTTCTGAAAGCTGCCCATAAGATGAGGAACTAGTTCTGGGAGAGTGCAAGCCCATAAGACTGAAACTTCCAGAGTAAGCAAAAATATGCCCTGAACACCTGTTTTGGTATAACTTCCAGAATGTTTGAAATGTGGGTAGGTCAAGAAATGAAAGACTTTTCTGAAGTCAGGACTATGTTTTTTTTTTCCAATTTCTTCTGGTCATTTTCTCATACATTGATGAATTGTCTGTCATGCTAAAATGAATAATGTCTGAGTTGTATTTTTAGCAAAGTTCTATTGAGGTCTAACTAATGTACCTGGTCTTGGAATTTTTTTTTTTTTTTTTAAACTCAGACTAAAAGGATCCACTGTAATGGAATATTTGAATATTTTTTCTAGTAAAGATGAAGTTCAACATTGACAATTAGAATTTTCTTATTCCCACCTGGTTTTGGTTTTATTTTTGGTTGGGGTTTTTTTAAAATTTTTTATGTTTGATTTAATTGACCTTCTTTTATTTCACTTTTAATTTGACACTATTATTATCATTATTCTGTTGAGCCATCTGATATCTGATCTTCTCTAATACCTGATTCTTTAGAATGTAGGTGTCATGTAACTGCAGAACTGTGGTTCTTATATAGTCACTGGATTATTAATGTATCTCTCCCCTCTAACTAAGAGCTGGTGAAAACAGTTGAAAATGTTTTAAATTGTAGAAATTTTTGTAACTTAGATCTCAAGATAAATCTGATGGTGAGCTTCCCTTACAGTTACAAGGGTATTCCACTAGAGTTAGAGGATTTTTCTTTTTCACCGTGTTTCATTAAGGTTTTTATCAATTGAATGTTTATTATTATTATGACTTATTATTCTGTACTATGATTATACTGAGATACTTACAGTTCTTCACAATAATTCAAGAACAGCATTGCCTTTCATCTCTCTACAAAAGTAGATGTAACACACCAGAAGACTACAGAGCATGAAGCTTTCAACAATTTGTGGAATGTTATCCACAGGCTACAGCTTCCATCTCCACTTCTTAAGTCCCCCTGCTGTCGCACCAGGTCTGAATTTCTCTGTAATATGTCACTGTGCTGGAGTCAAATACCTTATTGTGCACAGACTGTTTGTTAGGACTATTTATATAGAACTACTGCATACATACATGTATGTACATATATATATATATATAATTTTTTTGTCCTTTTTTTGGCACACAAAAGTAGCAAATAGGATTTATTCTCTATGGCAAAAGCTGTGAAAGGAGTCTCCATGTAGATTTTTTAAATGTCTCACTTTTCTATAGAAAGACAACTCAATTTTTTATCTGATACAAATGTAAGACTTAAATAAAAATTCTTCCCCCAAGTAAGATTTTTCTTGTTATCAGTATACTAATTAGAAGTGCTCTACTTACCTTGTTTCCACTAGGTCAGCAGTAGTAATTAGAACAGATTGAATGCAGTGAATTAGGTCCTGAAGGATACTATGCTCAAAATCTTGTTTATAGGCAAAAAAGGAAGCACATCTTGGATATAAATAAAATCAATAATTCATTGTTACTATAACTGAAATCTCAAGAGTGTAATAATGTTTAGTCCAGGTCTTTTTAGTCCAGTTATATAAAAAAAGATAATGATGAAACTAAAACTGTTCTACACAAAGTTCTTAGTTTCTACCCCTTTTCCTGGTGTTTTGCTCATGCTGCTCCTGCTCCTCTGGCCCTAAGATCTGTAGCTTCACACAGCAGGGAGGGCTATAATGAATTGTCAGCATCTGGAATCCTTCACCAGGAGGAGTATGATGTTCATGTTGCTGGTTTCTCCTTCAGCCCTCAAGGGTCAGCTTGGGATTATTTTATGTATTTTTTAACACACTTTTACACTTTGTCATTGGCCTACGCTCCAGGTTACAGTGAAATTTACTGTATTTTGTGACCTTTACGCCTGTTACATACTATTTCCTCATTTCCTTTGCTTAGCCTTAAGCTCAACTCCAGGTATATAGCCCACCTATAATTACCTAGAGCATGATTGTTTAACATAACTTCAAATATTTATATTCTTTTAAGCAATGAAAATATTTCAATACCCTAAAATATAAGCAGGAAAATTTGTATATGAGGATAACAAAGAAAAAATATTGAAAGGCATACACAACTCTCTCTGAACACAAGAATTAAGTGCAGACAAAACAATCTTCTGGAGCAGAGATGTTGAAGGATGGTCACACAGACAGCTATAGGCAAAGTACCATTTAAATGACTGATGCAGGATTAAAGCAGTTAGCTCCAGTTCACCTGCTACTGGATTAAATTGAAGTAAAAAATTACATATGTTGTTGCCTTGCAGCAGTGTATGACTACAGCCTTGCAGTATATGACTGTAGCATCTGCTAAAAAGCCTACTGAAATCAAAAGAATTCCAGGAAGAATTAAAAATATACCTTGAGATTTTAAGTATCAATGCCTTTTGTATCTCTTTCTCATGAAAGTCATAACAGGGACAGAAGACCTATTTCATAAATCTTAAGCCCAAATTTAGTAGTGATTTTCCATTAAATGAAAAAAGATTTGCTGACAACATGATATTGTCTCTGAAAAGTGAATGTTTCTCCTGGGGCAAAAAAAGTTATTTCCTATAAAAAATTGATTTGGGAGTGAAGGCATAAGGTAAAGAGAGTGTTCTTTCTTTTGTTCATCAGAAGATAGCAAAATATATTATTTGTTTAGAGCATTATATGTAATTAACTAAAATAAAAAATATCTGAACACTGTAAAAGGTAGTACTATATTTGGAAAAGTCACTAAACAATGTGACTATTTTACTGCAGTGCATGGAAACAAATAACCATTTTTAAAGAATGCATAGGTTTTGCACTTTTTTGTTTTGTTTTTGTTGGAATTTTTGGGTTGGGTTTTTTTCTGTTGTTAATTTTCTCTTTTGGGGTGGTTGTTTTTTTCCAAGAGTGAAAAATATTTCATTGTTCAATCTCTCCTGGATATTTTTTAAGTGTGACATGAATGTTTGAGAAACAGTCGATGTGATGTCAGTACAACTGTTTGGACAACTAATTGTTCAGCAGATTTTGAGGAGGTAAAAGTGGTTCCATATTTTGCATTTCCTTATAACAAGATGAATCTCAAACCCTACAACTCTCACACCTGCAGCTGAGGGAAATAAAATTATTCTGAAAAATTGCTGCTACACACTGACCAACAGATTATAGGTGGTCTATATCTTTCATTTATTTCTCAGTTTCCTGAACTGCTTAGTTAACATGTTGTTCAGTTATGAGAAAACTTTTATTACTTAAGTCAATATCAGTTGTATGTTCTGGTATGCCTCCTTTCCATTGCATATTTAAAGAACATAATTCAAAAGGACTAAGCATGACTTTTTCAGTAACTTATTAGAAAGTGTTTAACTTCTCTGCAGAAGAAAAAATAAAACACATTTGCATCTTTATATATAAAAATAGGACCATGTATACAGAGACAAATCCTTTTGTACAGGTAAAATGTCTCTATGAATGTCTATAAGTAGAAGTTAATCCAGGGAAATACACATTATCAGGAATCAGATGCTCTACTGTTCAATAATTTCCAGAAAGAATTTGTAAAATGTTATAAACATTGTCACTCTATAACAATATCAGTTCAAACTGGTTTGACTTACCCTGAGTCCAACTAGGCTGACTCATAGATAGAAGCTTAAAATAGAGCAATAGATATTTTGATTTTTTGTGTCAGTCATCTTGGTTAGATGAAATACTGTATTTCAATAAAATCATATGTGTTCAGGGACATCAATTTTATAGGGATATATAAAATTTCATAATATTTGCCACTATTAATGCCCTCTTTCAATATACAGAGATCCAGAAGTATAGGAGTTTTTTTGAATTGCTTTCATTGAGCCATATCACTAGAATGAAATATCCTTCATCTACCAAAAGTTAATTTAGCTCATCAGCAAAGTCTGGTTTTTGAGCACAGCTTTCTGGATTATATCCTCTTCTGTTGTTAAAAGCACAACAGGAATCTTGTCTTTGCTAGGTTGAATTATTTGTGAACATTTTAAGTAGAGCAATGCAATAACTATAGACTTAATATATAATATTGAGACTTTATATAGCAGACTCTCACAACCCTGATAGCTATGCATTTCTTATCCATTTAACCCTGCCAGGGACTCTCTTATTCATGTTAGCTAGTCCACTATCCTCTTTTGCACATTCAATCATATATAACTTGTTATTATTTCATTTTCTATTTTCTGCTCTTTCCTGGACTGTCATAAATCTAGTGAAAATTGTTTTATAATAATATTTTGCTATCTGCTGAGGTCTTTGCTAGGTTTGAACCATGTCAGAATTCTTTTTTTATTTACCACCTACATGGTTTTTTAAGGTATAAACTCTCTATCCCTCTGTTTGATTTTGCAACAGGAAGAGAAATTGTTCTCCATAAGAAAATAGTAAGAATCCATTCTTCTTTTCTAAATCAAGCTGAATTTATTTCTATTTATCATGATATTTATTTGGGACTTTCCAGTTTCCTTTGTTTCATTTCATCTGGAATTGTAGGAATGCAGTTTCATTGAACATTTGACTGTTTCATACCCATTTAATAAGTAAATTTTTTATTTGTACAAAAAATCATAATTCTTGCTATTTCGACAACTTAGATTTTCTTATTCCGACAAAAACATGTGATTACTTGTTTGTCCTGCAGAGTTGAGCAAGTCTTAGGCTTGAGGGGGATAAATTATTTTAGTTTTGTGAATTTTCAACAAAAGTAGCAGGTTTAGTCTTGGTCATGAATCTTTTTAATTGGCAAAATACCTAATTTTAATTAGGATATGCACAATAACATTAATCTATATGTCTCCTGCTCTTTAGCTTATTTTTGTAGAAGCAGGATCCTCTTTATCTCTATCTCAGTAGTTTCTCTGCTCCTAAGTGGTTTTATCACTAATGTTCAATCCATCTAAAATTCCCTGAGCATTATTGCTTACTGGCTTGTTACAAATTTTTTCTGCAGCATTATTCTACTACATGAGCTAAAACAGAGGAAGAGATGACTCGGATGATATCTGTCAACTTTATTATGTAAGATTCCATTTTAGATAGCTTTTAAAGCAAGCAACAATAGCATGCAGCAATTTGCAGTGATTTTTGAGATGTTGATCTTTGCTCTAAAATCCTAGGGAGAAAGAAAGATAAAACTTTAAAAAACTTGTGCATGATGGAAATGAAAAGAATCTCATTCTCTTTCATTTTGAAAAGAATAAAAAGGAGAAGTGAGAATATTTGAACCTACAAAACCCATAACTCTTGTAATATGTTAAAAAGGGAAACAAAATGAAAATAAAATAAACTAAATGCAATCTTAAGGACAAAGCCGAACCAAACAACTTTTCTAGACAAGATTCTAATCTGCTGGAACTGTAAATTAGTACATGGGGTACCATGATTGCAGAATGGCACTACACATGTAGTGCTCTGCTCCATAAACTTGTGCTTGTCCCTAGAAGACACTAAATAAAGTCTATTGCAAAACCAGTTACATTCCTCATAACTCTCATGCTTTATTTGGTTTTTGCAGAGAAACTGAGAGTAATGAAAGACAGAAATAGAGTGTTCTACAGGAGGTATGAATGTAGCTTCTGTAATGAAGATAATAGTCTTGTATAGTTACTGTAAATAATACAATAAATATATATGCTTAAAAAAGAGAGAAAAAAGAAAAAGGAAAAAAGACAAAGGAAAAATAAAAAAGAGAAAAAGACAAAGAGAAAATAGAAAAAAATAAACATATCAGATCATGCTAAGATAAATACATTCCTATTACTAAGAAATGCATTCAAACACAATTAATTATGAGACGGTCCCCAGGAAAAAAAAAAAAAAAAAAAAAAAANAAAAAGAGAGAAAAAAGAAAAAGGAAAAAAGACAAAGGAAAAATAAAAAAGAGAAAAAGACAAAGAGAAAATAGAAAAAAATAAACATATCAGATCATGCTAAGATAAATACATTCCTATTACTAAGAAATGCATTCAAACACAATTAATTATGAGACGGTCCCCAGGAAAAAAAAAAAAACAAAACAAAAAACCCCAACAAAAACAAAAAACAAACCAACAAAAGGAACCTGCCAAACTGGGAGGGAGCACAGCCAGGACAGGTGACCCAAACTGACCAAAGGGCTATTCCACACCACAGAACA
The DNA here is from genome assembly GCA_013398275.1 of Promerops cafer. Taxonomy (NCBI): domain Eukaryota; kingdom Metazoa; phylum Chordata; class Aves; order Passeriformes; family Nectariniidae; genus Promerops; species Promerops cafer. The sequence continues at coordinate 506,639 of VZSE01004120.1, read as the reverse complement.
TCAGACCTAGTTACTTAAACTAAGAGAGCTACCTGGAAAGGCAGCTGGTCTGGGTTTGGTAAAGGGGTTCTGGCATCTGTCAGCAAATGATGAGCAATTGCATTGTGCATCACTTAGGACTTTCATGGTGATGATGATGATACCATTATTACTATACTTTATTTTCAATTATTAAACTGTTCTTATCTCAAGTATTACTTTGATTCTCCTCAAAATTTCACCTGGGTGTTGGGGGAGGAGTGTAGGGGTTGAGCTAGTGCCTGTGTGGCGTTTCATCTCTGTCTGGGCTAAAAACCATGACACATCTGTAGTATAAAAAACCCTTAACAAACAACCAACCAAACAAAAAGTCCCTATGAGATTTTACTTGATTGCTTTATCGAGAAATTTGGTGCACATTTACAGAGTTCAAACTTCATCAGGCACAGATCTTTCAACCATAATTCCAGATATTATTGCCTGCCAGTGACAGATGAAATCTGATTTCTATTCTACACCAGCTCTGCATTGCTACAGCCCATATTTGAATGCATGGTTAGTACTTTAGTTACTGCATTTTTTTTTCTTTGGATTGTACTTTCAGGGTGGGAATGTTTGAAGATTCTTAATTGCAGGGGGGAATATAAGACTGGAAATACATTAATACATCAATAAACTGAAACAAGCTCTGCTGAGAGGCTGAGGGTCCTGGGCTTGTTCCCTAGAAAAGGGAAAATTTGAGAGGAGTTTGTCACCAAACTAGCACGGTTAGGCTTTTCCCAGAGCTGCCTGGAGGGAGGATTAGAATGAAAAGCCATAGATTGAAGCAAGATTGGTTCAGACTGGCAATAAAAATAATTTTGCAAAGAAAAAAAATGAGAATGTTTTCTACTGTGTCATGTACTGGAGGCTTGCAGCTCCCTGGAGCTCCCCGGGGGGCAGCAGGACATGGCTGGGCAGCAGAGTGTCCCACTGCCCCTGCTGGAGATCAGGGAGGGACACAGGGCACCAGGGTGGCCCCTGCGCTGGGCGCTGGGCACTGCCCTGGCGATGGCAACGGGCCAGCGCTGGGCTGGGACACGGACCCACGGGTGCCCAGCCGGGCAGGGCCCAGGCCTTGGCAGGGCTGCGGGGAGCTGGACACTGTCACTGCGTCACCAGGGCAGGGACTGATGGCTCACAGCAGGACTAAAATGAGTGTAGGGCCATGGCCAGGGATTGACTGACCCCAGGGAGGCTGGATGGAAACAGTCAGGCCTGGTAGTGCCCTCAAGACCTTGATCCATTGCAGTGAAAATACAGACATTAACGCAAGCAGAAAAAACCCAACCAAGTAGGTTTTTTTGTCTTTTTTTTTTCTTTTCTAGGTATTACTAATTCATTATTTTATTCACCCAAATACATGCCAAATTCATGTCTCCTTGTTAGAGGTAAATAATAGTTCATTTTTAACAATGTAAATTGTTAACATTGCTTTAAGTAGAATTTTCCAAGTTTAGAGCCTTGAAATTCTATTTGTTCATTTCTACAAAAGATATAACACAGATCTTCATAAAGTGTAGAAAAAAAATCTTATTTCCCTTTTTTTTTGAAATCTCTACAATAACAAAATGTCACGAGGAAAAAAGCATTGTCTGGAAACATGTAACAGAAGAATAATCTCATTTATTTGCTTACTACTACTTTATCTGTTTGAACTAGACAAAAAAAATAATTTGTGATATTAGTGTCATCATCAATTACTGGATGTAATTATTCATTGTAATTAAACATCAATTTTTCAGAAATAAACTATAATTTTTCACGGTCTTTTATCAGTTGCATATTTTTCTCTAGCGGGATCTTAGGCAACACTGGTCCAATGGATATCAGATTTCTCTGAGGCAGAAAAAAATGAGAAAGGTAGAGGGTGTGAAATCATATATTCATTATATTTGGCATGTCCATGAGGTTGCAAATATCTTGGTTCACTAACTAATGAAGCCACTGAAGTTATCTCAGGTATTACCATAGCTTGAAAAAGCAGGGTATTTAAAAAAATATTTTTGAAATCACTTTTAAAAGGTCTTTTCCCAGAGAATTTACTAAAAGTTACACCTGAAAAATAAAACCCAAACCAACAAAAATTAGAATGTAGTGGATATTGACTTATCCTAAATGGCATGAGCATGATCCTGACAACTTTCCAGCAAAAACTGTTTTCACATAAAATGTGAATATATTATCTCTCAAATAATACCATGTGGTTTAACTTTCCATTTATAAGAATGTCCCTCACAGCACAGCTGCCATCAATTTTATTAACTGATTTATATTGTTTCAAATATGTTTACAGTTTAGTTTGCAATTTTGTAATGGAGTAGATATTAGCCAGATAACAATAGTCAACCATTAGATTTATGAAATCTCAAAATTGTTTATAAAATTTGAAGTGTTAAAATTACTGGACTGCAAAAGACATTCAGCAATAAGATTTTTTTTAAAAAACCCCCTTCATTTGGCATATTTCCAGTTGCAAGAACTGAAATTCCTCCAAAAAGTCTTCCACATAATCAAACAAAGAAAATTATTGACAAAATTAACACAGGTCACCTTATATAAGGGGAAGTAGCTCACCATTGTGAGGAAGTCCAGTGAAACTTATCTGGCCTTAATTAACACTTCCTGTGTCCCTCTGTTTGCTATGAGATAAAATGCTTGTGCAAAAAATAAAAAGCCTCACATTCCAAGACATCAGAACCATGACATACATTGTAGGTTTCTCATTCCATGCAATTTAGAGGTTTAAACCAAGAACTGAGATTTCCTTACACAAATGATCAGGAGGAGTATTAGAAACTTCTGCATTAACAAGAGAAACAAATTCAGTTTTTGTCAAAGCGAGTATTAAAAAAATTTTTAGTAATAATTTACAGCTCAAAGTTGCTACTGGGGCTATTGAAACCAAAGGTGTGAATTTACTAAGTACTCTCTTCCAGGAATATATCAAGGAATAACACAGGCTTTGTGCTTTCATTAAAAGTGCTTTTGAGAATATGACAAAGACCTCAAATTAATTTTTGTTAGTTACTGATCAGAAATTATTGTTTTCACTTAGATTTACAGTTATACCAGTCTAGACTGAAATCAAGCTTGAACTTCAAGGTCATCAGGAGAACAATCTTCACCACTGTTGATTTATATGAGAAATAAAGAAGAGGTTATATGCAAGGAATATCTGGGCACTTAATGCAAACAATTTAACAATCATATACAAATATGTCAGTAGAAATTAGAAGAGAAAATAGCAGCAGAAATGTGGCTTTGAAATAGTTTAATATATTAAAATAGTATACAAAGCTTAAAAACTATTTAAATTGTTTAAGACCCATGCAGTTTCATATAGGACTTTTATTATATCCATAATCTATGCACAATTAAGCAATCATATCTGGTGTCTTGCCTGTGCAGAGATTGTAAATGAAGACTAGAGCTAATCCTTCACAATCACAGGTGTTGTAAATTTTGTTTGACTTTTTGTGGGAGAAGGGAATGAGTCTTTATGTCACGGCTAATAGCTAATAAGGAATATGATGTGTGAAAGGCATTGCTCATTTTCATAAAGAGTACATGTCCATGTGATGCAGGAAGAATCCCTTTGGCATTTGAGTGCACAAAAAACCCAAAAAAAACCCCCAAAAACTAAAAAGACATAAACTTGTAGTTTTGCTGGAAAAAGAGAGGGTTCATTAGAAGCAAACAAGAAGAAATAAAATTTTTCAGTGGGTTGGATGCTATCAAGGCATATCTAATTTCCATTCAGACTTCCTGTATAAATCTACATGCTACAGCCTTTAACAGCAGCGTTTCATGCTCAGTATGGCAAACTGAAGTCCTCATTAGTTCACTTTTTAGAAAGCAACATTCATTGGGCTATTTAGGCATTACATTCTTAATACTAGGAAAAGAAAGTGGTAAAATCATAAGAAAATACTATGTGTTTTACTTTAGACATGTGGCGTTATTTAATACATTTACTAAATATGACCAGAAGGAAATCTAAGTTCATCTGAATTTGGAAGCCTGTACATGGATAGGCATGAAAAATCTGATTGAGGTTTTTGTAGCAAGGATTGGGTATAGGTTCGTATTCTTAGCATGAAAAGAACAGAAAACTTTCTTTTACTGGAATTCTAGTTCCTTTTGTTACAAAAATTGCTTCAGCATGCACCAAAAGTGTTTTTTCTTGCTATGTTACTGATGTTGGGTTATTGCACAAGGATTTTTTATTGCTGTCACTGACTGTTTTTCAAATGAACTTCTAGCACGACAGAGAACAATAGCAATTAAATGTAGAATGCTGTATAATCTTAGCAATAGAAAGTATAAGAAAATTACATTCAGGATCTGTACAGAAGCTAAATATCTATTTCTTCTGTCTGTTAGCATAGTCATGACAATGGAATGCATTAGGTGTCTACATATGAATGCTTTGAAGATTTACCTTCATGACCACAGTGGAAATAAAAAAGTTTTTCTCAGTGCTTTCCTTTGAAATTGTGTTTTGTACCTATTACCTCTTAACTTGGAAAAATGTAGCCCCTTAAAATATATTATTAATATAGCCTGAAGAGAATTATTTGAAAAAAAATACTTTAATAAATAAAATATTACTTAAATTTATTAGTTAATTACAACTCTTTTAATTGACAAGTCATTGGAATCCAATATGATTCTGTACGTAGCCCCATTTCTCAGGAATTTCACTTCCTTGAAATGATGGGATTTGGCTGTCTATGATTCTAAGACAGCGACAAAAGCTTAAGAAAAATTACGTGTAGTACTTATTACATCAAGCAGTTATTGTTTTCACTGGAATAAGAACTGTATTCTTACTGTAGCTATCACAATATTATGGAGGAGAAAGAACAGTTTATCAGAATTTAGTAGCATTTCATGTATTTACACCAATAACTGACAGAAAAGGAATTTTTTTACCATATTCTTTGCCTTATTAAACAGAAGAAAACAAGGAAAAAAAAGCCCAAACCAAATAAACTCAGTAACCCAAACCAGAAGACTCTTGTCCTTTTCAAGTCATTTTTATATTTATTCAACATCTATAACTATGGTAAAATTTATTCTTCAAGTTTTCAATACAAAAGTATGTGCAACATTATCACAAGCAATGTTTCTGAGAGAAAAAGAAACTTAAGTACAGAACATCTCATTACACTAGGGTTAATGGTAAAATTCTGTATTTGAATTCATCTCACATAGCATTATATACCTCTGTAGTGACTCCTAACTCAGAGTTTATCTTACTGAATTCCTTTGAAGTTAATGGAGGGGGAAAGAAACTCTTAGTCTGTCTTCCTGCATAAGTCTATTTTTTTCCACTGACTGTGAATGGATCTCAACTCAGAAAACATATTTGCATTTGCTTAGATTAGTCCCAGCAAGAACTGCAGTGCAGCCAAGATGCTGACATCCCAAGGTAATAAATACATCACTCTAATACCCCTAAATCATAACTCTTTTTTTCTGTGTAAACAATCTCAATGAATGGTAGACATGGAATCATTGTGAAGCAATTGTGTTTGTTTAGAAATTGAATTTTGAAAAAAAAAAAAGATTTCTTAATTATGTGTAAATCAGGTCTTTCATATTGATTTTAGCAGTGGTATAAAAATACTACAAAAAGTGTAATTCTACTTCCTTGAGTCTCACTTTCTCTACTTTTATATTGTCATCTTGCTTGTCTGTTTGCTAATTGTGCTTATATCTCCTTTTCTCTCTCTGACTAAAAATTATTAGATCAAGCAGAGGCCAGTGTAAGGCAATGGTCCATAACTGATGTGCAAGGGAAGCTGTTAGATATGAGCTTGATACTTCACCTTCAATAAAAAATAGCCCTCACAGATGAACTTAGATTTCCTTCTGGTCATATTTAGTAAATGTATTAAATAACGCCACATGTCTAAAGTAAAACACATAGTATTTTCTTATGATTTTACCACTTTCTTTTCCTAGTATTAAGAATGTAATGCCTAAATAGCCCAATGAATGTTGCTTTCTAAAAAGTGAACTAATGAGGACTTCAGTTTGCCATACTGAGCATGAAACGCTGCTGTTAAAGGCTGTAGCATGTAGATTTATACAGGAAGTCTGAATGGAAATTAGATATGCCTTGATAGCATCCAACCCACTGAAAAATTTTATTTCTTCTTGTTTGCTTCTAATGAACCCTCTCTTTTTCCAGCAAAACTACAAGACAGTCTATAAGCAGAAAGAATATATATCCTATTTTCTATAGTGGCATTTATCTTTGTTAAGGAAACTTCCCTGTCTGACCACCCAGGAGCCACTCTGAGAGTCACACTTGCACCACCTGAGCTGGGACCAAAGCCCCTTTGCAGCTACACACAACAAACTCACAGAGTCAGACCACAATTCCCTACTGGCTCAACCCAAGTTTTCCCATTGCAGAGTCTCAGACGTCGCAATTCTAAAAATAATTTAATCTTGGTGCAAAAATTATAAAAAAACAGAACAGCTCAAGCTGTGTGCCTCCAAGGAGGGACCCTGAACAAAGGAAACCCTGGGCTTTTATACCCTCACAGTCGAAGTGCACAAGCATGTCAGGATCATTGGCTCCTGCCATGTCTCTGAGTGTCTGATCACCTGGCAGGGCCACAGGTGCCCTTTGCTCATGGCAGCTCCAGGCCCCTTCCCTTGCAGTCCAGCCACCCAGAGCTCCATGTGCTGCTCCCCCTGCAGCTGCACACCGGGTTTCCGGCGCTGAATGTAATCCTCAATATCTTAAATGGTTGCAAAAAGAGTTTCCTATACAACTTCCTTGCTCTAATAATGGGTGTATTATTAAATTTTAGGAAATCTTTTTGAATTTTCAAGTTCTAAGATAAGGCCAAACCACAGGATGACAACAACAGACCAACTGCTGTCTTCTATTAAAAAGTTCAAGCTTTCAAAAATGCTATTTTTAGTCCTGTTCTACATATTACACAAAGCACATATTTCACGCAGGAAGAACCAAAGGCCAGGGGATTTTTATTATCTATTATTTCAGCCATCTCAAAGTGATTTTGAGAGGTCATATGGGCCATTATCCTGCACTGAAATATCAACTATTTCAGATGTCAACTTCTTCCATTTATCTGCAAGCAAAACCCCATTTTGTATTCAAAGTGGCTGCCATTAACTGGCCAATTAGTTAGAAATACAAATTAATTTTCATTGTGATAATTCTCAATTGGAATGCATGGAAGTGGAATAGAAAATATGAGACTATATGACCTGGTTGCCTACTCATTAACCCGAAATTAAATTTAAACCACAAAAGCATAAGACTAAATTGTTACATTGTATTTTTTCTTAATTTATAACAGGCAAGTGAAATTATTTGAATTCTGCTTAGGCTTTATAATATTTATTCCAATTTTATTCTGAGAAAATCATAAAATTATAGAATCATTTGGGTTGAAATGGACCCTGAAGGTCATTAGTTCCAAGCTCCCTGCAGGGAGTAGGGACAAGTTCCACTAAACCAGCTTGCTCAAAACCCCATCAACCTGAACTTAAACACTTCCAGGGATGGGGCATTCACAACTTTCCTGGGAAACTTGTTCCTGTGCCTCACCACCCTCACAGTAAATAATTGCTTCATTATATCCAATCTTGACCTATCTTCTTTTAGTTCAAAGCTATTACCCTCTGTCCTGTCCCTATAGGCCCTGGTAAAAAGTCTCTTTTCATCTTTCTTTTAAACCCCTCTTAAAGAATTAAAAGACCGCAGTAAAGTCTCCCTGGAGCCTTTTGTTTTCCTTGCTGAACCTCAACTCCCTTAGCCTGTCTTCATAGGAGAATTGTTTCATGGCTCTCCAGTTTATATGTTCTTGACTACTGTGAGAGACTGAAATGGTTAATGGCTTAAACACTGCTAAAATCATCAAAGGGCTTTTGTTCTTTTGTTCACTGTAGCAAACTGCAAAGAAACAGCTGTCCATCTGCAACCAGCAAAGCCCACCCCTCCCTGAATATGCCTAATAACTGGAATTTGAGCTGTGACTGGGAAGTTGAGATAAGGGGGATACTATTGTCTAATCATCCCAGGTCTGGGGACAAGAATCTACGAGTGATACTGGAAGAGAGACTGGAATGCTGGTGCCTCAAACATTTGGGGGCGGGGAGGNAGCTGTCCATCTGCAACCAGCAAAGCCCACCCCTCCCTGAATATGCCTAATAACTGGAATTTGAGCTGTGACTGGGAAGTTGAGATAAGGGGGATACTATTGTCTAATCATCCCAGGTCTGGGGACAAGAATCTACGAGTGATACTGGAAGAGAGACTGGAATGCTGGTGCCTCAAACATTTGGGGGCGGGGAGGGAGGCTGCCAAAGTGAAAAGCACCCGCCCAGGTGCAGAGAGAAGCACAGCCCACCTCAGGCTACAGCTGGATGTTGAGCAGATAAGGGAAGAGGCAAACCCTGCAAGGTGGGAACTGTCTCCTTGTCCTTACTCAAGTGAACTCAGCTGTGGTAACTCCCCTGCTGGGGGAGTACGGGGACATTCACATGTAGCCTGAAGGTGTTCATCTCTGCGGATGGGCCATAATGGGCCATAATGGACTCAACTGCACTGCTGTAGCAGGCAGCTGTATGATTTTAGAAGGTGTCAAAGACACCCAAAGTGTCCCTGATCCACAACATTACATCATCATCATCCACTTGAAACTCCCTGCCCCAGGGGAGGGACCTGGGTATGACAGACATGACACAGTGCTGGTGTCCTGTGGGATTTCTCCCCACCACTTCTTTGGGATGTCCTTCTCCCAGCCCCCACTGCCACTACTTCTTTGGGACCGTCTTCCCCCACCACCACCTCTTTGGGATCCCCACACCCACCTGATGGATCTGGACTGCAACCACCACTTAAACCCATAGACATTGAAATGCCAACAACCAAGTCTCACTGGAAGGCCTATGCACTATGGGTAGTAAGATCTTTCTACTCTTGTTCTTTCCTTCTCTTTCTTATGCATTTTCTAAAGTGATGTTTTTATGCTTTTATATTTTCATATTACTAACAACAAAAATGGCTACATACCTATTTTCCTGTGCAATCAAATTGTTCTACAATAAACTCTACACATGTATATCTACAAACACTGATCATTCAGTGTTGTTTCAGTCTAATCCACCCCAAGGGATCTATTAACAAGAACCTGGGTTATCCTTGCCTTCTAGGGTGGGTTGTCACATCTACATCTACTCCTTCACTGTCTTATGACCCAGTCATGATTGCAAATATATGTATATCAAAAACATATTCATACAAAATTATTGTGTTTGAATGAATGGGGAAGTTGGTTCATATTAAGAAATGTTTAAGAAAGGGGCAATGGGATCTCACATAGCTGCAGGAAGCTTTATCAGATACAATGGATTTATTCTGGGAAAAGACAAATGTGGTAAAGTAAAAATCAAATGTATCAATCTGTTGAGTACTATCAGTGAGTGAAATTAAAAAAAAAAGTATTATGACACTAGATAATAAAATAGTTTGACATAAAAAAAAATAAAGTTAAACTGGGAAAACTCACTGCTTAAGATAAAATTCCATGCAACTTATGAAAAGTATTCATCTGGAAACAAAGTTTGAATGTTCTACCACCAATGGACAAGATCTCAATACTGTCCAAGGTCTCCCAATCAAGTGCAAATATGCCTCAAAGATCTGAAATTAGTTCAAAAGACGAAAGTCATGGTATCTTCAAGTAGCCAGAGATATTTTTAGCTTGAGAAAGCTGTCATTCAGCAGCTGTGATTCTGCCTTTATTTCATCCTGGTCAGTACTGTACTTTCAGAGAACAGTCTTGGAGTATAATAGAGTTGAGACATTTATGAATATCAAATTTTTTAAAAAGCTGCTCTTATACTTGTGAATATTATGGGAATAGTTGCAGGAAAGAAGTAGGTTAATTAAAGAACAACTGGATATTGTCCATTGTTCCTTTAAAGATTATTAATAAGTCAACGCAAATTTTGTCTCTGAAATCTTGACAAACATGTAATTTATTTATTTCTGGTCTTGTCCATAGAATAGGGCATTTTTATCAATCAAATAGGGCATTTTTATCAACCTGTCCCTTTCTACCAACTAGTGTCAAAACCACTATTATATCATTGGAGAAGTCCTCTCAACATTAAGCATTCGAGAAGCCATTAAAAGGAAACAAAATAATGATTAAAAATATTCCCTTTTTTTCTAACCCTTATTATCTTTCAGTTCATGTTTAAATAAACATGAAAGCCATTGTCTCAGTATGTTACCAACAAACAAGGTACTTTACATGTATTTTCAAACAAGATCAGAAGAAGCCAAAAGATTACAGTTTAACCTTGAACCAATAAATACTTAAAGAAGTAATTTAATTCAATGAAAACAAAAGAGAATAAACAACTGGACTAAAAACTGCAAAGAAATTAATGTAAAACAGTAAATGAGAAAATAGTAGGGGTAATAAAAGCATACACCTACTATATATGATTTGTGAATGAAAACATATTCTGGAGTGACTAAGCAAAATATCCTTCTCAAAAAAAAAAAAAAAAAAAATTATAGTAAAGAACACCAGCTGTCAGGAAGTGATCTGAACTAGCTTTCTTGAGAAGCACAAATACTTTACCTCTGCAGAAAGGAAGAGTTTCAAACAGAATTTGCACTTAGTATTAGTTACCAGGGAAAAGTCATGTGTGTGTCTTTGTTTGGGAAAAGATCTGGGGAGCTGCTGGACAAATGCCTCCTGTTTTGTAGACAGTAGGTAGGGACTCGTGCATATGACAAAGAAGCAGTGTCTCTAGCTGCAGTTCAGGTGTCAAAACTTAGCATTAACACAAAATGTAGTGGATATATATAGCACAAAAATAATAGAACAAAACAATTAAAACTCAGTGGCTTTAAGAGAACATTTTAGAGACAAAAAGAGAATGCAGAAATCAGAAGCAAATACTCAGTGAGCAGAGGTCAGCTAATGCTATGCAAGCTTTTGATAGAATTGTAAGGGAAAATTGATCATACCAATAAGAAAGAAGTACACCTTTCCATCTTTTTAAATTTATGTTCACCTTTAAGAACTTTCAACAGATTAGCTCTGGCTAACAATCAAACTCCCACCAAACTACTTGCTCACTCTTCCCTTAGCAGAATGAATGAGGAAATAAGTACAGGATTAAGACAATTTGTGGGCCAAGATGAAGTCAGGGACATTACTTATCATCACAGGCAATACAATATTAACTTGTGGAAGGTTAACTGAATTTATTGACAGTTAATATTAAAACATAGTTACTAATTCAGGTAGTGGAAACCAGAAGGAAAAACATTAATACAACACCTTTCTTCCTCTCCTTTTCCAGGCTCAACTTGTTTCCTTCACTCCTAACTCCTCTGTCCTCCCTAAGTGGTGCAGAGGAGACGGGACACAGGGCAGGAGCAGTCAGTGCTTTGTGGTCTCTCTCTGCTACTCCTGCCTCTCATGCTTTTCCCTGCTCCAGTGTAGAAGTCCCACAGGTTGCAGGGGAAAATCCAGTTCTTACCGGGTCTCCATCTCTCTCACTTCTCAACCTTTTTGATCACCCCTCTCTGTAGCAATTTCTGCCCTTTCTTAAGTGCACTTTCCCAGAGGTGCCACATCCATAGTAAACAGGCTGAACTGTGTCTTGCAGTAGGTCCCTTAGAGCCAGCTGGAACCAACTGGAAGTGGCTGGCACCGGCAAATGGCAGTCCCTGGACTCTCCCTCCAGGGGCCACCCCTGCAGCCCCTTCCACCTTGATACCTGCACCCAGTGCAGCATTTTACAGAGTTCCCAAGCATAAATGAAATTGTAAATACCAGTGTTGAAGTTCTGTCATAGAACCACAAATGGTTTGGTTTGGAAGGGATCTTAAAGATCATCTAGTTTCAACCCTCCTGCCATGAACAGGAACACCTTCCACTAGACCAGGTCATGCCATGATAAAAATGAAAAAAAATCTGTGAAAGAGTGAAATAGAATCTCAAAGGCTGAATTCTACTTACATTTCAGGGATTAATTATTGCCTTTTAGATGTTAGTTATCTATGTGGATGTCAGAGGTTCTCTATTTTGGCATGGTTTGTAGCCACTGAAATAGCTCTGAGAAGGCCCTTACAATATGAGCCCTTCTTTAGTCAAGATAGGTTAAAAGGGAACACTGTCACAGGCTGTCAGCTCTTTTTAGCTCTGCTTCTGGAGTTGAGCAGAACTGATTGTAACTGAAAAAAAATTATTTGGTGCCTACAAGTTGATTTGTAGTAGTAATGGATTAAATACAGCTGATATTCATAAATGCTTGATAAAATAGATTTTAGAAAGAAATAGTTTCCAGCATGCGTCAAAGAAGTCTATAAATGTTTCTGTGCATTTTGGTTTTCAAGTGGCTTATAATGGTAACTAAAACAATATTTGCTAGATGTTTTTAAATAATGGTGATTACCTTGGCAGGTTTGTGGAAGTGTGATACAGTCAATCAGTCAGGCCTCCCCATATTTGTATTTCAGCCATCATGCCCCATAGCAAAGAGGCTTTCAGTATTTTTCAATTGGAGTATAGCTGCCCTCAGGTCCTCTGTATCCCTGACTCCAGAAGTCATGGGGTCGACCTCGAGTCTCCCCTGGTGCTTTTTGCCAGAGCCTCCAGGAAAGGTTGTTCTCTCCAGCTGCACTGTAGAGCACATTTTAACCTCTTGCTCTGTCCAGGCTGGCCCAAGGGCTACTGCATGGACTGTCTCATGCTGATTTGTTTAATGGCTTGTCATTGCTCAGGGCCTCTCTTGAAATAATTTTTCTTCCTGATCACCTGATAGAGAGGGCTGACAATCAGGCTGTAATTTGGAATATGTATTTTCCAAAAAAATATAACACCCAAGAATGGTTGTGTTTCCTTTCTGTTAGTTGGTGGAAACGCTGTTGTTATTTTATTGATCGCATCCTCCGGGATCTGATGATATCCACCTTGCCATTTTATTCCTAAAGACTGGATGTTCTGTGCGGGTCCCTTGAGCTTGCTTTGCTTAATGGCAAAACTGCCTTTAGAAGGGCTTGAACTATTTTATTTTTCCTTTTGTCAGAAAATGCTGCCCCACACAATGACATCATCAGTATATTACAGGTGTTCCAGAGGTTCATCTTGTTCCAGTGCAATGTGAAATATATATATTAAATATATCTTTTATATTAATTTCATTTTGTGAAACTATTCACAAAGTCTTTGTATTTTTATTTTTCTTGCTAAACCTAAAGTGAAAATTGGGTGTGTCCTTTTTACATTACAGCGTGTCTATTTTACATGTACATTACACAAGTAGCTGAGACACAACTATTTTTAAAAATTATATGACAGAATATTCTGAGTAGAACAAATAAATTTTCACATTATATAATCCTCACATAGGTTTCTAGCATTTCCAAATCAGAATTAAAATTAAAATTCTTCAAGAATATGTGTGGTAAACTTACATGGCATTATAGTTATTGACACAGGGACAAAGTAGGAAGCTGAGAGAACCTGTAAATAATGTGCTATTATCCCTTAAAATTTTGACACATTTCTCACAACAAATCAGTGAATAACTCTAAGAATCCACTTCATGAAGACCATCTATATACCATCTCACAATATTTGGAATCCATGTGGTCACTTTTATAATATGAAACACTTTGATTCACATTCTTTTTCAAAGTAAAAATTTATGGTTTATGAACTACTTAGGAAGTTTATATCAAAAAATAATCCTCAAATATAATACACAATCTCTGCAGTTACTCTGGTGGCCTGAGGTTTGTTTCTACTTTAAAATAAATCTGCAGCAAATCAAGTCCTTCCATTAATGATCTACAACACAAAGTCATTGAGTTAGAGCATGTTTAATTGACATTAATGATGAATTTTGGGCTTTGTTCGGTATGTTGATTGTAATCAACAACAGAGATAGATTTAATAGAAGATGCCTGGGGACCCTCCAGGAGCCTCTGAAGGGTTATTTATTTTGCTTGACAAATAAATAGCCGAGATAGGCAGATACACCTTTAGATATGCCTGTCTTTCACCAGTAATGGTGAAAGCAGCTTAGGTTTTGCTGTACATATTGACATTATTTAGGAAGACTGAGGCAGACAGAAGGAATTCTTGAGCTTGCTGTGCCATCTCTTGAATTAATATTAAAAATGCTAATTTAATTATTATAACACTTACTAATATGCAATAGAATAAATCACAGTGTCACATAAAATATTATGTCTAGTAAGCTGTATCTCATTTATCCACTATTCTAGTAAATAGTACATTTTCCCAAGAAGATAGCATAGGGAACCTGTGTTGATGCTGTATGATATTTTATTTATTAGAAAGTTCAGCACACTTTGCTGAAAGTATTTACCTTGTATTAATTTTTGCTGCCTCTGTAAAGATGAGGTTTCTTTTGTGTTTCCTAATAGCAGTTCACTGGAAGTTTATCAAATACTGAAGACTTGTCTAAATTTTGACACACTAGAATCTTAGGATACCTTATACTACCATAAATTAAGCAAATGAAAAGACCACTGTTAATGGTCTGCCACACCTATAAAACTCAAGCACTTCATATCCCTTTCAAATATTTTACTGTAGATCACAATTCACAAAAGTCTGGCTTGACAGACAATACAAGGCACTGGCTGACAGTCAGGGAAAATAAATCCCTATTATACAGATATAGTGCTCTAATGAGCTACATAGTCTGAGTGCTCACTTTCCAGCCATCAAAAGTTGTGAGCTAGACACCAGCAGACTTTGTGCAGATATCTAGGCTTTACATGGGCTGAAACAGAATATGGTTCAAAATGTTCAGAGAGATTTAACTTCCAAAACAGTTCTATAATACTAGTTTTATCAACTGTGATTAATTTAGACAAAAACAAAATGTGTCACCACTCTGAAGTGTACATCCAATTAAAAAGTTACTTTATATTTCCAGTGTTATATTTCTTATAGGCTACTATTGGCTAGTTCACTTCATAGTTTATTTATTTACTACTTGGAATCCCAGTAAATTTACAAAAGTAAAAGCTTAAATACAGAATAGTAGTTCACTTTAGAAGACTTTTCATATGGAAAATAATTAGATATGTCTCTTTCTATACAGATAGCAATGTGATCTGTTAGTGTCTTTGGCAACCTACATTTTAGTATACATCTGTAGAGTATCAATATATGGCAGATGAAAAAACACATTATAAATTGATTACATCTGCCACAGAATCACAGACTGGTTGAAGCTGGAAGGCAGCCCTGAGGGTCATCTGGTCCACCTTACCAAGTACAGAGCCAGTTGCTCAGGACCATATCCAAAACAGACTTTTAAAATCTCTAGGGATGGAGACTCCTTAGCCTCCCTGGGCGAACTGTGCCAGTGCTCAGTTACATATTAAAATGATTCCTTATGTTCAGACAGAACTTCCAGTGCTTCAGTTTGTGCCTATTGCCTTTTGTCTTGTCAGTGGACAGGACCTATCTTCCTTGCACCGTCCCTTCAAACTTTTATACACATTGGGAAGGTTCCCCTCTGCCTTCTCTTCTGCAGGATAAACATACCCAGGTTTCTCAGCATCTCATCATATGAAGAGTGTGCCAGTCCCTTAATCATCCTAATGGCTCTTTTTTGGGTTCTCCTGTAGCTCCATATCTCTGCTGTCCAATATGTCCATGTGTTGCTTTTAGTGGGGCGCATGAAACTGAACACCCCTTGTTAGTAGTAGTCCACATTCAACATTCCCCTTCAGCAAGGAGAAGTCATCCTTGACCAACTCATTAAACTTTTACAATAAAGTGACTGGCCTGGTACATTGGGAGGGAGCAGTGGATGTTGTGTACCTGGACCTGGGGAACATTTTTGACATCGTCTCCCATTACACTCTCATAGAGAGGCTGTTGATGTAAGGGTTGGATGACCACCTCACAGGTGGATTCAAAATTGTCTGAATGACCCAGCTCAGAGTGTGGTGATCAGTGGCACCAAGTCTAACTGGAGGGCAGTGACTAGTAATCCACCCTAGGAATCAATACCAGGTCCAACCCTCTCAACATCTTCATCAGTGATCTGGATGATACAGCGAACTGTATTCTCAGCAAGTTTGCAGATAGTACTGAACTCAGACAAGTGGCTGGTATGCCAGAGGGTTTCACTGTCACCCAGAGAGATCCCAAAAGGCTCCTCAGCAGGAACATCATGAAGTTCAGCAAAGGGAAAAGTTAATTTCTGCACCTGAGGAAAAAGAACCTCATGCACTGGTATATGCTAGGGTACAACCAGCTGGAAAGCAGCTTTGCAAAAAAGGACTGGGGGGTCCTGGTGGAAACCAGGTTAACAGAAGCCAGAATGTGCCCTTGCTGCAAAGAAGGCAAAGGGCATCCCATGCTGCTTTAGGGAGTGTGTTGCCAGCAGGTCAAGGGAGGTGATCCTCCCCCTTTATTCAGTGCTGTTGAACCCACACCTGGAGTATTGTGTTCATTTCTGATCTTCCCAGTACAAGAGGGACATGGACATACTGAAAGGGCCACAGAGGTGAATGATGAATTGGAGCATGTTTCCCATGAAACACAATGAGAGCTGGAATTGTTTATCCTGGAGAAGACTCAGAAGAGATTTCACCAATGTATATAAATACTCCAAGGGAAGGTGCAAAAAGGATGAAGACAGTCTTTTCAGTGGTGCCCTGGGGACAGGACCAGTCAGTAGACAAAAACTAAAAACCAGCAGGTTTAGTACAGACATAACAAACCACTTTTTGCTGTGAGGTTGACAGCACTGCTACATGTTGTTCAGAGAGAGTGGGACCCTCCTCTCCTAGGAGATAATATGTAGATGTGGTCTGGGGCAATCTGCTCTAGGTACTTCTACTTGAGTAGGGGAAGTTGGTCAGGATGGTGGACAGAGGTTTTCCAATATCAGTGATGTGCTTTTAAGATTCTGTGGCACAGTGCATCAAATGGGGCCTTAGCAGTGCTGTGCAAAGGGGAATGAACACTTCTGTTGCCTAATGCAGATCAGGATGCCATCAGCCTTCTTTGCTGCAAGGACATCCCCAGGTCCTTTTCTAAAAATCTCTGATCTATCTGGCCAACCCTCAGCATCCCAATGATGCATGAGATTATTCCTCCTTCAGGGCGAAATCTTACACTTCCCTTTGTTAACATTTCATGAGGTGAAATGTTACTAATTCATGCTGACTACTTACAAATACCTTCTTGTCCTTAATGTATCTGGAAATGGTTTCCAGGATTAGTTGCTTCATCACTTTTCCAAACATCTAGATGAGGCTGACCAGCCTGGGTCTTCTTTCCCTTTTTGAACATATTTACCAGAATTGACTCAGAGACACTCTGCTCTGGAGCTCTAGAAAGAAACAAAAATCGTTTTCTTGGGAACACAAGGAGTTAATAGTTCTAGATGAGATACCACATGCAGTAAAAGCTAAACAGGGTTTATTTGTTCCCTGAAAGTGCTATTGATTTTTTTTTTTTTGCTGACACAATCTCCTGTAGAAGACAGAAATTTCTTCATTGAAACTGTTGTCACTATGTTAAAGTATGTCTTGTTGAACTAATTTCCAAATTGTTACCTTTGTTTTGGTATTTCTAATTATTATTTCAATTTGAATTACTGCTGAGACAAATGTTCTGTTAGGAGAATTCTAGAAGAATGTTTTATTAGAGTAACAGAGCCTAACTTTAATGAGTTCCAAAGGTTCTTACAGAGTTTAATGTTATCACGAAGTTCAGGTGCTGCCCTTTCTTCTGACAGTGGTTTTCTGATGATGATACCACCATTACATCTGCTCTGAGCATTATGAGATGTCTGAGGCCTGTCACTGACTTCCCAGCAGGCAAAAAAACCCCAATGAAACAGAGTACATACTGTTAGGGTTACTTCCTTTATAGATGACAATTAGAAGACTTTCACAAATAGAAACAACTGAGAACTTTCTCCTCCCTGCAGGAGATTGAAATACAATCAAGAAAAGTAAATATTCTGGACAGGATGATTCCTTGTTATAAGTACCTGTAAGAAAATTAAATTATAGAGATATGACAAGTGTAAAAATATATAAGGATGTGGCTGATTTTGGTAAAAAGTAATAGACATTCTTCTGTATGCAAAAAAAAATATTTATCTGGATTGTAACTAAAGTTGTAATATATGTCAAGCTGGATAATGTATCAATTAACCAGAATCTGTTTTCTTCATGTTCTGTTTTAATAGTGTAGAAGTCCTTCCTGTAGAGGAAATCTTGCTAAATGAAACTATACATTTTAGCAAGTGGTTTTTTCAGAGGCATCAAGGAACCCCAGTTAAAACACCTCTTTTGGTAAATATTAGCTTGTTTATTGCTGTAATACCGCAGTCGAATTTTGCCTTTAAATATTTGTCTCAGACAAGAAACTGAAGTCTCTGTTATCTACCAAGTTCACAATATTGGAAATCTATCTATATTGCATCTTAAAATAAGCACACTCTAGAGCTCAGCATTTATAACATAATGTGAAAAACAATTAAGTTATGTATCTCTGTCACAGCACAGACGGATGTCTCCTACTCTAAAGGAAACCCATTTCATCTCAGAAACCAGTTGAGCTTCCATTGTTTCCTTGTGGGTTTTATTAATCCATAGACCTGTATTTTGACTACTATATGAATGTGTATATATCTGCTTCCATATGGTGGTTTTAATATCTAAATATACAGTTTTTGAATAGGCAGGGTAGCTATCTTCCCTTTTTCCCTTACATCTAAATTTCTTCTTTTTATGCCTCTTCTCCTTTAATTCCCCTTTCTTGCTGTAGCTGAAACTCCAGACTAGTTGAAATCAATTGGATTTTTACTATTGATTTGAAATGAGTCAGGATGTCACTCATGAAGTTCATACACTGCAAATAGCTACAGAAAGCAAGTATTCACTCTCTCACTATCCTAATACTTCCACCTGCCAGGGTTACTCAGCCAGCTTTACAGTTTACATTCAGCTATTCTTTACTATTTTGTAAAAACAACTTATTGTCCTTTGCTCTTGTGATGTTGAGTGGGTTTTTTTTGCTTGTTTTAAACCCCGGATTTTACAAAAGTAAGCTAAGTTTCTATTAAAAAAAAAAATAGTTAATTAAACTATTCAAGCGTTCTATTGAACAAAATAGGAAATGTTGAAAAATATTTATTTATTTATTTTTAATACATGAGAACATTAGTGTGTTGCTTCTTAGCTTCACCCACATAAATTGGGATTCAGCATCTGTTGAAAATGGCTGTTAAGGGAAGATGCACTGGTTTTGAGACTACAGACTGGTAGGGATTCAGAGGGTGTTTCTGACTATTGGCTACCTCAGAGCAGCATCAAGCTTCTTTTAAGTGATAAGCTGCATTTCCTATATGTTACACAGCTACCTTGTGGCAATTTCAAAGACAAACCAAGTCTTAAAAAATCAAACTGTGGTAAAGTATGTGTCCATTTTTTAACAAAAGAAGAAACTAGTAAACAAATTCAGTTATTTTTCATAGCTGGATTTTAGATCAATTGTAAGAAAGTCGTGCATTTAAAAGATCACTCTGAGATGATCTCTGATCACTCTGATGATCTCCCACAGTTCTCTGATGCTACATTTCCTATTACATATTTTTTTCTCTCTTTTCTATCAATGCAGAAAGCAGGTTCACAGTAGCTGCCAGCTGGCTTTTCATGGAAGGAGGATAGTATAATGTAGAACATTAAATCCCTAATTCCTCTGGGTGCATGATGTATAGTACATAGAATTTACTATCTGGCAAAAGACCCAACTAAAAAAAACAAAAAACCAAAACCAGAAATGAAACCAGACATTCTTTTGGGTTTTTTTTAAGAAGTGTTAGAAGTTTGTTGAGGAAGAAATTTTCCAAAGGATCAGATTAATATCATAATGGGGTACTATATGCATGATTGAAAAAAATTATCCAAACTTGAACATATTTTCACTTTAAGTTTGGGATTTTAATAGACATCTCTCATTATGGAAAGACAGTAGAAATATAGACAATATAGAAAACACAGTACATTCCCACTTGGGAAAAAAAAGGGTGAAAATTATTATTTTAAGAATATGATAAGTACTGGTTTTATGTCTGTTTACACTTCCTTTTGTGCAAAATGAGAAACAACATCTAGTGTCAGAGATGGTCTGCATGAAATTCTAATAATGGGCAAGTAAACATAAACAGGCATGCCTGGCCTTTGCTTTTCTGAAATAAAAGGCCTCAGATTAAAATAATGCATTTATAATGAGTGGAAAACAGCTCAGATGTTTTCTTTAGTTAATTTTGGGCTTCCAGGTTTGTTTTTTTGTTGTTGTTGTGTTTTTTTTTTTTTTTTTTTTTCCTTTTTTTTTTTTCCTTTTATTTTTTTCCTTTTATTTCTAATTTATACAAACCCTACATTAAGGAATTTAATGATTTTGGTTTTTTTCTTTATAGTTTAACCACAAAAGTGTGCTTTTTAGTATATTTCATAAGAATTAAACTTATTACCTTTTATAAGTGTTAACCTAATGAGCAAGAAAATGCATGGAAGCTGTGTAGATTATGTATTTAATATTTAACCTCCATTTTGTTGTTCATCTCTCTTCCTGTTGTTCACTGTATGGAAATGTCTTATTTTTTATTTTTTTTAAGATAAATATATGTATGTTGTAGATATTTTATCTGATTTTTGTTTTTTGCTAAAATGCTTTCATGTCCTATGGTAGCTTGTATTCCACAAAAGCCTTGATTGCTGAAATACACTCTTCGATCATTATTTCAATCTTTTAAAGTTGGGATCTGATATTAGTTGTTTCCCTGGTGTCCTGGTTTCAGCTGGGATGTAATTAATTTTCTTTACAGTAGCTTATAGGGGGCTATGTTTTGTATTTGTGTTGAAAAAAGTGTTGATAACATTGAGATATTTTATTTTATTTCCTCAGCAGCTCTTACAGAGTCAAGGCCTTTTCTGTTTCTTGTGCCATCCTGTCAGCAAGGAGGCTGTGGGGACAGAAGAGTTTGGGAGGGGACACAGCCAGGACAGCTGACCCCAGCTGCCCTAAAGGACATCCCATACCATGTGGCATCATGCTCAATATATAAAGCAGGGGGAAGAAGAAGGAAGGGGGGAAAGGTTGGAGTGATGGTGTACATCTTTTCAAGTCACTGTTAGGCATGATGGACCCCAGCTTTCCTGGAAATGGCTGAACACCTGCCTACCCACTGCTATGGGAAATGGTGAATGAATTCCTTGTTTTGCTTTGCTTACATTTGTGGCTTTTGCTTTATCTATAAAACTGTCTTTATCTCAATCCTTGAGTTTGCTACATTTACCCTTCTGGTTCTTTGGGGAGTGAGTGAGGGGCTGTGTGATATTCAGTTCAGGCTGGGCCTAAACCACTGACACCCAGCCTAACCCAACTACACGTCACCCCAGAAAATGGAATTTGTAAAGGCTTTAGTTGTTGCTGACACTTTTATACTGAGGAAGATTCAGATAGATTCCAAGATGACCATGGCTTAATTTTTCCTTTATTTTCCTTAAAAATTAAATTTTAATATATTTCACTGTCATTAAAGCTGGATTAACTTAGAAATCTTATGACCCTAAACTAGTAGTAAGTAAACTGTTATTCTAATCAGCAAGCAAGAAGTATTATTTACTGTTAGCCACTGTAATCAAGAACATGGCAATGATGAGGGATACCATATGTAACACTCTAAAATAAAAGAATAATTCCCGTCAGTTAACAAAATTGGAAATACAGTTTATGGTAAATGAAGGCAAATCTGTAAAACTGAATACCTTCATGATTTTCACAGGTTACAATAACACCAGTCTATGCAAACTTGTGAATGTTTCCTTCATTTTCACTTTTTCCTGCAACACTAATTAACTTAAAATCTCAGACCTTTTATTTTCGAATTTATACATATAGGTGACTTCTTGTGTGTGTGAGAAATTTAAGTGCTGCATACGTTTAAAGAGGTTTGGCATGAAACCAAACCCCTGAACTGAGGTAGAGTTGAAAACAATTTTTATTCTTCCCACCCCACCAACATAGCTATTGGTCAATTTATAGCTCTTTCACTCCTCTGAAATAATTTTCACCTCTGCAAATAAACTTTTAACATTGAGAAAAAATCTAGCATATTCCACTGCTAAGCTATTCCACAACATTTTATAGAATATAAGATAAAGCTATAAAGAATAGCTACTATTCTTTAGTTATTATGATATGTCAATCCATTTCATTATACCAGGTACAAAACCAAACAAGGACACTTAAGAGATATCCACTACTTTCAAGATATTGTTTTAGCAACATTAATGGCTTTTTAGTTCAGTATGGTAACCTTGGAACAAAAGACTGCAAGATTCCTTAAAACAATGTACAGGATCATTCTCTTCTGATGTTTCTTCTTTCCATTTAGACCACAGTTATATTAGACTTTGACCTTATGAAGGATGTTGAATCTATGTAGTGTAAGATGGTAAATCTTTTCTGAGTGGCTCCACTGTCTATGATCCTATGTCTCTTTCTCATACAATCCAACTGTATATACTTGGATCAAACTTCTGAGAAAATGGATATATTATGAAAAGAAGTTGTGAGAAAGTGCATAGGAAAGAGCCATAAATGATCACAAGGGTAAAAATGCAGGAAGAAGTAGAATAATTGACATAGGACAGCCAACAACTAAGGGATTATAGATGGAAAACACTGATGTAAAATATAAAAATCCCAAATACATGTAAATATTATGATTTAACATCAACGATCAGACCATCCCAAGAAGCAAGAGGGGCCACCTTTCTTTGTCTGATTAATGACTGTCTAAATCAGCACAGATACATGACACATCTCATCTCAAATAGGAAACATGTTAATTGTTAATCTGGAGTAATTAAGTTTTGGTCATTTATTAAATATATTTACAGAAAAAAAATTACATCATAATCTTAAATTATGTGAAAACTTCCTGAAATGTTTGCAACTTAGAAAAGTTGCTGTACTGTGCCTGAGAAACAAAATGTTACAAAATCACCTGAGCTGATATCCTAAATATTCAAAATACAATGCAAAATATGCAATTTTACATCTGTAAAAACTAAAAGATTACATTGTTAGAAAACTTTATTCCATTAAACAATCCAGAGTTCTTCAATGGCAGATTAAACAAGTTTGTGTGATTTACTGACAGACTCCATCAATTTGATAGTGTCTGTCTTAAATCTTTGGATGTATAGTAATTTTTTTTTCATTCAAGGTTATACAGTAAATTCATTTATGGAAAATTAATTGTCTGCCTTTTTTTTTTAATATATAGATTAAAATGCAATAGTTTTTAATGATGTACTTGCCTTTGGTAACTTCTTCCAAATAAAATTAATCTTTGATGGTAGTATTCTTCACATGCTGCATCACGTCAAGAAATATAAATGTTCCATCACTATTTTTATGTTACTTTATAGCTGTGGAAGGACTAACGATTTATTAGCCCTTTTACATTGCCATCATTATCATGTATTTCACCTACTGAATAAATGATGAACTGTGGTCACAGAAACTATTTTATTATTAAAAAAACCCACTACCCTGTCAGAAAGTGTGAAAAGCCATAGCTCTGCTTTTACCTGGATCTTAGAATAAGAAAAAAATGAGCTCCTTTGTGCTTCGGGCACCTTTCAGAGAATGCTTACACTGTGAACTACAGTTCAACTTGCTCTACAAAACCAATTGTGAGAAGCTATGTATTTGAGGTTCTGCAGTCTCTTATTTCCCAGA
This sequence comes from Promerops cafer, assembly GCA_013398275.1. Classification (NCBI taxonomy): domain Eukaryota; kingdom Metazoa; phylum Chordata; class Aves; order Passeriformes; family Nectariniidae; genus Promerops; species Promerops cafer. The sequence continues at coordinate 482,772 of VZSE01004120.1, read as the reverse complement.
ATCACGTGCAGTGTTTGAGGAGCAAGAGTATAATTTCTAAATAAAACTTTTTAAACAGAAAAAAAAAAAATAAAAAGAAAACTTAGAAATCACAAGTGTCACTGATTGTGATATTACACAGGAATGATGATAAAATTTGCTAGCAGAAGTATTTTCAGGGTTTCCCTATTTCACAAATTGAAAAGTATATTTCTTGTCCTATGAATGTGAATATTAAATGAGGTACAGGAGTTAGTGATCATGTTAAATTAATTTTCCTATCTGAAAACAGATGTACTAACAAGCTAGAGCATCTTGCAAGTTTAGGTTTTTGGGGGGAGGAAGGAAGGAAGGAAGGAAGGAAGGAAGGAAGGAAGGAAGGAAGGGAGCAGACAGACAAAAGTGTGATATACACAACTTCATATTGGCAGGTGCTTATATTACACTAGGACACTATTTGTAGGATTCATGGAAGAGTATATATTTTCCTGAGCAGCATGTGAAAGGAATATGTGTGCCAGGAGCATACTACTCTCAGAAAACAACAAATACAAATGGTCAATGATTAACCTGTTGTTAGTATGCATGCCACAGCAGTATGTCAAGAGGATGAAGATAGTTTCCAATACCTTCATCAAGATTAGATTATTAATACATAAAATGGAAGGCATAAATCTGTAAGTATCAGCTCAGCCAGACAGTGACCAAGTATCCAAATTATAGCAAGAGTTTATGTGTCAATCAACAAATATTCACAATTACAGCTGTATGTTCACAGAGAAAATTTTCAATTGCCTCTTCTATACAGCCCACTACATGAAAATACATGTGTGAAATATATAGTTATGAATGTTGATTGGTAAAAACGCCACATATTCTGAATTTGCAGGTAGAAATATCATAATTAAGCAGTGGGTTGTATTAACTGCTCAGAAATTCTAGAGAGAGATTAGAATTATTTGATTACTATAGTAATTATTTAAAAACTGACTAGATAAGATGCCACCATAACACTGATTGATATATGGCTATTATGTTGAAAAGGCACAGGCTTCATAAATAATCATGAAGGCCAATGACAAGGGTTATGATCAGACACACTTTTTGTCTCTCTATTAGCTCTATCTTATCAAATAATATCAATTACTAAGAGTTGTTCTTGATGCATAGCTTAAGGGAGGATTACAAGAGGAAGTTAAAGATCATGATTTTTAAAAAATAAGAACTTTGCAATAGATTTTCTGCAATCAATTCATTATATATTGATCTTCTAAAACTTATGATTAAGGATACACTCTTCTAGACCTGACAAATAATCATAAAAACACAAATATTTGTGTCAGAAGAAATGTAATGTATCAGCATTTCATGGGAATTACCTATTATTTAACCTTCTATAGGACAGGAGAAGGTTAATCCTAATACCATAATTCTGCAGAGATTATCACTTGTTAGTTTATATCCAAATAGCATATATACACCGAATGATTTAAGCATCTGCTTGCTGTTAATTATCTCTGAATTGTTACATGAAAATGCAGTTCTAGTATATAATACTCTAGGAGATGGTCAAATATTGTATTAGATCCATGTGAATTCCCCCTAAATTTTTGTAATTTCTAACTGATGTACTCTTACTACTGATCTATTCCAGATACAGTTGTAGAAAGGTTTGCTATTAGGGTAATCCTGAATATGCTAGCAATTTTTTTTTCTTTACAAAATATTGATTCATCAAAACTTTTTTGGTTTTAGTAGAAGCATACAGATTTTGAATGTTGCTTTGATCATAATAGATCTCCTAATTCTTTCTCCCTGCACATCTGCACCAAAATCACCAAATCACATATCCAAGTCGTGGATTGGATAATCAGTCTTTTACTGTTTGAAAATATTTTCTGACATTTTTATGTTCATCTTAAGTTGCTCCTACCCTTGATTTTCACTCAGAACTGCATACTTTTTTTTTTGCATATATATTCTTGGATTTAACAGGAGGGAGAGGACAGCAAGGAGGTATATTGAAGTCCACCAAAAGCCAAAAAATGCCTTTGAACAACTATTTGCAAGCAGTACAGAGACTGAGACAGTGAGTTTTCTATTGCAAGGGCTTTGAAGCAGAATAAGTAGCTCCTAGAATGGAAAAGATCAGCTGTGGGTACCCTCTGAGTTAGGAGCACCACCTTTTGGCGTGTTGATGGTTCATGGTTATTTGAATAGAGTGCTAAAGCCAAAAGCCAAGGAGCAGCCAAAGCCTAGAAACAGGAGTGATGGGTTATGCCTCCAGAGAACTGAAAAACATAAAGTTTGAAGAGCACAAAGAATAAATAATTCCATAGAACTAAAAGGAATAAAAGCTATTGTCTTAGCTGGGAGGAGGAGGGAACATCCTTCTTGGATTGTGTTCTAGGCACTACACACGTACCTTACATCCCTAACTCCTTTGAAGTTTTTCTTCTGTGGAACTTCAAGGCAATCAATGCCTTTACCAAGCTCTTCCTGTAGCTGTAACTAGACAATGACTGTGACATTGTGCTAGCCAAACTCACTGTACTCAAGGCCTGTCCAGTGAGCAGCCATAACTCAAGAAATAAGAGTTTTTCTTAAGGAGTGAAGATATACTAGCCAAAGCTTCTTGTCAATTCATAGGAAAGGGCACAAAATATAGGGGAGAACAGTCAGAAGTAATCATGTTATGTCCAAAAGGGATGTCTGATCATAGGTGAACTGATTTGGAAGAGGGTATGAAGATATTTCCTACTCTCTCTTAAACCAAACGTGAAACAATAACAAATTACTTAGATTTGTCCAAATACCTGTTCCTTAAGGGAAAGGAACAGGAAGGGGACAGTAATACATACATTTAAAATATCCTCCCAGCATTGCTGATGCAGCTGCTCAACTGACTTCAACACCCTTCTGCATTGTCCAAACTCGTAACTGGGAGGTTGACTGGTCAGGCAACTACTTAGAAAAACCACAAAGAATAGTAAAACAGCTCAGATACTGAGGAGATGGGAGTACTAATATGTTGTCATCTGAGGAAGATAAAAGAACTGTATGGTTCTTTGCACAAGAGTCCAGTGTTGGGGTAGGAAAAGTTTATGAGGTATCTTTTCTTTATAATGCTGTGAACCATCAGTGTAGAACCATCTGGTGTTTGATACCAGATAAACTGTATCTCACTCTCTAAAGCTCCCCAATCCCCACCCTGCTCCCAAACCAACCAGCCAACCAAACAAACCACCCAGACCTACGAGGGCATTAGCAGTTTGTGCACCAACTGCCTCAATCTATTGATTCACAAATATTTACTTTACTGATTTACAGAAACAGTAATTATCAGATGTTTAATTTCTGAACATCAGAAAAAACATTGAAGTTAGACATTGTCAACACTTAACATTACAAAGCTAACACTTCATATCAACTAGAATATTTATTATGTAAGTCTAAGACACTTATGATATTGTCAGCAGGATCTATCAAACAAAAAAGTGACTTCAACAAAACAATGAGTGCATGGGATGGTGCTGACTAAATTGCCATCACATTGTTTTCAGCTATTGACTGTGAAAACTGACAGTGCTTGAACAGTGTCAGATTTTTAAAGCCTGAAATATGATGAGAGAATATGAGAGGAATTGAATAGTTATGACACTCTTAAGGCTTTGAGATCTCAAAATTCCACTGACTGAAACCACTGTGTTTATTTCCACACTTTGGTATATGTGATATAATAAAATCATGTTATGTTTTCCTGATATAATGTTATTAATTTTGAAAAATATTTTATGTAATAATATTTTAATATGGAATTAAATATTTAGAATAATTTTCCTAGGATACAGTTATCATAAATGTTTATTACATGTTTGCAAAAAATTATGTTTTGGCTTCATTAACAAAATAGTCTTTTTTTTTTGAGTGAAATATTTATAGAATTTTTTACATAACAAGGCAGATGGATTACTCTGAAAACTTAACAGGTACATGCTATTTAGAGTCTCTTAGAAGACAAGTCTTGATTACTGTGACTAAAATGGCAGATGTTACTCTTCATTTCCAAAATCAATCTCAGATTTTGCTTGCCTTCTCATTCAAATGTTTTCTTGACAGATATGTTAAATTAGCTTTCTATTTGGCTTTGAAAATTAATCCTACGGGTCTTTTTGAAAGCATATTTATTTTTTAAGACAAAAGGAACTAGGTGAATATTGATATATTTCATGAGCTGTTCTGTATTTGATGAAAAAACCTGATATAACTCCCACTTATGCCTGCAAGATTCTTTCCTTTGGTAACTCTATATGTGAAAGCAGCTGTCTTGTACTAAAAAATATATAGGTGTAATATTTCACTCTTTTTCAGGTGTCCAGGGATTGATATTAATAATATGCCCATCCTTGATGATTTATGTTCAATTTCATTTCATTTGGATTTTATTTTCTTGAAGTCAGACAATTTTATGAGAAATTAACCTTTTCCACATTTTTTGAATAATTGTCATTGTAAAGAATGTTTGAATTGTATTAAAAAATGGATAAACAGTTAACTGTTCCATGACAGTTCATTTCATGCTCTTTGGTGTCCTTTTTTCAGCTTTACTGAATCTCATCATAAACCAACATCCATCTGTGTGGCTGTTTCAACATTAAGGAAATATAGACTAAAACTATGTTACACTAAGCATTGTAGAAACATCTAAGAACAAGTTTTAGCATCTGGGTGATAATTCCACATAGATAAAATGCAGAGGACAAGGAAACTATGTAGCTCAACAGTAAGGTACAGTCTGGTGACTGCAGATTTATTTGTAAACATTAGAGTAATTATGGAAATATTCTCATGCAATTCACCTATAACTAAACTGACAATCAAATGGAGTTGCCAGATTGTTTCTGTCCATGTTGCACACACTATGGACAGTTTGTTTGAAAGCAAGCAAGCAAGTATAGTTGATTTCTTTGGTCCCTTGAATATATAACTCTCACATGGGGAATGCCTAAAAAAAAGACTGTTAGTCGCTGTCCAGATGGAAATGCGGTTTCTGTTGCAAGATTACATAACAGAAACTTTAGCAGGATAGGGTCTGACTCTTCTGCTGAAGTCTCATGATGCAGGTGACCCATAGTCTCATGTGACCAACTCAGCTCATGTATGATCCACTGCCACAGATTTTCTTAATCCACATGTGGGGCATCTCCTAACTTTCTTAAGTATGTACAAAAGACCTATGTGTCTATTTCTGCATTTGCAGGAGGTTTTTATTGCTTAATTATAAATCTTTTATCTATGCAAAATTTGATCAGTTTTGTAGCATGAACAATTTAGGGGAGTCTCTGGAAAGATGAGCCAGATCCTCCAGAAAGGACATTAGCTAACATAATTAAGGACACAACTTTGTCCTTCCAGAGAAGGAGAAGCCTGGAGGGAGTTTTCAGGACAGTCTGAAATTTCCAGACAGCGAGGCCCTTCGCCTATTAACTTGTGAGTGTTGCTAAGAGCTGCTCAGTGAGTTACCCAGTATCAACTTGCTCCATTGTCTCAAACCTGTCTGTTATCTCATAAATGAAGATGTCTGGCTGGGCAGTTCCTGGACCACCCAGAGAACTAATTTTCCTCAGGAATATTTGTGTTTTAGTTATAAATTGTTCATTTCAAATAACATCCTTTAACTATTTTTAAAAACAGATTACATATTCTACAGTTATGAGTTGCATACAGAAGAAATATTGATCCCTCATCTGAGCATGATGGCTGAAGAATGTCTGTCCCCAACAACCTAGAGAACCTAGTGAATCTCAGAGTATTTTCAGATTAACATTTAAGAGTAATGTGACTCTATATTGAGAAAGTTACATTTTTTAATTGGAATTCTGGGTTTTCGGTATATACATTACCAATTTCCTTTTTCCCTACTCTAAGCTGTGCAAGTGTATCTGATACCAATGTCTCATTGACTCTTCTAGCAAAAAATAAGATAAAAATATTAGTGATATGAAGAAAATAAAATAATAACATCCAAGAGTCAAGACAAAAAGGATGCTAAAAATTCCTAGCACTTGTACACACACATACGTTAAACTTTGCACTGCTTTCACATTCTACCAAATGATGTCTCTTAAGATAGTTATAAATGATATTGTGTGTATAAACACTTCTATGTTTCAATAACATTCTTTTCCACTTACATGAATTTTTACTCACTAAACTGCTAAAATATTTGGATTTTTGCATTGTTTGCTTACTCCTACATGGAGCTTTAAAAGTGTTTATGTTTACAGATATGTGTGTATATATATATAGAGAGAGAAAATTGCATTTATATATTAAATTAACTTTTCCTTAAAATTGAAATATTTCCTTAATTTAAGATTGGATTAAAATTAAAAATCTTTGTATTTATTTTGTATTTTTCTTAATAATCAGAAATTTGTTTACAAATTTCCTATTCAATTAATAAGCTGCATAGAAAAACTGAATATCTTAGTCTACCATTAACTAACTATTTCACAAATTATTTGCCTTTAGAAAAGTCCTTGGAGATAAAAACAATTATAAGAATTTTTTCTCAAATAAAGCAGCCATAAACTTACACAACTACTTCTTTTTTTTTAAATACATGTAAGGAGAAAATCATGGCATTTGAAATGAGAGCTGTCAGAAAAAAAGTAATAAACAATGGATATCCTTAAAATACTGATACAAAAATTTACATTAAATAATTTGGTGTAATATTTCTCCTCCCACTACACTTTTTTTTCAAACAAGGTTTCCTTTCTAATATCAGCTGATAATCTATTCTGCTACATCACAACTTGCAGGGCAGAGCTTTATCATACTCCTTTGTCTCCGATGCAGGCTCAATTATTAAGTACATTTTTACTATTTGTTATCCTCTTTTGACATTGACTGAAACAGTAACACTGTGGGGCAGAGATTAACTTCAAGTGAATATCGTGAGTCAAAAGCAATACAATATAGGTGTTTCTTAGGTCCTAGGCTGTTGAGAACAGTAGTAATGCAGAAGGCTGTTTTCAACAGCCTGAAGAGTCGCCTACAACAGAGGGCAAAAATGCCAGCAGCTTCATCTTGAGTCCTGTTTGGAAAGTTCTGATGCCACATTACTACACATCCTGCGTATGTGCTCAGTGTCTCTCTTTGCCCTTGGCCCCTGTGACCTTGCTGCAATATGAGCCAGTGGAAATGCCCAGGGCAGCTGACGATGTAGTGATCTCACTGAGAAATGTGGAAATCATTCACAGCATGAGAAATTTTATACTTACTTCAAAACTGAAGATCTTACTTACTTCAAATCGAAGTTCTTAAGGTCTCTTAGGAAAATGGTTGCTGGTTTAGAGGAAAGTTTATAACTGTGGGGGGAAAAAAGGGTCAGTATTAGTCAACCAGGCTCCAGGGTAGATTTCAGACCATGATCTGTGCCACAGATTCATACCAGTTATTCTTATACACCTTAACTCTGTATAATTTTGTTCTAGGGGAAAAAAAAAATCCAAATCTAACCAAAAAACCAAAACCAGGGAGGCAGAAAGCTATAGGAACATGCTGAAGTTTTCTACCTGTAAAACAATTTAAAACTCTCAGCTGGAAAATTAGATAACAAAAGCTAATGGAATAAAAAAAAATCCCAACTTCTAAAAAAATAGTTAAAACTTTGAAAAGTAATAACAATTTATTCCAAGCAAGAAATTCAAATCTACTGCACCATGTACGAAGTCTAATCCATGGAGCCTCTCTGTGCCCTGTAGTCCTACAGAAGTAATGAAAACACAGGCTAAAAATGCAAAGAGAAAATTTCTAGAGTTTGTTTGCCTTGTAGTTCTCTGCGCAGTCAGTCTCTGAAGTACAACCATTCAATTCTTGTGTTAATGTAAAAGCACAACCTTTATATATAGACAAAATAATTTTGAATATTAGTTTTCTTTCTTTTCCCTTTTTTCCCTTTTTTTCCTTTTTTCCTTTTTTTAATACCCTTGAAAAACCCCCGTGGAAAGCTGTATTAGTATTAGGATTTTCTATGGTTCTCATCAGCTGAGTATCAGTATGCCTATTGTCACAGATCAGTGTATATTTCAAAATGAAAGCGCTCAGCTTGGGATAGAAGTGTTGCAAAGGAAAATCAGAGTGCTTTAGGGAAGACTTTGTTCAATAATCACTGTTTCTGACTGCAATCTGTGAAATCGTTTTTTTATAAACCTTGCAGAATAAAGCCAAGCACAGATATTCTTCTTTTTCTTCTGTTTTTCTTTTTTTTCGATATCTTTTCTTTTTTTAACCTTTGTTGCCTATACTCCCCGTACTAAAATCTGAAAGGTTTTTAGTAATTGTTCATGGAAGAATGAAAAAAAATTGATTTCTAGAAGCCAGTTACTCACTTGGATCAATTTAAAAAAATGTCATAAAAAAGGACATTTAGTGTGAATAAATTCTATGTGTGCAAATTTGGAATACCAATATCTAAATAATTCAACCATTCCTAAAGATATTACATGGACAAGGCAGAGGTGTTTAATGCATCCTTTGCCTCTGTCTTCAAGACAGATGATGGACCCAGGGAGTCTCAGTGGCCAGACCTGGAGGACCATGACTGTGAGAATGGTTAATTCCCAGCTGAGCCTGAAATTGTGTGTGATCTGCTGCTCCAGCTGGATCCCTACATATCCATGGGACCTGATGGCATTCACCCAGGACTCCTCAAAGAGCCAGCTAATGTCATCGCAAAAAATCTCTTGATTTTTCAGCAGTCTTGGGAATCCAGAGTGGCCCCAGTTGACTGGAACCTGGCAAGTGTTGTCATGATTTTCAACAAAGGCAAGAAGGAGGACCTCAGAAACTACAGGCCTTTAGTGTCACTTCCGTGCCTGGTAAAGTTATGGAGAAGATTATTCTGGAAGTTATTGCAAAACACCTGAAGGACTATACAGTCATCGGTTACAGCCAGCACAGCTTCATGAGAGCAAAGTCCTACTTGTCAAATCTGATTTTCTTTTAAGACAAGGTAACCCACCTAGCTGATCATAGGAAGCCAGTTGATGTAATCTTTCTGGAACTGAGTGCAAGTTTTGATACTGTCTCTCAAGTATCCTTCTGGATAAAAGTTCCAGCACACAGCTGGATAAACACATCATGGGATGGGTGAGCAGCTGGCTCGGGGTCAGGCACAAAGGGTTACAGTGAATGGGGTGACTTCAGAGTGGTGACCTGTCACTAGTGGGATTCCACAGGGCTCCAGCATTGGCCCTGAGATCTTCAACATCTTCATAAAGGATTTGGATGCAGGACTGGAAGGGACTGAGCAAGTTTGCACATGATGCAAAGCTGGGAGGAGCTGCTGACTCCCTCAAAGGCAGGGAGGCCCTGCAGAGAGCCCTCAACAAATCAGAGGGCTGAGCAATCCCAGCCACAGGAAGATCTACAAGGAAAGGTGCTGGATTCTGTACCTCAGATGGGGCAACCCTGGATGTTGGGGGAATGAGATGCTGGAGAGCAGTGCAGTAGAAAGAGACCTGAGGGTCCTGGTCAATGGAAAGTTGAACATGAGTCAGCAGTGCCCTGGCAGCCAGCAGGGACAACCCTGTCCTGGGGGGCATCAGACCCAGCATTACCAGCAGGGCAAGGGAGGGGATTGTCCTGCCCTGCTCTGCACTGGGGAGGCCTCACCTTGAGTGCTGCGTGCAGTTTTGGGTACCACAATATAAGATGTAAATTTCTTACAGAGTGTCTAAAGGAGGGATATGAAGATGGCAAAGGGTCTTGAGGGGAAGCCATATGAGGAGCGGCTGAGCTCACTTGGTTTGTTCAGAAAAAGAGATTGAGGGGAGACCTCATTGCAGTCTATAAATTGCTCATGGAGGGGAAGAGGAGGGGCAGACACTGATCTCTTCTCTGTGGTGACCAGTGACAGGATCCAAGGGAATGGCCTGTGTTGAGGGAAGTTTACATTGGATATTAGGGAAAGGTTTTCCCCCAGTGGGTGGCTGGGCACTGGAACAGGCTCCCCAGAGAAGTGCTCACAGCACCAAGCCTGACAGAGTTCAAGAAGAACTTGGACAATGCTCTTGGTCACATGGTGTGACTCTTGGGGATGGAGTTGTGCAGGTCCACGAGTTGGACTGGGTGATCCTTGTGGGTCCCTTCCAATTCAGGATATTCTATGATTCTGTGACCTTAAAGCTATGCTATAATTAGTGTATCACATGGTTAGGGTCACATAAAAATATTGTTTTTCAGAACCTCTAAATGAGAATAAACAGTAAAGATTAAAATAAGCAGCATTTGTTCTTGAAAAACACAGACAAACACCAGGCATATCAGGACAATTTTACCATATCTAAGACCTCTATAGAGTGGGTCTGTTAAAACATTAACACCTAAATGCATTCAAAGCTGAGGGAAAAGCTCTGACATCCTTTCATCCGCATAGGAAAAGACTGCATGCGCGCATTTCTTTGTAATCTATATAAATTCAATGTTAGCCAATTACCTTTGTTCTTTAATTAACTCTTTATTTTTTACTAATTTTATCAGAGAATTACAGCATTTCAAATGGAGAAAACAGCATGTACTAAAAAGTACTTCAATCTTGCATAGAAAAATATGTGAGACATCAGTGTCTTTCAACTAAATTGGACAAATTAAAAGCAGATACAGGTACATTTTTACCAGTGAGGTTACAGAACAGTGATAAGTTCTGTCTATCTTGGACTTTTCATATCCGATCAATATCAGAAAACAGATTTAGATTAATATATGTTGCTAGGCTCAAACCAGGAAAAATATTGTCAGTACTATACAGATCAACTATACTATCTAATTCATTCTTCTGAAATTAAAATTTTTATTTGTTTCAGACTGATTGGATGCCGTAACAAAAATGATTGACACTAATAAAGCAACAATCTAATCTAGATTGCAAATTTCCAAGTATTTTCTAAGTAAAAACACATTAATCTTTGCATATTACACTGTATTAATTAATTGGTATTTAAAAATAGCATGGCATTCTAAAAAAAAGAAAGAATAATTTGGTTTAGTGAGTGAACAAATAGAGTTCTTTTTCTAAGCCATAGCTTGTTTTCTAAAACTAAACCACAATCCAAAAACTTTATGTAAGAAAACAAGAACAGAAAATTACATTAGCTGGGAGTCGGTTAAATTTTTAAAGAGACAACGAAAATAATAAGCCAAAAAATCTTCACATTTCAGAATATGAATATTTTTTTTGCTTTCTTATGTTTTAAGTCCTCCATTAAGGTCACTGTTATTTCACAAAGAGACAATCTTCTTTACTTGTCAAAAAAAAAGGCATTGCTATTTTTTCCTCCCCCTTCCCCTCTTTTCTTATTTCTTCAGCTGGATATAGAAAAATATTCTTGAATAAAATTGTTTTTTTTCCTAAGTCATTTAACATGTCCTGTTTCAGGAGTTTGTCTATAGTGGTACTCCATTCCAGTGTCAAATAGATTAAAACACAGCAGTAAAAAATTCTAGTTCATATTTCACATTTCACTCTGTTTCAGTTAGACGACGTGAAAGATTTCTTTGTTCATCTTTAGAATAGCAGGAATGTTGTGGGTTGGGTTTTGTGGAGTTTTTGCTGTTTTTTGCTACTAGAGCTAACAAAAGGCATGAATTTTTTATCTAATTAGGTAAATATAATGTAGACTACTTTGTTCTGGCTTCAGATTTTTTTTAAACTTTCATTTTTCACTGTCCTTACCTTTACGGTCTGACAAAATAGTAAACATCCTCAAGAGAAAAAAACACTCTAAAATCTGTTTTATTTTATTGACTGACATTTTTTGTGCATTTATATCTTCTTTAACCTTTAGTAATAATTTTCTTCTGTCTCTCACACAGCATGCTCTTCACCTAAATGTGTTTCAATAGTTTGTTGAATTACATTCCAAGGTTTAGATACAGAATTAATATGATTTTGAATACAGCTTAATGATGGAAAACACAATTCAGGTGGAATTTATGTGTCTTATTCCAAAGTTGTCATCCATAAAAAGCTATCCAATGGCTTTAATTTGTTATAGAAAACCAGCTTATACCTAAAACCACCTGAGATACACAAAACTGACAGTTTGACAGAAAGATGATATTCTGAGCATTTGTCTGAATGGTTCCAACATATAGGAAATCAGCAATTATTTCAGCAGAACTTAGAGAAGCCACTGCAACAGAATAGTTTTGCTGTTAATTCCTTGCTGGACTTCTAAGAATTATTCTATTAACTTGTCTGGAAACTGAGCAACATGAAGTTTCAAGCCTTTACTTTTTTTTTTAATGTCTAGTCAAATAACCATATTTATGTGTTCTTATGAACCTGGCAAAATTTCTTCATATGAATGTGACACCTGCAATGCAATTTTCCTGTTTCACCTCTCTGTATGAAAACAAAACAATCAGAAAACAGGCAAGAAACAGCTTTTCTATCTTTTGTTTTGTGGAATAAGCCCAAAGAAACTCATGAAACAAATATTTGTCTTAATTTGTGTATTTGAATCTGGCTGTGTCTATTAAAATGAAAACAACACACCTGCATTTGTCTTTCTCATGAGATTTAAATATAATTTTTGACCCCATACTTCTGTCTAACAGAAAAAACTTATTTTCTTTTATGTATATTCTTTGCATCGGAGGAGGTGAAAGGTTTTTCCAAGTCAGCTCTTAAAGTATAATCTGATGATTGATCTATTTAGACACCTTAGAAGTACTTTTTGTATATCTAATTTCCAAGAAAATGACAAAAATGATTTCACAATAAATGATGTTCTTCCCATGCATCTCCAGTCATTCATAAAGTGTCCACAACAACAGGAAAGTTATCACAGTGTGTATTAAAAGGAGACAGGAAAAAATGTTTTTGATAAGGACCATATTTATAAAATGTTGGAAAACCTAATCAAAATTACAAAAATATTTTTATTTTTTTAGACATTATTCTTTTTACCACACAGCAGTGGCAAAAAAATTCTTATCAATAGATAAGATATTCAATCAGGAAATCTACTTAAGGCTTATATGTAAATGTCTATGCAAATTCTGAATACTCCCATTAGAGCTTTTTTCACAAATTTCTCCATAAATAATAATGTATTGGTCAAGCATGTTTAATGGATTTATATAAAAGTGGAATGGAAAACATAGACAAAACCATCTTCCACTACAAAAAAATTGCCTCCTTCAGTGCATCAAAAGGCGATAATTCAAATAAAGTCTTAGGACTTGTGAACAATTTACATACTCTCTCCTCTTTCTTCATGTTCTTGTAATCATTTTACAATATTCTATTTTAATTTACCCTTTTTTTAAGAACTATGATACTGTAAGAGATAAAATATTGTTTCCTAGATACAAAAAGGACCAAAATGTCAGAAATGTTTTGACGATATAACCTTTTTATTTCAAACTAGATTCTCTTTTATTCCAGATTTGATCTTTTTGAAGTCAAACTGCATAGATTTTATGATTTATATAATGCAGAACTGAATGATAATTTCATGAGACAACCCCTAGCTAGCATCAATCTCAGCATTTGCATTACATTGTGATATGCCATAAGGAAACTCAGCTCCCAAAAGCAGGATAGTTGTTGGAGGATGACACTGTGCCTGGACTAACCAGCTCTGTTTCTCAAAATGCTTAAAATAGATATATTCCAAAAATCATACAGATACACTGCTACATATGTGGAGGTGATGTTTCTGTAACACACTCCACTGCACAGTGTAAGCATGATCTTCTTTTAAAGTAGGACTCGCATAGCATTTGTGTACCTCAGCCTAAAACTTATCCACCTGCTGTGTCAGCTTCAAATTGCTTCAGAATTATGGCAATTTGTAGCCTAAAATTGTCCATAGGGACTGAAGTACATATTCAAAAGTTGTTTCAGTTTTATAAATTTGACTTATATCACTACTGATGTAGCAGGGATCTGAAAAGACTGCAATCTTGCATTCAAAATGCACCTCAATTAGGTGTTTTCAAAATGTGTCTAAATTTCTAGCAGCAGTGGACACTTTCCCAAATACAATGAAATTCACATAGCTGCATATAGTATGTAGAAATGTTTTGCTATTGACTTAGTGGCCTTAAATTACATCTGGTTCTTCATCAGTATGCCTTACTCATTTGTATAGCACAGTCAACAATCATGGCATAATACAGTATATGAAATTATTATACTTGCAGCTTTCTGAAGGAAATGTGATATTTACAAAAAGTCTCATCCAAAGCAAGGTAGGAATCAGAAACAGCCTATCCTTTAAATTCAGTGTGATTTTGATGATGACTAAACTGTATCTTAAGTAAAATACATGGAATCAGTCCCTCAAATAAGTAACAAAAAGTGATAGAATGCAAGGGCTTGTCATGGTTCAATGTCCATACACCAATGACATCTTAAAGGCAGAGAAGGCTAGGGAACTGCAAATGGTACTGGTTATTTTGCTTTTCTTAAAAACAATGTAAAGAAAAACAAGCTATCTGCTGAATTAGCATAACACCAGTTTCACCATGAAATAAAAAAGTGAAGAATTTGGTTTTGTCCAGTCCGGTCTTCCCTGAAAATTTTAGTTTTCTTAAGAAAACTCAATAAACTTTTTTTTTTTTTTTTCCCTAGGATTTCTGCTTTTTATTTCGGTTTGCTTCTTGCTGAAACTAAGCTATCACTTGACAATTTTAAACAGTTTCAGCAACAGTTTTTTCCCCTTTTTGTCTTAAAATGGAAAGTGTGTTAGATCTTGAGCATTCACCTTGCACTAAGAGAGGACCAATTTATTTAGATTCCGACAGTTTATTTTATTCTTAAGGACATAGATGTGGAACACACCAACAGTCTTTGAATAGAGCTTCCTTTTGTATTTAGAATGACCCTTCTGTCCAACAATTCAAGCCCATCAGCCTTTGCCTTGTCTACCACACACCCATAAAGAACAAATTATTACTTCAAACATAATAGCAAGTCCAGAGGCGGGCCACAAAATTGATTAGAGGGATGGAGCTTCTTTCCTATGAAGAAAGACTGAGATAATCAGGTATGTTCAGCCTGGAGAAGACTTTAGTGTGACCTAATTATGGCCTTTCTGTACCTGAAGCGAACCCACAGGAGAGATGCAGAAGGACTTTTTGCAAGGGCATGTAGTGACAGGGCAAGGGTGAATGAATTCAAACTGAAAGTAGGATTTAGTTAAATATTAGGAAAAAAAAAATCTTTGTTGTAGGAGGCATGAGGCACTGGAACAGGTTGCCCAGAGAAGTTGTGGATGCCATCCCTGGATGTGTTCAAGGCCAGGTTGGATGGAGCTCTGAACAATCTCATTCAGTGAAAGGTGCCCTTGGAGGTGGGAAAGGGGGTTGTAACCAGATGATTTTTAAGGTCCCTTCCAGCCAAGGCCCTTCTATGATTCCAAGACAATCAAAGTAACATCTGTAATAAATACTGTGCACTTAATCCCAAAGCTTTCAGGGAGAGGGTCATGTATAAATTCAAGTACTTTCCAAACTCACATATCAATCTATTCTCTCAAGCACAAGTTCACAAGAACTGCAACTTATACAAATGTAAAAATCAGTTTATTTACCTCTTTATGTTTTACACAGTATGACTTTTAAGAAAAGCTTCAGCACTTTGTGTAAGAGGCTTGAGTCACTTTCAGATCATCCACAGATTTCACTTTCCTATCATCCACAGATATCATCATGCAAATAAACCTCCTATATTTAGCATCATAATCCCTTTTACAAAATATAGGCATTTTTCCACTGTCAAAGCTATCTTTTAATATTCATTATTTATTATTTCACTATTGTTCTATTAAACGATTCCTCCCAAAATAACAAATACAATACAAAAGACCAAAACTTAAATGGTTGGTCACCTAGCATATATTCTAAAACATTATTAGATCTTTCAACTGACCTTTAGAAGAGACAAATATCATTCATATATTTAGGGGAGCTTAACAGTCATCAGACTTACAAACCTGATTCCCAATGCAAATTTAGCCTATACTATATCAATGGAACAGCTGGAAATAAATGTTGTTACAAATCAAGCTCCCATAACTTATCCCTGTTTTCTTCTCTCACAAATAAAGAAACCCTTAGCCAGAATTACAATAATTTTTTCTGCTGTGACTGTTTGGTCACATGGAAAAAAAATCAAGTTTTGGAAATATGGAATATAGAGCTGAAAATTGTCTTTACCTGAATTTATTTTTGGGATGACATTTATAGTATAATGCTAGCAAGTGTGAAATTACTTTCTTGTTTGAGATTTATATTTATGTATGAACCTCTGGTAGAACAAATTCTAGAACAAAAATAATTCCATTTATTCTTATTTTCAACAGTTTTCATTAACTCCAAAATAAAAGGAAGATTCAGTAAATGCTTTGAGACTAAAGGTGACATTATTTAGTTCTATGGTTGCTATTCTAATTGCTTAACTTTATTTTGTAATTTAATTGTACCATACTTATCTTGATTATGGTGTTTTTCCATTTTGACTGTGCCTTTTTCAACTTTTGTGAATGAGGATCATGATCTCTTTTGAACTAATGCAGACACAAGTGTCAGTGGTGCATACATATATTAAATGTGTTTTTTTAATTTGTTTTGTTTAATTTCATTCAGTAGTACAGCATAATTGCAACTTTTTGTTGTGGTATTATTTATATATGGCAATAAGTCAGCACTACAGCTTTTATGCTTCTTAATTTTCATTGTTTCTAAGTGATTATGAATTTTAAGAATTCATTGAGAATTTCTTTACCTTGTCTAAAATGTTGTAATATTTGTGTTCATTCTCTATAAAAAAGTTTTTTATAAAAAGCATGAAGAAGATGAGGGAATTTTAAAGACACAAACAAGTTACAAAATAACCATGAATGCCAGTTTTAAACATGCATGGCTGTCCCAACTCTTTGGGGGAATGTTCCTTTTAAATTCTTCTCAGGCTGAACAGAGACACTGGACCATGTGTCTGGGAGCTCCGATGTTTTATTGTACATTTGCCATAACTGCAGCAATCAGCCCACTGTTTAGACTGAAAAGGTGTTCGTTAACAAGCCCTTAAATTCTCAATAGATTTCCACAAGAGCGAAGGCTAACAAGCCCTACATTTTGTACAGTACACTTCAGTAAGTTCTCAACTCCCATAAAAAACTGCTCAAGAGGTGCTGGCTAACAAGCCACAACACACTTTCACAAGCTCCCTGGTCCCACAAGAAACCTCACTAAGGATTATGGAGTAGAATACAATAGCTGTGCTTTGCCTAGGCAATGCAAAGAAGAAAACAAAGAATATTACCAGAAGAAAACCAGAATATCACTTAGGTCCTGTCTTGGTCCTGACAGGGGGATTATCTGGAGCTGAGGTTGTGGGTTCCCTATCTGCTTCCTTTTATAGCAAACCTGGTGCATGCCTCTTGTGTAGACTACATTTTTTTGTGCTGTTTTTTTCATGCATGCACAGCCAGCCCTTCTCCAGGGAGTCTCAAGAGAAGCAGGAATTGGATAAGAACATCTTTGTCCCACCTCTGCAGGACCCTCTCCTGAAATCACACCTTTCCTGTAGCAGTAACTTGGAATGTCTGAGACAAAACATGCTTAGGTCTAGCCCTCTACAATGGCCTAGCAGCATATTGTATTTTCTCATCTGTTATAATCTGGTAACATCTGAAACAGAAGACCTATGAACATCCCATGGATTATTTTTAAAAGATAAATTAGGTCTTGTGCTCCATAATGGTTATATTAACATAAAGCCTTGAATATAAATACATAGAAAATACTGCAAAAACTTAAATTAATAAAAATTATGTTTATGTGACTTTGCTCATTACTTGCAAGTATACTTGTAACAAACTCACATTTTGGTGGATGATTGTGGATAATTCCTTTCTTTAAATGCTACTGATGACCTTTTTCTGCCGCCTTCAGTGACAAAATTTCTTATCGTCAGCAAAATAACACATATTGATAAGTTACTGTAAAACTAAGAGTTAGCTTTTAACCTCAATACCCAGGTCAAATTGGTGACATATTTCCCCTCTTATTAAAAACAAATAAAATTAAATAAACAGACATCAACAAACCAAACCAGTTAAAAAATATCTGGAAAAGACAAAATATCATACTGTTCAAAACCAAGCAAATTTCATTGAAATCATGGTTATGATATTTAGGATCAAGACTGTCCAAATGCAAGGAAGGGATATGACCAGATGTGATCAAAGAAGCTAAAATAAGAGCTAGAGTTTCTGCATTTATTGATCATCTGGCTGTATTTCTGTATTTATACTTCAGTTTGCAAATGGCAGTATGATCCAGAAAAGCATAAATCTTCCCTTTATTATTCAGTGACAATGTTCCTATGAATTTTTTTTTCATTAATTGCCAAATCATATGTATTTATTGTGTCTGGAAGCCTAGTTTCAGGGTTCAAAGACAACATCTAGTGTGTTTTGAATAGTTACTCTGTACTACAGGCACTCATGCTGAGTTTATTCTTGGCTATATTGAGTGATGGATGAGTTCTTCACCCAGCCATCTCTAGAGAAACATGTTCCTAAAAACTGTGCTGAGACAGTTTAGAACTCTTCAGTATTTTTTAACTTATTTCCTTAAGCATCAAGTCATTAGCCAAACTTAAAAAAATTGTAACAATTTACCATACCAAGATCATAAAAATGTTAAATAATATAAGTTTTGAGCAAATAATGTATTCCACCTATCAAATAAATCTTTCCTGTGATCATACAAATTATTTAATCAAATATGTTAATTAATAAAATTGTTTATTGTATATTTACCAGCAGTAAATATTGGCCTGCAGCTTGGTTTCAAAGTAGGCTTCATGCAAGAATCTGAAATCCATAGTTCAAAGGTTATTGAGTAGCTTATATTGAGAAATAGGCTGTAAAGTATGTTTCTGCTTTCTGATGAGTGAAATGTTTTAATAACTTAATTTGCAATTGTTAGATCAAAGCTTATTTTCTGCCCATATTCTTAAATATTTTTTATTTTGGTACTTAGCTAGTTACACACAAAGCTTTCAGGGTGCACACAGCCAACTTTTAGGCCAGTAGCATTTTTCTTTTTCACCTTCTCCACATGAGTGAAGGTGTTATGCTGGAGAAAGAAAAAAAATATTGCTGGAAATAGAACTCCCAGAGGCAGAGATATATTCTCTAACAAGAGGGTGAGGAAACTGTAGTTTGGAAGTCCTTTTTTTATGATGTATTTGAAAATGCAAAAAGAGTCTGCCCCAAATGAACGTCAAAGATTATATATTGTGTTTTAAGGAATAACCTGTTAAGAGAACAGATTTGCACTCCCTTGACTGCTTGATTTACATGTACTGCAAAAAGTCAATAACCAGGAGAGAGAGAAGAAAACTTTATTTGACTCAGTCATATCTGAAATGAACGCCTATATTTATGTTCATTACGGAATCACAGAATGGGTCAGGTTGGGAGGGACTACAGTGGGTCATCTGGTCCAACCTCCCTGCTCAGGTAGGGTCATCTTAGAGCACATTGCATAGAATTGCATGAGACAGTTCTTGAATATCTCCAGCGAAGGGGATTCACAACTTCCCTGGGCAATCAGTTCCTGACTGTAGTCAAAACCCTGTTGCTGCTGTCATATATGGGAGGGGGCCAGGCACTTTGTATGATATTGAAAGATTTGATTACAAAGGCTGTGGCTCTTGTGCAAGGCCAGAACAGAGCCATGACACATCAGTTTTGCTCCCTCTTCTTCCCATGCGACCCAGTTATGCAGCCTCATAACCTATCACCCCCATGAGCAGCCTATCATGACCTAGTTTTAATCCCTTTCCCATGGAATTCCTTTTTACCACATATTCCATGGTTTTAGGCCTCATGCCTACACTACCATCCCGTTGGCACCCACTCATATCTCTTTTGGTGATCTTAATTGTCTATGAAATCTCACCCTGCAGTCATCTATTTTAGGAAATAGTTTTGGTTTTCTGTTGTTTTGGCACATCACTCTAGGAGAAAAAGATTGTATTTTGACAAGTGGGGTTGGGAGGAAGAGAAGTAAAAACGGGCCGTCTTTTTCTTCAGCTTTTAAAGACTCAGCTGAAGCAGAAACATTAATTTAATTCTGATTTGGTGAGGTAGTCTGTCTTTTTTGGGTTAATATTTCAAGCTATGCTTTTATGACCACCTTGCACTGGGTGCTGGGCATTTCTTCTGTTTCCTTGTGTTTTGCCGTCAGTGAGCCCAGCAGTGCTTTACTGGGCACATTGCACATGTGGCTCAGCACTGTTTTGGGAGAATCTTGAGGAGCTTGAAAGGTCTCTTAGGCTGTAGAACAAATGTGAGACAGAATGTGAGTCGTGCAATATACAGGTCTGAAGGTAAAAATAAATGGAGCAGTACCACTTACATAAAGTTCACAGAACTGCACAAGTTTTCCTTTCTTTGAACAGAAAATACCAATAACCTGCCTTCACATATGTATTCTGTAAAAAACATCATGACACATTCTAATTCCCTTCCATCCATTCACATGCTCATATACTTGTAACTTTGGTAAATACCTTCTTCATTAAGTTGCTTTCTGAATATCAGCTATAACCTCACCACCTCATTATCTCCAGTATCTCAGTGTTGAGGTCAGAGGTGACTGATAGTCCCAGTCAAAATATTGTAAAGGTCATGTCTTATGGCTGAGAAACTGAAAAAGTTATCTTAAATAATCCAGTCAGAATATAACATCTAAAAAGAACTCAAAATTCACTGAAGCACCTGTAACTGTTCTCTTAATCAAGTCATATAACTGTTATTTTGCATCAGGTCATATTGCTTTAATGAAGGCTCAGCTTTCATTTCCATTAAAAATACTGTATTCAAACACTGTTTTGTTTTTCTAATTACTTCAACTTGCTTTCTTATAATTGTCACTCATATCATTAATACAAATTGACAAGGCTGCTCTCTTTTAATTTTAAAGATATAGAGGGAAACAAACAGTTATCATACTTCTGTTACTTCTATGCTGAATTCTAACTAAAAATTACTATTTCCAAAAATAAATATTTTTAATCCATTGAGTTGTAGTGACTTTCTTTATAGCATCATGAAAAAAATATATGCTGGATATCAATTAATGAAATTCCCTTATACAACTGCTCAGTTTATGGTGGCTCTCTTATTTGATTTTCTTCATCCACAATTATTTTAGGGTAATTTATCAGGGTATTTTTTTCATCTTAATCAACCTTTTTAGATTATATTTATATGTTTTAAAATCATTAAAAATTAATAAGAAAACTCAGACTACTAAAATTAGGTATTTGCAAAGGGTGACGACTGTACTGATGCAGATAGCCTGGACAAGTTCCCAAATCCTATTTTACACACTTTCAAATCAGGCAATCATTAAGTAGCTCTGAAACAAAATTCAGCTTATGGCTGCATATTGGGTCTTAAATAAACTGTCTGTAGCCTGAGAAATAATTACATGTCTTCTGTCAAATTCAGATTGTTCACAAGATCTATTAAGTATCTTTCAGTAGCTTCTAATTTTTATCAGGAACCATAGTTAGTCTGCATTAAGCAAGTGAGAATATGATGAACAGAAATATCGATATGTTATATTCCAATAGATCTTGTCTTAAACTTACTACAACAGGGGAAAAACTATTTTAAAAGCCATCATAGATTTAAGATATGTTAATATACCGTCTACTTTTTGGTTTGTCTCAAATTCATGATAACATATTGAAAGTCTTCATTGTATTTGTCATGCTTATACTTGAAAATGTAGGCTTCTAAATTTCAGGTTATCAAAAACCAAGCATATGTGACAAATCCAAATATGAAACAAATGTTTTGAAAGACAATTCTTCATTGTGTACTTGGACTATATCACAGCACAAGGCAGAGCTACTCGTGTAAATACAATTTAGCTGCAATGTATATTTTGTTTGGATGACAATGTTTAGTAAAAACATCTTTTCACATTTTTTTGGTTACAAAACATCAACATGGTAGATGACAAGCAATTCTATGAATAGAGATTATGTGTTATATGGGTTTGGATGACCAAGATAATCTTAGGGACATTTGTCAGAACAACTGGACTCCAAGGTAAAAGTCACTTTCCCTAATGAATTTTCATTTTATTTAAAATATAAATATTATTTTTTATCATTAGTTTTGAAACAATATAAAAAAAAAGTTTTGTTTTGTTTTGTTTTGTTTTGTTTTGTTTTGTTTTGTTTTGTTTTGTTTTTAGAAAACAAGCAGAGAGAGTCTCACATACTTCTTTATTGCTTCCAGGAAGTTTTTCTTTAGTCACTGCCAGGATTTTATATGTTTATCAATTATACACGTTTTTCTCTATACTTTTCTGCATGCGAAAATAGGAAAATATGTATGACATGAAAATGTAGTTTTAAAACTGAATTTAAGGTTCATTTGCTATGGAACTTGGCTATTATTTACAGAAGCTGCCAGTCTGAATGTAATTGGAAAAATCTCTCCACAAAGACACCGTAATTCAACATGTGGTTAAGTTACACATTTAATATAATTTTTGCAAGTTTTAGCTTAAAAGAAGATATATACAGTAGGTGAAAAACATTCAAAGTATGCTCAACAAGGATTTTTTTTTCTGTATTTTTCCTTATAGTAGATGATATTTTTCTCTGTTGACAGAATATTAGCATTTTTCTGAAAATATTTCATATTTCATAGAAAATATATCAAATGTGAAAATTAATATACTTCCATTTGACAGGTTTATTGCAATTTTTCAGGGGAGGAGCTCAATTAAAAAAAGGAAGAAAGTGTTTATTTCCTATCAAATAGGAAACAGGACAGCTTAAGAGGCCAGGAAAACTGTCTAAGACATAGCAATTTGAGAATTATTTTGGGAACTTTTATAGCAATCATGAAACAGCAAGCATCACGTCATCTCTGCAACGTTAAGAATAAATACAGAAAAAAACAAGGAAAAAAATTAAAAAGTCTCTCCTCACCTTAGTGGGTGTTTGGTTTATTATGTTGAGAGATGTGTAGAGGTTTTTCTGAACATCTGACACAAACAGTATTTGCCTGTGATTAGTATCAATCACAGTCTGCATTATGGTGATTTACATTACATGGCATCAAAAGACAGGCTGGACAAACACAGGAGAGGAAACCCTTCCAAGAGTTTCAAATAGGAAGAAAATACCTGTCTCAAAAAATATTTCTGCCCCAAATATTTAGAGAGGAGGAAGTACCCTAGGAAATTATTCTGTAACTGCTGCTCCTTGTTAGACCTTTGCTTTTGGCTATTGCTAGAGTCATAAATGTATGTTTCTCTAGATTAACCTTTAGCCTGACATTGCACAGCTTTTGTTCTGTTTTTACTTTCCTCATTATTCATGCTGTTTGCTGAAAAGGTGAGAAAAAATATAGCCTGTACTTAAACAAAAGCTTTAGGCAGAAGAAAAGCAAAGGTGAAAAGGCAAGAGGAAAGAGCTAAATCTGTGTGCTTAGGCCCTTAAAGAGTAAGACAGATTCTGATGATGTTTCACTCTTTATTCCATACTAAAATGAAATCAAATATACCTTTCATCTACTTTTGGAATAATTTAGATAAAAATACAGGAAAAGAATATTTTCATCCAGAGGAAAAGAAAATAAAAGCAAACCAAAATGTAGCTTTAAGAGAGAGGAATATTTTTTCTTTCTGTAAATACTATTTTTTTGCTTGTAACAGAGAGCAAGAATTCATATTGTGCATGGTCAAAATCTTTTTCCTTAAGAAATACACCGTATCTCAGCAACAGCACATGTACTGTGGATTGTTACAGCCACTTTCTCTCTTCTCCCCTTACATTTTTCTCTTAGAGTAAATAAGCTTTTAGGACATCATGAAGTGTTCCTTTTGACATTTCTGTAGCTCTTTTGTTTCCATTTTCATCCCAGGAGATTTTGAGGTTCTTAATAGAAAAAATGGCTTTTTTAATGGGAAAAGATAATTTTATTTCCCTAAAGGTGTTCCATTGAGTATATCAACAACTCAGTTAATTTACAGTGGTGACAGTACCACAGTCAAATAGCTTATATACATTAAAAATCAGTTTTAAAACTGATTCCTCAATTTTTTTATTAATTATTTTAGAAATTAGGTCTGAATGTCTTCATGAATATATCAAGTGTGAAGAGGTAAATAATAAATAGCAAAGTAGCCACACACATTTACAAAAATATTTAGATTTTAGCATCTCTAAAAACATTTGAAAATTAAGAAAAACCTTTCTTTTACACCCAAGCAATGATAGGTTTTCCCTTTAAAAATATGCTTCTTATATTTACTTCGGGGGCAAATTTATGTGCTGCCTTAGACATTTTAGTGATATTTTTCTCAGTCTCTTTCTCCAGATTTTCTACAACATTTCAAAATGAGTTGTAGTCAGCATACAAAATCAGAATAATCTGATCTATTACCAGTTTTAATACTTAAACTTTTATGGACAAAAATTTTAAAAGAAAAATTAAATCACTTTAATTTTCTCAGTTTGTTACTCATTTCGATGGACTTCCACTGGCATTTGTAATGTTTAGAATTGCTGAAACAAAAGATGAAAGACATTAATAATGCAAACGCAGTAAAAGCAAAACTTGAAAATATAGATTTGTTTAAGAAAATATGTAACACACCAATAAACATAAAAAAATACAGAATTATTTAGGATTTATATATTTTTATACAAATACTAGAAGGTATGTCATCACCTCTTTGCTACTTTTCTATGTGTCTGTTAAAAAAACAACTATGTAGCACATTGTTTTGGTCTGAAGAATGATGTCCAACAAACACTGCTAACTCAGGGCAAGATAAGCTGTTTGGCAAAATTTATATTTTGTTCTTATTTTATTTTGATTTTCTTAACAACCTGAGTAATAAACAGTAAGAATATGCCCTAAAGAAGGACATAGAAGACCATATGACAGAAACTGTCAAATATTAATCAGCCATCAATATTGCAGATAATAGGCATAGTGTAGCATAGCAATGCATCCATAGTACAGTGCAGTAGGGAGCATTACTGTGCTGTATTTCATTGACTTCTGTTTCACACATAATATCTCATAAAGTAATAGGAATTTCAAACACACACCAAAAAAAAAAAAAAAAATCACATGATTTTTGTGGAGTTTTCTGGTCCTCCCCATTAAAAGAGTTGAAACTGGATAGGGGTGCCAAGGCATTTAAAAGGCACTATGCCTAAAGTAATAGGAACAAATTCTTTCTACTTTGACATGATCTTAATTTGCACTAATGGCTAGCAAAAAAGTGAGAGGCTTGATTTACATTTTAAAAGCAAAAAATAAAATACAATTTCTCTGAAACTGAAATCCACAGAGTCAAAATTGACATTAGTTTTCTCTCAAAAATAAAGGACTTGAAACATCAGATATTATTACAAAGTCTCTTTTTTTTTTTTTTAAGTACTAATTTTTTTTGTATTTAAAAATACAGAGTTCCAGGAGACATAGAATGATGAGCTGTTAACTGTGACTACATTCCAGATTTTTCACCATAGATATATTTAAATATCAGCAGGTTTCTGGCACAAACAGAAAACACTTTTATTTAGTTGAATCAAAGACATTTTCTTTCCCCCCTCAAGGTCATCATATTGATTCTGGCAAAATACTGTAAATATTAAATCCTCCCGTCAATAAGCTTAATACTGACCTAAAAAAGTCAATATATGCTTACTAGTTGCAAAATAGTAACCGAATGTAGCTTGGTATACTCTGTTCTCTATAATACTCTGTGCTTAAAATAGGAACAGCGGTTTTATGTTTTTAAAGAAGTGGAAATGTTCTTTCCTGGAAAAAAATAGCGGTAACATTTTTTAAACCATTGAAATTTTCAACATCCGCTGTTGCTTAGCACAGTTTTGGAAGTGTTGAAAATAAAATTAGATGAACAACAGTTTTACAGTCAAGTTGGATGTTTTAAGAAACCTCTTTTAAAGAAGTGGTCATAGAAAAAATTTACAAAAGTTTAATGTGCCACAATTAAGGACAAAAAGCCCACTCAAGTCTGAAAGAAAAGACTTTAATCTTATTGAAGATATAAACCTCATGCTGAGGCTAATAAATATGGTAATTATCACAAATTACAGTATGCATTAGTCAATACACAAGACAAGGCAATCTAGTGTTGTCAACAACAACACTATTAATTGATATATACCTTGGGCTGTGTGCTCTCAGGGAGACCTGAGAGGAAGGCAGAATGGTTGGGTAGGAAGATTCCTGTGGACATCTTCCAGTCCAACCATCTTGTTTAAAGCAAGGAAACCTACAACAGGTTCTTTAGGATCATCTCACCAGGTTTTGAATATCTCTGACAATGAAGCCTCAGCAATTGCTCTGGGCAGTTTTTTAGCATGTTTGATCAACCCCACAGTAAAAAAAAAAATGTTTGGGTTTTTTTTTGCTGTTTTTTTGTTTTGTTGTTGTTGTTTGTTTGTTTTTTGTGTTTTTTTTGGTTTTGGTTTGGTTTGGTTTTTTTGTTTTGTTTTGTTTTGTTTTTATTTTGTTTGAATGGTGATTTGGATTTTGATTTGGTCTGATTGTTTATTTTAAAAATTTTTAATGGAAATTCCTGTATTTCAATAGAAATTAAAAAAAACAAAACAAAACAAAACAAATCAAAAACACCCAAACAATAAACAACTGTGCCCATTTCTTCTTTGTCTGTCACTGGAGCACACTGTAAAGAGAGTCTATCTTCCTTGCACCTTTCCATCAAATATTTATATATTTTTACAAGATATCTCTGATTTCTCTTCTCCTGGCCGAACAATCCCAACTCTCTTAGCATTTCCTCATATTTCAGATGCTTCAGTCCCTTAAGAGTTTCTGTGGATTGTGGTCTCTTGCTGTACTTGTGTATCACACATCCATTTGTCTCTTGTACTGAGCAGCCCAGAAATGGACTCAAAACTCCAGATATATTTTACTGGTGCAGATTAGAGAGAAGGATCACTTCTGTCCATCAGCTTCCTGATGCTGCTATAGGCTGGTGTTTTGTTTTTTTTCTTTTTTTTTACCATAAGGATACACTGTTAGCCCAGGTTCAACTCATTGTCCATCCAAACTGCTAGATTTTTTCTGCAATTCTTTGGACACTAGACTCTCCTGGAGCATGAACTTGTCAAATCCCAGGTGCAGGATTTGACATTTCCCTTTGATGAACTTGATAGTTTTCCTGTTATGGTAGGAGCAGACATAGTAAAATCCCAGGACTGTCAAGGCTTATTTTACAAAATACTGAATTCGTCCTCTCATCAAAACATTTTGAAACTTCCTAGGCTACTGTCCATTCTTTTTATGTTAGTCAAGATATAATGATCATTATTTACTTTTCTAAAGAGAAAGTGTAAACATTAACCAGAAACTACTGTGATGTCTTACAGAATTTTTCTTGTTTTTTTTTCTTTATAATTAAAAGCTACACTAGGATCAATTTGAATTGTGAATGCTGAAATTAGATGCCATTTTAAATCTGTACGTAAAATCACTAATGCAAATATTTATTATGGTATTCATTGACACATACTAAAAGTTATTTATCTTTTAAAAGGAGTTATGGTTTGGGCTTTGTTTTGTTTGGTTGTTACAGATATATAATTTACTGCAACCTTAGAATTAATAAAGATTCTAAGCAACAAAGCTGAGTTTTGCTTTCTCATAGGAAATAAGATGATCCTTGCTACATAAACATTCAAACCAATTATTTAGTTTTACTTTTGTGACACTTTTTCTGTAAGCAAATAGTGCTTCCACTTTTTTTTTTTTTTCTTGCTTGCTCACAGACTTTGAGGGGTGAATCTAAATCTTCCCGAGTAAATATGGACAGTTTCAGGAGTATATATATTCTGTTCTGCTTCCTGGAGCCATTACAATTTAGAAAAATAGAATTCCTAATAAAATACTACGATGGTATATTTAGCTCCTTCCCCTACCATAAGGTAATTTCCAAGTACAGCTACTTGACAATCTAGATAATTCCTGCAGTATGATATAGTGCTCACAATTAGCTTCTCATTCCCAGTTTGAAGAAGAATTTATGTGGCAAGCAGTGGTAGAATTATTGGGGAATCCTAATGACACTTCTGAACTTATGAAAATCTAAGTAAAAAGGAGTTTTGCATAAAGGAGAACTGTCTGTGCTTCTGTTTATTGGCACTGAATAATAAAATCATAATCAAACAGCAGTGACAGCATGGCAGGATGTTATTTTAGAATTTAGATGTAGAAATAGAATGATTTATTTTCCTTTTTCAGGTTGCTACAGTTACTATCATGCTTATTTTATTTATTAAATTTGGCCTTTTTCCATTGCTGGCTCCTACTCCTTGACAGTAGAGGATTTCCCAGAAAGCTTAGTCTGTTAACAGAAAACATCATTAGCTGCTTACTGAGCTTGCAGGGCTCACATTTCAGTTTTTAAGTATGGCATGCTTGGTGCAAACAGCTCTCAAGGCTGCTATAGACAACCCTATAATTTTTCGCCATAGAAGCCACAGTGATGACTTCATTTTTCCCTGTCTTTTTACTTCTCTGTTCCTGTTTCATACAAAGAGCTGTGACCCTTGGCATTCATTATTTCCTATTCTTTTCTGTGAACATTTGGTATCGAATAAATAAGTATGTTGGTATGTAAGTTATTATAGTGTCTTTTCAAGTAAATATAAAAGCGACAAGCAGAAAAGAGAAGTTTTGGAGGCAGGTAATAAGCTTTTTATAAAATAAATATTTGAAAAAGATTTGTTTCTTGTAAATAAGGATTAAAACAGTAACAGTATTCTTGGTGAAGAAATAGGATAGAGGCAAATATAAGCTGCAAATAACATATGTAGTAAGGCAGGTTAGGGTAGACTGAAGTGATATTTTTCTGAACTTAAGTTTCATGAGAGGTGATTAATTTACTCTAGGGCTGAATATTTTAAAGATAAACTGCAGACTGTATCATATTGAAATTCCTCAGGTACTACTTGTCTCTTGAATTCAATGTCCCCATTTTGTGTGCAATTTAGTAGATGTAATTAAAAAATGTGGGGTTTTTTGCTTCTATAGATATTTCTTAGCTTCAACAACCATAGCATGATCATAATCTTTTCTCATTTTTTGCTGTTCATGAAATGAACGTATCATCAATTCATAATAAATTATGGTATGCATGCTAAGGATTTCATTTTACTTTATTCATTGACAAGGAAGAAAACAGACAAGCACTAATGGACAAGAACCAATAGAAGCCTATGTAAGATAAACCGGAAAAATGCATCACTGAAATACTGGTCCTACTTTTCCAGGTGTTACAAAACATTTTTAAAAACAGTTATCATTTTGTTCTTAACTGTCATGCAAAATTGAGCTTGAGTCTAAATGACTGTGAGAAATAAAAATATGCAGTCAAGTGTTTCCTACTTCAGTCAGTCAAGTGTCTTACGTCTTTGTGATATGAAATAAGGGACAGACATATCACATTTAAGCTCTCATGAATTTTAAAGGTGCATTTTAAATATGGCTTGAAATCACCCTATGATATGTGCTTTGTAGAAAAAACCCTATGGCATGTGCTTTGTAGTAAGTGACTGAACTACATTTTCAATCCTATCCTAAAAACATGACTTGACCTTCTTCAGCTACCAGTGGATCTGCAGCATCTGTGTTTAACCATTCAGTAGTAACAGAACCAGAGGCAATGGGCGCAAACTGAAACAGGGGAGATTCCCTCTAAATGTAAGGAAACACCTTTTTTTTTCACTATGAAGGTGACTGAACACAGTTGCAGCTTGCTCGTAAAGTGAAACATCCCTGCTTGGAGATGTTCAAAGGATGCCTGGTCATGGTGCTGGGTTATCTGCTCCAGGTGTCCCTGCTTGAGCAGGTGTATTGGAGCAGATGACCTGCAGAGGTCTCTTCCAACATCGGTCATTTTGTGGTTTTGTGATCCTGAGATTCTGTAACTTCAGGAGAGTCACAGGAGTAAACTTGTTCTTCTTGGTCATCAGAATTGACATTGTGATCTTGGTTTTTGAGTTCTAAAAAAATTAAAAGACTTATGTGCTTTTCAGTCATAAGAATATTTCTGCATCAGAATGCACATGCAAATTACTGTAGGACATGTTAAGAGTATGAAATTACCATGCAGGAATTGTTCTGTGCTAATTGCCCATGCTATTTTATGATAAATTTGAGATAGTTTATTATTCCACTGAGCAATCTAACTTGAATTTGTCTTAGACTTAGCCTACGTATACAGGTAGGGAGAGCAAAGGAGCTGAAAGGAATTAACCTATTAGACTAGACAACTTGATTGCTTCTCTATAACCAGTTTGTGGGTGCTAAAATGACTTTCTGAAACATGAAGTAAGGAACATGAATAATAAATTTATTCAGACAGAGATGGCTAAGACTGTTTGCAATGCATTTTGTAATACATATAGACTTACATTTTTATTCCATAAACATATATATACTCCAAGGGAACATTAAAATAAGAGACAATCCCACTGAAGAGTTAGATCATTTGAAGATAAAAGCTAAAACCCACAGTGGCACACAGGTGCCTGAGGGCATGACTACAGATGAGCAGAGAGCCAGCTGGCCAAATGTACAAGTAGCTTTGGTATTGAGGTTGAGTTTGCATATTTACATAGCAATATGCTAAAATTCATCTGCCCTTATGAGCAGAGTCCAAAGAATTAAAACTTGGCAACA
Source organism: Promerops cafer (assembly GCA_013398275.1). NCBI lineage: Eukaryota > Metazoa > Chordata > Aves > Passeriformes > Nectariniidae > Promerops > Promerops cafer. Next base: position 451,978 of record VZSE01004120.1, on the reverse strand, counting down.
CTGGAAAATACTATATCTACATTTTTCTGAAGCCATTTGGACCTGCTATGAAAGGTATGTCACAGGATGAGAAGGATCAAAAGAAAGGAAATTTACTGTTTCAGATATATTTGTGTGGTATTAGCTTATAGTACTAATTGAAAAATGAAAGGGAATTCCAGAACAGATTATTAAATTTAGAGTATTCTTCTCATGCATGATGAAAAACAGTAGTGGAGCTAGGTTCCATTGGTGGAAACATTTAGCAAAATCTTGTAGAATTTCTAAAAGATAGTATGTCTTTGGCAAATATTTTTAAAATACCATTAAGACAAAGCTCTCAGAGATTCTAACAGTGGCTGTACTTTGACTAAAATATATTAGGATTGAAATTTTCAAAAGCGAAAAAATTAATCTAATATCCCAATTTAATATTTCAATTCCAAGGCACTTTTAGTTTCAAGCAATTCCAAGTTAATTGTTATAGTTTGATTCCAGCCTCATACATTCATTTAAAAGACTCACATAGAAATCTCATAGGATTCAGGAGGTGTTATATGTTCATATTCAGGAGGCCTTATATGTTCACATAGGTATCTGCAAAATAAAAGTTCAAGTAATACTCCCCAATTTCTAGGATGATAATAAAGATTAATTTTGAATTACCAGTATAATGCATAGGATATGAAATCAGATTATTTTTATTTGGAGAAATAAATATAACTTCTCTGATCTGTTAATATTTGTTCTACGGTGACTTCAACATGCAAAAATTGGAGTACCCTCAACAACTTTACAAATGTTACTTGTGAAGATCTTATGATGTAAATAAGAATCATTAAGTAGCAAGTCTCAGGCTAGGTGCAGGGTTACCACTTCTGTTAGTGACTGTTAGTAACTGCTACTGATTCTCTTATTGACATCTCTTTAATTTAGTTTTCCTTATTACTATTATTGCTTTAGGTCACTTTTTTTTTTTGCAGTACTTTGATTTTCTGACAGGACTTCAAGGTAAGATGTGTAATTTGCCTGAAATGGCACTTAGAAATAAGAATTTCTGATAAATAAAGAGCTTTCACTCTTTCAGGATATTCTTTCATGATATTCTTATATCATCACTGAAGAATCACCTATGTGTACTTGGCGGTATTTATGATCAGACATTATACTTGTCTATGATGGAGATTTTTGGAGTAGGCGACCAGGTTTTAAGTGTTCTTCATAACACTGAAAATACTACACCATTAAAGGTGAAAGTCCTTCTTTCAGTGATCCCTTGTGTAGTCTTAGACATATGTTCTTATATTCTAGCTCTCTACACAGCGGAGAGCTTTATTTTATTGACCCACATTTGGTCATCATACTTCAAAGTCTTCAATCCTTTCATACAGCAAAAAACTCTTTTATACACTATGACAAAAAAAAAACAAAACAAGGAAAGTGACAGAATAAAAGGAAAGTAGAATCAGTGAAGCTTAGTTTCATGGAGAATGGCATAGAAAATGGGTTTGTTCTGACTTTCCATCATGAACAATTAATCTATCAGACCTACAGTTAATCTGCAAGGAGACAACAGGAATAGTGTAACTAAGATGAACTGGATCAGTTTCAAAACTTATATTCAGTCTAATAGCAGGGAGCAAATTATTTTTCCTTGCTCAAATGAAAAGGTAAAAGGTATGGGCATGTTAAAAGAGCAGAAGAGATCTGAGACATGGAAAAAAGATTATCTAAGAGCTTATCAATGAGTGAAACTGATTTTATTGTGTTGTTTAATTCAAAAAGTGTGAAAAATAATTATATACATATTTTTTCCAGATTAACTGCACCAGTAAATCATATTAGAAGTTTGAAGATAAGCAAATAAAGCTCATGCTGAATGAATTGAAGGCTTGTCTAAGGCATTGAATGCAAGCTATCTTATTTTTATCTTCCTGTGACAATTGATATGTCTTCAGATTGGAGAGAAGGAAGGAGAATAATTGGCTACACTATTTTTAGAAGGGCTGCTAAATATTTTGGCTTTATTTCCAGTCATGATTCATGGTTTTCAGGTTCATGATACACCTGCATATCACAACTTTGAAAGAATAAGTGGTAAAGAAAAGCTTCCATCCAAGGTACAGGTGACACTAGGATGTCCTCATCTGCTTGTACAATGAAACAGCCATCATAACTCACTCTTTTGATGGTCATTCAAGATGGTTGCTTATCTTTTGACTATGTAGAAAAACCCTGCTCCCTTCAATTCTGAAAATAAAAACAAACAAACAAACCTACAAAAGAACAATGTCAACTACTAATCTGATTCTGATATCTAATTTTTCTCTAGACTCTTCATTGTCTGGAAACCGTATATATGAAATACTGTATTGGAAAGTAACTAGGTTTACACAGAAAAATACTTAGTGTCCTTGAACCAACTGATTTTCTTTTCTGGAAGTTAAGTCATATAAGAGAGAATTTTAGATGATCTATTGATAATAAGCAAAATAAACAGCATTTTCTAGCCTTCCTGACCCAGAACAGAAGATCGCATACCTTATTTTCTGGTACAGCCATGAAGAAAGCAAAAGGAAAACCTTTTCAGCTGGGCATACTGTAATGTAGCAAACTACTGAATCTGATAAACATCTATCTCATTTTCTCTTATTGTTCACAAGAATCCAAAGATTTCATTTGTTTCCAGACATTTAGTTACCGACCTGAATTTGGAATCCAAGTTAAAAAAAGTATTGGTCAGATTTGACTGACTAGTTTTTTGCTATTTTTTTTTGGTGCGTGTGTGTTGGGCGGGGGAGGGGGGGAATTTTTAACTCAATTTCACACAAGCACTAAAGATTTTTTTAAAGATCACTGTTATGCATCAGAATTAAAACCAATTAGCCTGTAGGTAGAGCATTAACAAATAGATGAAATTAACATCTGGGCTCTGGTATTGTTCAAGTTTATGTTCAGCCTTAATCACAGCTTATTGTCTATTATAAAACAATTTACTTCCTGTTTATATGTCTGGTGCTCTCTTTTTTAAGTATTCACTGGGCAAGAAACATGGGTTTGAGATTTAAAGGGCTAGAAATGCTTTAGAGGCTGTTCAGTCACAGTCTCAATAAATGTCACTATTTCTATAATGGGGAACTCCCGTCAAAGAGAAAGCCAGTGAGTTTCTCAGATATTCTCCTCTCATACTGATGAAATCATAATATTTTTACATTAGCAGGGAATTCCTCTAATCAGTAAGTAATATCTATGTATTTAGACAATGAACAAAACAAGACAGTAAGTTAAATCCAGCATTGCTTAGCATTAATTTTCAATGCTGATGAAGTAGATGCAAAGGAGCTCCCTCTAACCACAAATTAAGGCTCCATTTCTTATTATTTTTGGATCCCAGCTCCACTGAGATGACCTACATTCCCAGAAGCTGTGAGGGCATGGATCTGATATGAAAATTACCACAGATGTAAGATAGTAAGTCATCGGGATTTGGTCATCTGTGGCTAGGTGAAGGTAAATTAGTCACCCAATTTATAGTTAGGTATTTAAACACCCTATAAAGTTCACCTGTTCTAAAGGTGCCACAAGATTTAAGAAAGTCTTATTCAAAAGTCTAAAAATTTTCACAAAATCTAATGGAAGGAATGTGATATATAATGAGATGCTGGATCAGACATAATTTAATGCGCTGAATATGGCCTGTGTTGTTTATCATATTATATTCCTAGTATCTTGACATGCCTGTATTTTCATAATGATTACATTAATTTTTGTGTGTCACATTTTGAAATTTCTACTGAGTTCTGATTTGAAAATTTAAAAAATGGAATTAAACTTGATATATTCAAAACCCACTGAAATTTGTTAAATAATGACACATCTCTACCTTGATAATACACCTATAAATATATGACGGAATCTAAAGTGGTTTTCACCTGCATCTCAAAAACAGAACAAAAGGTTCTAGTCAGAAGAGAAGAGTGCTTAGAAGACAAAATTACTATGTCATCATACTCATCCAGCTGGTAAAAGGCTAGGAAAAGATTAATAGTTATAGTACAAATTAAAATGTGAATATAATAATGTAATTTTATTCTACTTTCATTGTAATTGAAAAGGTGTAATGGGAGAGATGGATGTGGTTTGATGTGTGCATGTAATGAAGTACCTCAAACTGTGAACACATGGGTAATTAAAAGGAAACTAATCTTATCCAAAATAGTATTTGGCATTGGCTAATCAAATGATAATGTTAATCTTGCTATCCAAGAAAGCAATTTTCTATTCCAGAGATTTTTTAGTTTTATAATGCATCATGTTATGTTTGTTGCCATGGACTTTAATTGGGAAATGCATAATTCAAAGGATTGAATTTAATGTTATTAAAATTATATTTAGATTTTGTACTTAGATTTCCTAGAAAATGTAATGCTTTTTGCATTTGCTATTGTGCTATTTACTCATTGTATTTATAATTCACCATTGTGCACACTGTAAAACTTCTGTTAAATTTATGTAGCAGCATATGTGAACATTTTTCATGGTTAATCCTTGTAAAACCAGTTTCTCTTATTGTGAGTAATACTTTTAGCATATAGCAGTAAAGAGGGAAGAATAAAATGCCACAAAGTATTTCCTTTTCTTAGAGTTCTGTTTTCTTTTTCATTTGGGCAATCCCCAGGGTCAGGTATCATTCATCAGAAAAGTAATGAAAATTAGGCTGAATCTAGGAAGATGACCCATCCCTTCATTTGCAAATGAAATTATCAATAAGCCTAGTCTGCAACACTCACAATGATAAGATGTCAGCCCTTAGAGTCAGACCACAAAGCCTGGTGTGAAGACTCCTTGAGCATTGTCTAACAAATAAATGTATTAAAAAATATAGGAGGGAGTCCTATTGAAGAAAGAGAGGCAAGAACTACTGATCTAATCTCCATGATCTTCATAACTTAGTTTCAGAAGCCCATTATGACTGCTGTGTTTGTTTTAAACAAACAATGAATTGTTGATGAATTTTGTCCTTTGTTCTCTGAATACAAGGCACTGAAACCTGTATAGTAACATATACATTCTGTCCAATACATATTATGGAATAGAAAAAAAACCCAAAACAAAACAAAAAATCCCCTAAACAACAGCTTCATTTCCCAGCCATACTTCTAATCATACTATAATTTTCAGACAACAAATTTTAGAGCTAAGTGAAATAACTTGATGGGAAACTTTTTATGGAGTTCTTTCCAACTGTTCCCAAATTCATCAATGCTTAATCCACCTGTCAGTAGGAGTGTATGACTTGCCAAGTGTTGTGCTATAGTATTTCACATTAAAATTCTCTTTAATTTTCCAGGATGCTGGAAGATATAGTTGTTTTAGTGGTGGTTCCATATAACTTCCAGTCATAACAATTTTTATTGAGCATAAAGTGAATTGAAGGAAGGCAGCATAATTAGTAGTCACAGAGATGAAAGAAAAATCTTATCAAATGGGTAGTCTGCTGTAGTATATAGGTAAGATTCACATTCGTAATGAAATAAAAATCCACTGCTGTAAACTGTTTAGATTTTTAATTTTGCTTTAATCAAAGCCATTTTCACACAGTAATTTGATTTGTTTGACATTAATCAGAAACTGGAAATACAAATAATGAAAATGATTCTTGCTAATAGGTAGGCAGATGGATTTTCTCCATAAATATTTCAAGAGAGAAGTCAATCCATAATATTATTGATTGAACATGAAATAAAAAGTGTCTATTTTTCGCTTGCTGAATGCACAAGAAATGATGTTCTGCTAATAGGAACTGCATATCCAGCAAAAAACAAATTACATTCATGTGATCTCTTGCTGTGATGACTTCAGATCTCACAGGCTAAGTAGTGTGTCAGGCCAAATCTGAATCTTCTGTATAGGAAAACGAAAGATGAAGAGTCAAACAGCTTCAGGTACATATGTTAGTAGTTCAGCAATTGAATTTTTTCCCTCTGGTAAGCTGTGAACATGAATCCCCTCATGGTTCAAGGGGTCATTCTGCAGCTGGAAATAGTGTGTTCAAAGTCTTGCTATAATACTCGTTAAAAAGCCCATGAAAGTTTTAAAGGAAAGTAGTTGTTTTTATCTGTGGTGTTAGACAAATTTCTCATCCAGAAAATTCTTGTTCATTCATTAGCTTCTTTTCTGAAAATGGCCACATGCAGGTGTTCAAAGATATGTCAGACAGAAGAAAAAAAAAAAAAGAGAAAAATCAGTATCCCAGAATCATTCACTTCTCATCAGCCAAGCATCCTTTTCATCACAAAGTCAACACTGAAGTGATGGGATTAGTCCAGCTGGGTTTTGAAAACCATCAAGCATGGAGACTGTGAAGTCACCTGTATGACCTGCTCCAATGCCTAATTATACTTGGAATGAATAAACTTCTCTTTGTATCTCCTTCAGCCATAACCAGACAATTTGCACCATTTGTTGTGAGTTAATCCCACTAAACAAGTGGGATGCAGCTGCTCACTCACTCCCCCACCAATGGGATTGAGGAGAGAATCAGAAGCGTAAAAGCCAGAAAACCCATTGGTGTAGATAAAGACAGTTTAATAGGGAGAGCAAAAGCAGTGCATGCAAACAAAACAAAACAAGAAATTAATTTACCATTTCCATGGACAGGCAGGTGTTCATCCATCCCCGGGAGAGCAGGGCTCCTTCACACATAACAGTGATTTGGGAAGACAAACACCATCTCTCCAAATGTCTCCCCCTTCTTCCCGCCACTCTATATACAGAGCATGATGTCACATGGTCTGGAATATCCCTTTGGTCAGTTTGGGTCGCCTGTCCTGGCTTTGTCTCCTCCCAGCCTCCCATGCACCCCCAACTTCCTTGCCAGTGTGGCAGTGCAAAAACCAGAGAAGACCTTGGATCTGTGTAAGAACTGCTCACAAATAAGAAATAAGTCACCGTATTATCAAGCCTGTTTCAGCACAAATCCAAAGCACAACTCCATGCCAGATACTGTGAAGACAATTGACTCTACCCTAGCCAAAAGCAGCACGCCAGTCTCTCTTTTCCCTGTTGTGCACATCTGTAAAGAACCTGGCTCACTTCCCTGTTTAGGCTTTAGGGGGCTTGCTCAGCTGGCCTCTCCAGGATCAACAACACAATCCCCTCACAGGCTTCAATCCCCTACTATTCTGGTGGCTCTTTGCTGAATTGCTGCAGTCTGTCGATGTTTTTCATGAAAGGCCAAAACATGGATGTTATATTCTAGGTACAATGTAATGGCTACCAAGTAAAGGGTAATAACCGCTTTCCAAAATCCAGTGGCTGCACGCCTGTTAATATTGTCTGTATGCTTTTAGCCTTCAGTATTTATTTCTACTGACTGAATTCCTGCAGTAAGGTGGAAACGCCTTTCCAAAACTTGCAAAAAAATGATTGATTTAGTCTGGAACTTAGTATGTAGGATCTTTGTAATGATGTCATGTGTTGATACTGGCTGGATGGCAGGCACCCACCAAAATTGCTCACTGACTCCCCTCCACAAACTGGACAGAAGAGAGAAAACTTGATGAAGGGTTATAAGCTGAGATACAGACCAGGACAGAGATCACTCATTGAAAATCATCACAGGCAAAATAGGCCCAACTTAGAGGTATGCATTGAATTTATTACACTAAAAAAATCAAAGCAGGATAACGAAAAGTAAAATAAACCCTTAAATAAACCTCCCCTGCTCCTTCTTTCCAGCTCTACTTCCTACACCAGTGGGGCAAGGAGACAAGGAATGAGGTTACAGTCAGTTTATCACCTGTGGCTCCTCCCACTGCTCAGAGTGAGGAGTTGTTCCCCTGCACCATTGTGGGGTTCCTCCCACAGGAGGCAGCTCTCCAAGAACTCCATTGTGAGTCCATCCCACAAGCAACAGTCCTCCCCAAACTGCTGCAGCATGAGTCACTCTTCTAGAGGGTACAGTCTTGGACATGTTCTTCCAGTGTGGGGTCCCCACGGGGTCACAAGTCCTGCCAGGAAACCTGCTCCAGCGTGGGCTTCCCGTGGGTTCACAGATCCTCTCAAGGCATCCACCCACTCCAGCGTGGGGCTCCTCCACAGGCTGTGGGTGGATCTCTGCATCCCCGTGGTTCTCCATGGGCTGCTGGGGCACAGCTGCCTCACCATGGTCTACACTACAGGCTGCAGGGAAATCTCAGTTCCAGTGTTGGAAGCATCTCCTGCCCCTCCTTCTCCTCTGACTTTGATTTCTGGAGAGTTGTTCCTCTCACATGTTCTCACTACGCTCTTCTCTGGTCACAATTACAGCTGTGCAAGAAGTTTTTTTTCCTTCTTCTTAAATGTTATCACAGAGGTGTTACCACCATTTCTAATTGGCCCAGCCTTGGCCAACAGAACATCTGTCTTTGGAGCCCTCAGGTATTGGCTCTGCCAACAAGGAGGAAGCTTCTGTCAGAGTCTCACAGAAGCCACCCCTGTAGCCCGCAGCTACCAAAAGCAGACCATGCAAAACCAATACAAAAGAGAAAGTTAATTTGACATGCATTTATATTTTTGCAGAATTTCCTCTCATTCTCAATATACAGTGCATCCATCTGTTTAGTCCATGGTCATGACACCTCAGCTTTGCTTTGAGCTGTAGTTCACTGCTTACATACGCTCCTTTCTCTTACCTGTAATCATTAGAAATTAAGAACGTTTTTTTTGGCCCTATTCTTCCCCATCAGCTTGGCCAGGTCTGTCCATATACTAACAGTTTCTGATCATACATTCTGATCAGCTGGTTAACCATGATTACATGGTTACTGTAAGAAATAACTGAACAGGAAAGAAAATAACTCTGCAATCCTAATAACACAAAAATGGCTCAAGAAAAAACTATAATTTCATTTGAAATTTATAAAAAGCACCCCTTTTTCCCTTGGTTCTACATTCAAATCAGATTGTAGTTCCCAAGAATACTGCAGTCAAAAAAAAAAAGATTAACTGGAATCAGATGGATGAAAATAAGGGACAGTAGGGAAGGGTGGAGCAGTGGGAAGGAAGCTGATTCCTCCTTCTCCTGGTAATGTCAATTTGTGAGATTAACTTTGCTGTCTCATAAACCTTCATAATCAAAATGGGGTAAGAATCTGCTTGTAGTGGAAATACAAGGAAGAAATTTGCTGTCAGGAATTTTCTGTTCATCTTTCTAATTAATGTCAATTGAACTGGAGGGTAGGCAGAAAGACAGAATTTTTGATAATGTGAGGGGCCCACCTAGAAACAAAGAAATTTCCATCTTTTTTTTTTGTTAAAGAGATCTTGAGGTCATCAGCTAAATCTCCAGGACTGTGGTCATCAAGGACTACAGCCATGCCCACTATCAGTAAAACTCCAGCTCTTGGTATTGAATACCCAAAGTCAGGACAATTGTTTAGAAGATGATTGTTGAGAACTGATTGTTTTGTGTGTGTGGTGTCAGGGATCATGTGTGAGAACTAGCCACTTACATAACCAGTAAATGAACTGAACTTTATGTTTTAAAGTTTGAAATTGGCTTGGTTTGTCAGTCTTCTAAACAAGGAGCAGCCTCTGATTCCCAGACACACATGTAAATACCTATGTTCTGTTGCAACTCACTTTTCATCCCCTGATTTCAGTGTGTACTGAATGAGAATAATGCATGAAAATTAGAAATGCTTTCAATATTACTTCAAAATATTCAAAAAGTGAGCAGTTCTACTGCTTTAGAAGGTACATAGGCCAATTTAAATGGTGATGACAGTGGCTAGGTCTAATCAAATGGCAAAATCTCCCTTCACAGAGTTATGTAAGAGTCAGATCATTCTACATCAGTCTTTCTGAATCTATGACCCCAGCTTGGAGTACAAAACCTGATCCTCTAGAATCTGTTAATCAAGAGTTTTGAGTGGGAAGAAAAAAATGCAAGAAGTGGAAAATAAAAAACCCTGAAAACTACAAAGGCTTTCTTGCTCCCTCCAAAAGCTAAAAATGCTGCTTTTCAAGCTGCTGCAGATTCTACCTTCTTGGGAGCCGTGAAGTGATCTTGAGCCTCAAAGATTGCTCTTCTATCAGTTATTATAGAACAAAGTGCTACAAGTGCTAAGAGAAGTTTGTTAATTTCATTTTGCAAAATGCTTTTACTAGTTCTGCTGTATTAGCTTCACCTTAGTTCCACTGACTGTGCTGAAAGAAGTATTTTTCCCTATCCCAGAAGTATCACAAAGAAAATCTAAACAATTTTACAAAGCATTCTTAAGTTATAAGGAGAAAAGGAGCAGGGAGAAATCGGTGGAAAAAAAATATGAGAAACTGGAAAAAACAAAAAAGCAACATGGAATTATGAACTGAATGTTGTGGAAGAGAAATACAACAGCAAATAATTCTTAATTCTATTCTCATAATTGTGGTTTTTAAAGGAAATAAGGAAAAAAAAAGTATCTGGAAGCAGAAAGACAACATTTTTGTGTCTAAAGCAGCATTTCATTGTCAGTAAAAAAATTGAATAGAAAATTGACTAGTTAAGACTTAAATTTCATATGTTATATTTGTAAATCCCCCCAAGTTTTGGAAATAAGCTCAGACTTTGTACAAATTCCTAGTACTTCCCCCCACAAAAATGTAATTTTTTTAGAACAAATTACTTAACTGGAATTATAAACACAGCAGATGTTTGTTGATATTTCCTTTTTTCAGTGAACACAGCAGTAAAGATTCCAGTTTTGGGGTCATTGTCGAAAACAATGCAATCAAGATAACGAAGTACAGAATTAATTTAAAAATTAATCTAAAATAAAAACTCTTCCTTTAATTCTGCAAGAGACAATGCTGTTGAAATGTTGCACTTGGAGCCAAGATTCTTTAAAAAAATGAAAAAAAATAAAGTGCAGACAATAATTTTATAGAAGAGTATTTTTTAATATGTTTATTTTTCTCTAAATATATCTTTAAAATATCATCACTTATTCCCCATTCAATTTAATGGACAGTGTGGACAGAAATAGTACTGGATTAAATGAATACTCATAATTAGCTTTAACACTTTGTTGATAGATGGGAGGTCAGCTTTGGTTTTGGTGTCATACAGAACTCCTCTGGAAATCTGGCTGTAAATTTATTACTCTAATTCAAACCACAAATGTGTTACTGTGAATTTCTAGCAAATTAGTGATGTGAAAACTGTGTTATTTGATACAACATTATACTCAGTCTCGGAGGGTTGAAACTTTCCCTTTAGCAGCTGAAACGGTGCTATGGAAGAGAGGTGTCCTGTGTGCAAAGCAGTGATAACACGAGGATGTTTTCAGTACTGCTGAGCAGTGCTCACAGAGTCAAGGCCCTTTCTGCCTCACACCAGCCCACCAGTGAGGAGGCTGAGGTCACACAAGAAGTTGGGAGAGACACAGCTGGGACATCTGGCCTCAACGGACTGAAGAGATTCCATATCTATCATCTCATTCAATGCTTCTCATGGACAAACAGTTAGACTGTTAAACAGCTTGTTCTCTCTTTTATTTATAACATACCTCACCAAAAAAAAAAAAGGACCTGGATAGCATGATATAAAGATTTGGAGGAAAAAGCTACGTGTATATTTCCAGAAAGAATTCTCTTTCTCTGTGTATGGTTCATAAAGAGTAAAATACAACTTCATTCACTTAAAGAAGCCAAATAATACCCACCCAAATCAGTGTGGATGAATTTCAAGATTCCAGAATGACCAAGTGAACCTTAAAATATTCACCTATGTTAGCTAACCTATGTGTTTTGCTGGCCAATCAATGATCATATTCAGTGCATTAGTGAACATAATTTAATAAATCTGCAAGCCCATACAGCCTGGTTGTATTTTGCTTTTTATAATGAGTGTGTTCTGGATTATATTCAAAATTGGATTTTTTAATTCATATGTTTTTAATATTTCAAAATCAAGTAGAATTCTAGAATTCCCATTAACTATTTAGTATCCCAAAATGTTTTGAGATTTTGGCTTGGATGTTTCTTTATATGATTATTAGTATTAGCATTAGTGTTAGTATTAGTATTAACTTTAGACATTTGGGGGTTTGTCTTTTTCAGACACAGCCTCCACATTTTTATGCAAATTCCAGACTTATTTTAAATTTCAAAAATAGTTTTCACTGAAGTCTTAGCCAACAAGAGTTAAACAACTTTCCTGTCATATGATATATCCCATGATATTTTGATATTTAATATTTGAATTACAGAGTGTAATCCCCTCATGAAGTCTGGCTAGGCGAAAGAGGATGGGGCAACCACATTCAAGTTTGAAGTTAATCTTCACTTTTCTTACTAGCTTCAAGGTATTTACAGAGAAACATTCTGAAGTTTTGACTGATGACCATCTTTGTTTTTTCCTTGCTGTGATACAAAGAAACTTTCACTTATTAAGACTATTCATTCTCTGAAGAAAAGAAGCCAACAACAGCAACGAAAATAAAACAATAAAAAAACGCTCCACGAACAACAGACTTCCCTGCGGTTCCCTGCAGAATGTGAAGCATCTCCACGAGGAACTGAGAAACTAACTTGACTGTTGTTCTACCATTCTTCAGTCAAGATCTATTTCTTCATTCTTACCTTCTTAAAAATGGAGTGGGGTTTGATGTGTTCATTACATTTTAAAAATAATCCTGCTACAGTATATTTTTGCTAAGAACATGACAAAGAGCATATCAGTAGCATTGTTTAATAAGTTGATGAAACTAATTACAATACCTAAATGATGAAACTGGTACAGGATATTACAAAAATCATGGTGCACTGTACTAGTGACAAATCCTCTACCCAAATATACTAAAGTACTTAAGTAGAATATAATGGAAAAAAAACCCAAAACAAACTCCACTTTATATACAATGCAAACAAAATATTTTTTCTTTGGTTTTTTTTTTCATCTAAAATTTCTCTCTCTTTTCTTTAAGGCAAGAGGAAATTAATGGTATTAACTAAATAGATGAAAAAATTTCATTACTATGAATTGAGATATGTCAAGCAAACAAAAAGTAAGATCATTACAGAAGGTTGTATCAGACCAGTGTATGCCATTGGGCTGCTAAGTCTGTAAAATCCTGATGACTTATCTTTATTTCAGACAAGCATCATCTTGATTGATTACTTTAAAAATATAGTGACTTCAGTGGTGAAAGCAGATGTAGATTTAGTGTTGCAATATCTAACATTGAAAAGCCATACCCAGTGAAATCCTTCTTATTTATTCAATGCTGCAATAAAGTTAATGAATTACAGTTACTTCGGGAATGAGCCATCTTTTTCAAGAGATAAAAGACAGTTATATTCTATAGTTTTGAGTTTTAAAATAAAAGGATGAATTAGGCATTTAGCATAGATCTTTTCTCAAACAAATATACCCATATTCCTGCTATAAATTTAAAATAAATGGATTGATATGTCCAAAGTGCCAGGAGAGCAAGCTTCCATCTTGGGAGGAAGTGGAATTAGGAAGGACATTCCAGAATTGGATAGGTAAAAGATGGAAGTTCTTCTAAGTCTGTCTTCTCAGATGTGAGGTCAGGTCATTGGGAAATCAAAAGTATTTTCCAAAAATCAAACAGAGAAGGATTGTATACATCAATTTAAATATACGGCTACTGACTACCAAATATATTATCAATAATTTGGCTTCATCTCTCCTTTACTCAGATTTTGCTATGATCTGAAACTTACAGTTGTGGGTGAGTAGCTTGAGAATCCAGCAGAACCTGTGCCTGACATCACCAATAGTAGTAGTAGATATGCTGGTATCAAAAATATTTTAGTGATGGAAATGTAATCATATCAGTACTTTAAGAGTACCAGGAGCTGCAGATCAGCCTTTTGTTAGAAAGTTAAATCTAATGCCTTAGATCCAATTAGATCCAACTAGGGGCTGGTCACAAATTGTGTTCCCCAGGGCTCAGTACTGGGGCCAGTCCAGTTCAGTATCTTTATCAATGATCTGGATGAAGGGATTGAGTGCACCCTTAGTCAGTTTGCAGACAACAAGTTTGATGGGAGTGTTGATCTGCTGGAGGGCAGGAAGGCTCTCCAGAGAGATCTGGATAGGCTGGAATGATGGTCCATGGCTACCAGTATGAGGTTCAATAACACCAAGCACTGGGTCCTGCAGCTGAGTCACACAAGCACTACAGCCTGGTGCCAGAGTGGGCAAAAATAATATTAGATCAATAAGGACAGAATTTTCATTCCTAGCTGCAGCTCTTCATCCATCCTAAGCAAATAACACATTTAGTGTATAGCGATTACAGCTACAATTTTATGCTGTTTGAGATCAGATTGTAGTTATTAGAAATATTAGAAATATTCTACAAGCAGGAATGTCTTTGCTTTCTCAAGCTTCCTGTCTTAAGTAGCTATATTTGTACTGAAAGGTGAAATTTATTTGTGTTTGCTCTAATCCAATGTGACAAGAATCATAGGGAATAATTTATTTTTTTTTTTCTGTTTTGTTGTTGGACTACATAAAGCATATTGCTTCCTGCTCGTAGAATATTTCTGATAAATACACTCTTGAAAATATGACCATCTAACTTGATACAAATATTCTACTTGGTAGCACAGAGATGTTGGTAAGATGTAATGAATAAGAAATCTCTTTGTCCTCTTTGGTATGTCTCCTTTATTATCATGGTTTCAAAAAGGAATGACAAGAGGCTACCTTATCAAAAGAGTACTGAATTTTTTAAGAAAGCAAAAACTAGATAAAAAATAGCAATATAATGCTGTATTTTAAAACTGAAAAATATGTTTGAACTTTTAAAGTAATTTGCTTAAAGCATGCTCAGAGCATTGCAAACTTATGATGTATGAATATTCTAACAATTCTGCTTCAGCAAAAATAATTTAATTAAACAGCAAATTTTTCAAACATTAAAAAATATATTGGCAGACTATGTATAGGATGAATCTATCAAGTTAAAGAGAGTTGTCCAAAATATCTTTTGCAAGTTTTGTAGCTCTTTTGCACTAAGTCAGAGCTCTTTTACATTTAAGAATAACAATCCATGGGGCTGAAGAGTTTATGGCACAATTTTTTCTCTAGAATCATCCTCAGATCTCCCATTTCCTGCTTTCTCTCACATTTACAAAAACCCCTAAACTATCACGGCTCATAGGATGGCCACAACACTTTATTTATCCTGATAAATTAATCCTAATAAAAGGGTTAGAAAGTATCTTAAGATTTAAATGGGAACAAGTGATGTAAACTATACATGAAACCTCACTCCACAGTATCAGCAGTCACTTCAACTTCCAATTATATTTTGCATGTGGAAGAGCAAAATCCCTGAATTGCTTCAATGGATTTAGAATGATTTTCTCCACCTGAGAAGCTGCATTCCACCTACAGTGAAATTTTGCTCTGACCCACGAGGTCTTTCCCTTATAATGCAAAATTGTCATCTATTCGATTATTATTGGGAATATTAAGGTTTTTTCTTATCTGCTCTTTTCTTATCTGGCAGATGAGAGACATGTTGCCACTACTCGCAGAAAGAAAACAGAGAGTTTTTTGTTGTGATTACCAATAATTAGATCAGTCATGAGGAAAAATGGGGTCAAAAATTCTTCAGACTTTAGCAGATTTTTAGTCTGCTTTTTGGGACTTAGATGCTGAATGCAAAATATGACAGTTTATGCTCTTAACACCTTTTCCTTTTTCTCGAAATAACCATAATCCTTCTGTATATGTTTCCAGCTTCAGGGGATACTTAATAGATCCCAGTTTCCTATTAGCTATCTGTATAACTAGTGGGCAAAAAAATGTGTGTGCATTATCTTGACTTGGGTGATCATTATTATCCTCAGAAAGGAATTTTTACATTTGCATTCAGTTCTACTATGGATTTTATTCCTTCTACTTTTCTTGAGACAAAAATCTTCAGTTTTGTTGGAACAAGGATTGCAGGATCAAGAAGTCACTATTGTCCCTCAATGAAAAAATAGAGGATTTACATATTTCTGCGCTATCAGTACTGGAAAGTAAACAATACCTTTTCAATCAATTCTGAAAGCAAGCTTGAACTTCTTACAACTCTAACAGATTTGTCCTGATGATCAGTGGAATAATAATTGTACCATATATCCAAAATTTCAAACATGAATTGATACTGAGAACTGGATACAGATTCTGCATCAGTGCCTAATGTAAACCTCAGATTGATTTAAGTGCAGAAAGTTGATATTCTTTTTCTTATCACAGCCTTGAAGAAACAGCCAGGAACTCTCAGACATAGTGGTTCAAGATTTCAGGTCCTTCATATTTTTTATGCTTATGATTTGTCAAAAACTATGCAGAACACCTCCTAATATTTTGATTTGTCATCAATACAAATATCTCTTTAAGGAATGATTTATTATACTTACTAAAAAAAATCTTCTGGTAGGCTCTATAATAGAGGGGGAAATCAAACAACATAAATTGGCTGAAGCATCCAATTTCCAGAATTTTTTCTTGGATGTCTACATTTCTTTGGTCTGCCAATACAAATTCACTATGTAGTAGAGAAAGAGAAAGGGAATAATCATTGGTTACACAGTAAAATACTCTATTATAGACATTTACCCTGTAACGTCTACTCTATAGCCTCTGCTGAAAAGACTACTTCTAAGGAGATCATGATTTTTTCTAATTAAAGAAAAAAAATTGATCTATGGAATGTGTTCATTTAATAGGGAATCAATTTGCTCCAAATTAGTAATCTAATTCAATACTATTGTCATAATCTGTTGAATTTCTCAACACCTCTTTGAGAACAATGAGGTTTGATGTTGGATCTTGTATGACATAACCTCAGTTCCACTGTGTTTTAAAAATGTTACACTTCGGTACCAACAGTTTGAAGAAATAAACCCCATAAGTTCTAAGACTCAATAAGCCTTCAGCATGAGATTGCATGATCATTAAATTTTAGATGGAACAAGTCAATATTCCCTATGGGACTTAATTACAATTGTTCCGTCTGAGGACAAGAAAATGCTATGGCTATTTGACAGTTTTATGCAAATAACAGGGAGTATATAGATTTCTTCTAAGAAATCCAGAGGGCTTATCATTCTGGTGAAACATGCGGGTAACTGAAGAAATGTATTGCCATCATAAATTAGGTCATATAATGTACTAATTACTTTCACCAGAAATTTTCCTTTATGGATATGCAGGGAACCCATAGTTGTCTCACATTATGCCCATATCAGTCAGACATTCCACCACAATATGATTGTTGTCTGACTTGAGACAGAAATTCTGCAAAATCAGCCATATACTTGAATATTGATGCACTTAGCTCTGTTGAATTGAATAGGTTTTGAGTGTTATTTTTGCAACTGTGCATTTATTAGGCAGATGCTTCCATAAATTGAAGAGTCTCTGTATTAAAAAAAAAAAAAAGAAGAAAATTTATGTATTGAATAGAGTATTACAGAGCACATACATTTCAGAGATGACCCCAAGAATAATGTTTCTTGTCTGCAATGAAAATAGTTTCATGGAAGAACATGGGATCATCAAAGCAGAATGAAACAAGAGAAATGTGAAGACTAAATGTGTAAGAGATCATTTTCCTACAAAACCTAGGCTTTCGTGTTTATACCTTAATATATGAAGATTTCACTTTCAAATGTAAATGACCTGAAACCCAAGCAGCTGAAAAAAGGTTGCTAACTTGTTTGCTTGTTTAATTTTCAGTAGTTACTACAAATTAATTCCATATACCTACTGAATTCAGCAACTTAGTGAATACAGTGTCCACCAAATATTTCTCTTTTTTTTAGTGTCACTGTAAAACATTAAATGTGTAAAATTCCAAGATCTCGTGGCACTTTTGAAACAAGAACAGATACATCTTAAAAGCAGTTTCTATTTTATTTTCATAATTAGTTTGCCTCTTAGGAAATTTTCCTCTGCTAACACAAAAAAAAAAAAAGGAACATGATCTACTTTAGTACAGCACTTTGTATTTCTTATCCTGATTACTTCTTTTCTCATTACTTTTCCATTACCACAAAATCACAGAATCATCAAGGTTGGAAAAGATCTTCAAGCTCAATTAGCCCAGCCTTCAACCCTGCATCACCGTAATCGCCCCTCGTGTCACACCCAAACGCTTCTTGAACACTTTCACAGGTGGTGATTCCACACTCACCTGGGCAACTTATTCCAATGCCTAACCACTCTTTCAGTGACATCTTTCTTTTCTACTACCTAATCTGAACTCTCTTACTCAATCTGACTTTCTTTGATCTTTTAATTCTTGAAAAGAAACAGGCTATGAAAGTACAATATAGAAATACCACATTCTGATTTCCTTCTGTTCATTTACTCGGAACAACAATGTGGGTATTGTTGTTATTACCCTGACATAAATTTGTATTCCACTGAGATTTTATTTTTTTAATCTCATAGTGTGATTAAAAAATGAGTGTGAAAGTTATTCCTTTTTTAAAATATTGAATTTATGCACTATATTTAAGATTTTTAGGTTTTCATATATATTTTCATTTATGTTCCACCTGTATGCAGTGATTCTCCAAATTAAAATTATAGTAATAGATAAGGTATGTCACATAAATCTGCACATGAATCAACCTTCAAATATTCCTTTAACTCAAAACACTTTTAAATCAGTTTAAACTAAAGAAAAAAACCTGTTTTCCTACCTTCTCTGCATCTGAACATTGGTTATGTTCTAGAAATGGTATGAACATACCACACCTCTCATGTCTGTCTCTGATGGTGAATAATACTATTGGTTGCTGGACATACTGTCTCCTATATCAATAAGTATTTGTAGAACTTACTTAATTCTGATTTACAGGTTGTGAAGGTGTTAATGTCATTTCTTCATAATTATGAAACCAAGAAAAATTCACAGCACAAAATCAGAAAAAAAAATTTGAATTACTAAGAACCTTTAAAAAATCTTATAATGTAACAAAACAAAATATATCAGAGTTAATTTTTCCAAAATATAAGAGATTCTACTTGTCTCTGAATGTTTCTAAATCATTAAAAAGAAAATCTTGTGCCTAAAATACTAGGTAATATACAAATTGTTTGCTGCCATGGAAACTGACAAGTTATGAGACGCTTGAATTTCTGGATGTAATTTTACCATATCTTTCTTATACAGATTTAATGCATTTTATTTTTTATGTTAGACCTTTTCTATAAAAAATAGTTTCTTTGTAATGGCTACTCCCAACTAGTTACCCTCAACCTGTAATAAGGCTGAATGGTATGGAAATGTCAGAGGCTTTAATTCTTGTAATATTAGTTGCTACTAAAAACCATATGTTTTAAAATCCAGTGCTCTTGTATAAGAAACTAAAGTACTTTAGATTGGTGAGCTTAGAGACATTCAACCGAACTAATGATAATAATGACATTTGAGCACATTCAAACTGACATTGACTCTTTTTCAAGTGGTCTAACAAAAACAGCGCTTTTGGTAGGTTTTTCGTTTAGATTTTTTGGACAGCTTCATCTTTCATTTATACCATTAAATGAACTAGCGTTCCTTACAGACATGTCAGCATTTCAGAAGCAGTTTTGGCAAGATGACTGTCTAATACTCAGCTGATAGCTATTGCCTATCAATGCAAATCACCTAACCATCCAGCAACTGCTTATCATCCACAGACTGATGCCCAGCCCACTGCTGAGCAGCAAGCAATCAGTGGCTTCCAGCAGTTTATACATGGAGCATAACATTCTATGGTCTGGAACATCCCTTTGGCCAGTTTAGGTCAGTTGTCCTGGCCATGCTTCCTCTCAAATTCTTTTGCACATAAATCACAGAACACGAGAACCAAGTCCTTGATTTAAAGATCTACTTAGCAATAGCTAAAACATCAGTGTGTTACCAACATTATTCTCATACTGATCCAAAATACAGCATTATAACTCCTACTAAGAAGAGCATTAGTTCTATCCCAACTGAAACCAGGATTATAAGAACTTTTCTTATGAATTTCGTTTTCTATTTTTAAAAAAAACACTGTTACTGCATTTGCAGGCAATGCAAGGATTATCTGTTATTGTGCAACCATCACATTATTGATGTGCAATTTCTACTTCAGTGTCCAGAATGTTGTAAAGACCAAAATTAAGAATGGGTTGAGGAAAGCAGATATGAAAAGGCACCCAGCCCTAGGCATGGTTAGAATAATAAACCTGATCTGCTATATTTACCCTGCTGTCTAAATTAGGTTTTACATGTATTTTGCCCTAAAGAGACAAAACCAAAGTTGAATACTGTAGGTACCACCTTACAAATCTTAATTATTTTCTTTTTAGTGTCATGACTTTTACATGTAGAAATTTGTCTTCAAAAGGAAAATTAAACTAGCAAAAGAAAAAAAAAAAAAAAAAGAAGGGGAAAAATATTGAGGTTGTCAGCATGTTTACTTCTAGTTTTTGACCAAAGATGTAAATTATCCCATTTTCTTGGATATTACACCATTTTATAAAGCATATATGAGACTATCCTCACCTGTCCTAATAATTTTAAAAACAGTAAGATGAAGCCAACTAGAAATCAACATGCAGAAATCTTCAGTGTAGACTCAGAAGGAAAAAGTCTTGGAAAGCATAGATATCTGTGGATCAGACATAGAAGTATCAGACACACCATTTTCATTAGATACATCATTCATATTTTAAATTATACATATTTACTTTCAGTAGGTTTAGAGATGCTTCATCACTAAAGGCAGATACAGAGTCTTATATTTGATACTGAGGTAGGTAAATTGAGGATACCTATGTAAAGAGGATTGCTTTTTACTACAAATTGCATTCCTATTGAATTGAAATAGTGTAAACCTGTCTCTGTGAATACTATGAATACATGAAACAAGGGAAGATATATATATATATACACACAAGAATGTATATACATATGTATGTATACAAAGTCTCAGGTCTTAGTTCTAGCTCTAAGAAGGGGGATCTCAGCCAGGAAATACAGCAACATATTTTTCTGTTATTTGAAGGAGAAGAATGTCATAAGGAACAATTTTTCAGGAAACCTCTTTGAGAAAATTCACAAATGCACAGCGGGGGAGATTTCTGAAGGCTGGAATGTAACTTCCTCTAATTGTATTGACCTTGCAGAGATCTAAAAGCTGCTACTTAATTTTTATCTTGGATTGAGTCTGTCAATACATTTCTGTCTTTAAGCAGAAAAAGGACAGCTCTTTTACATGGAAGATTCAACACCTTTGCAAAACTGCTTTACTTTTCTTGATTAACCTTATACCCTTCTATGACAAGGTGACCCATCTAGTGGACTTCAGTAGTAAATCATTCCCCTGGAGAAATTGGCTGTCCATGGCTTGGATGGCTGCACTGTTCGCTGGGTAAAAAAATTGACTTTACTCAGGCTTCTCACAAGTAAAAAAAAAAAAAAAGAGGTAAAACAGCCTTAAGTTGCACCAGGAGAGGCTTAGCCTGGCTAGAAGGAAAAAAATTCTTCACTGAAAGGGTGGACAGGCATTGGAATAGGCTGCCCATGGAAATGGTGCAATTCCCATTCCTGGAAGTGTGACAAGAGGTGTCTTGATGTGGCACTTGAGGATATGCTTTAGTGCTGAACACAATGGTTCTTGCTTAATGGTTGAACTCGATCTCAGAGGCCTTTTATAATCTTAATGGTTTTATGATTCTATAAAATCTGGCCAGTATCAAATAAAAATAAATACTAGAAAAGTAAAAATTAATTAATGTTTATCTACAGCTAACTGTGTCTAATTTCAAAATAAAATCTGTTACATTCACATTTATCAATGAAATGCTATGTTATGTGAATTGTAAAATTTACACTAAAATGTCAGATATTTATCTAAAGAATTTATTCCCTAAGTTAAAAATATAGATATTTACTATTAAGAATGTAAAGCCTTTCACCTCTTTAATGAACAAATAACTGCAGGCATATTTGATGTAAAAAAAAAAAAAAATCAAACCCCCAAATGTGGACCACATATAAATAAGGGTATCAATCCTATAATTACATTTACTTAGAAGTGTGCTCAATAAGGAATTAGATAACCAGCTTCTTTCAATAATTAGAAAAGAGTTCTGACTGCAAAAAAAATCCTTAATTGTGGATATAGTAAGTTTTAAATGTTGATGACTAAGAGTCCAACACAAAGCACATTAATTTCAAGCTTTCAGGCTTTAAGCATTATAGATCTAACATTGAATATGAGAGAAGACTGCAAATACTTTCCAGAGAAAATGAACTTAAAAGTTGACATTTGTAATCAGAGCAATGGATGAAATTCTGTTAGGAAGCTGTATTGAAAATGGAAATTACTTACTACTGAGTACAAGCAATGCCAGTGAATACATTATCTATTTTTTAAATATATATATATATGTATCTTAGTATTAATAAATTGTGTTTCACAACGAATCCTCTATGAGAGCATAGAAACATGGAATGACAGAATAGCTTGGTTTGGAAGGAATGTTACAGATCATCTAGTTTAAAACTCCCCTGTCATGAGGAGATAGATGTCACCCACTAGATCAGGTTGCTCAGGGCCCCATCAACCTGGCCTTGACCACTTGTAGCTTTCTATCATACGTGGTCCATAGGTTCCTTCTTAACATCCATAACATGAAAGGAGTCAAAAAGTCCCAACAGCAGTCCATGCAACAAGAGAAATTTCTTCTTTATTTCAGTTTTAGTACTCAAAGGTCTAATGAAGTTCTCATCACCTGAGATCTCTCTAGTCCTTAAATTTGCCTTAGTTTTAGAGCATGGTTGAGAGTATGTCTACGTTACAGTTCCATTCTGGATTAGGAGCGTGGTTTTGGTGCTAATGTCCCCATATACCATGCTTTGATTTACTTTGCAGAAGAGTCTCAGAGCACAGCTCTGTTAATTTCAAATGAAACTAATCTGATGATGCACAGCAAAGGTACACCCAATGACCTTCAGTTATTAATGCCATTCAGTTCATTAAAGCAGGTTGAAGACAATCTGAAGTAACCCCACATGAAACATTTTAATGGTGGATGTCAAGTTATTGACAGCTGCTTTGATTTGCAAGTCCATTTCTGCTGTTCAGCTTGACTTGCTAAAGTAGACATAACCTACATGATTCTCCACTTCCGCTCTCATGTTACAGTACAATCAATGAAAAATACTTATGCTTTTCTCTGGAGAATACACAAGTTCTCACCTCACGGTTTTGAGCATAAGTACCTAGAAAAGGTTTAAGTAGTATGTAACTTGTACTGGGCTTTTAAGAGGGAACAGGGAATAGCTACAAAATATGAAAGAAAATAACCCAAAACATAGAGTGCCAGTAGTCAGGTAGCATCCAGGTAAAATGCTAATAAGTGTACTTTATGCATCAGCCTTTAACTGGACAGTGAAACTGAGTAGAAGATTTCCACTACAGAAAGCAGAATAAAAAAACCCAAATGGATTCTTATTCTGTTAAACACCAGCAATGTTCTCTACTGAAATGATCTCAAAAATTAAAATAACACTGTTTAAAGTATGAAGTCTAACTATATAGAAGAATGACAAAAACCAAAGAAGAATGTTTAAATAAGCTACATTCATTTATGAAAGAACCAAACAGGAATTTTAACACTTACAGGTTAACCATTTCAGTGGCTGATTATGCTCAGCCTGAAAAATGGAATCCAAGCCTCTGAGTTAAGCACTGCATATGGGAGAATTAGGACTTTCTGAAATTTGCCAGAATTTCTACAAAGTAATAATAAAACATTGAAATACCTAGAGAAAAATACCAAGAATTAGATGCTTGTGAACTTCTAGCAAGCACTCAAAATTTACTAGACCACAAAGCGAAGACTGTTGTATGAACATACAACCTAGTTATTCTTTTATTCATATGCAATCAGAACTATTTTTTTAAATTTGAGTGAAAATCCATGAGGGCATCAGGTAACATGGAGAAGGGTGTGGTGGTGTATTTTCCCTTCCTGTCCGAGGCCCCTGCTTCAGCAAATTGCAGCCAGAGTGAAAAATTAGGACTGAAATCAACTGTCTTGGAACCCTATAAAGAGTGGTTCCAAGTGAGGCCTTTTGGGCCTTGCTGGACTCCAGTGGGCTGCATCCAGCAATATCCCTCTGCACGGGATGCCTCTCAGAGCCTGCGAACTCTCAAGTTTGCCGTACTTGGAGCATCACCGAGTGACAACGGAGCCTGGGGAATTTTCCACAAGTATGTCTTGTTCATACTCTCCTAGGTCTGTGTGTGAGTGTGAATATGCCCTAGCAAATATATTATGAAGGTTGCTCTCCTAGATTCTTAGGTACTTAAGATTTGTAAATAAGATAGACCTGGAAGTGAGTTGCTGTTGTGCTGTAGTAAATTCTATATGAATCTTTGGATAAATTGTTAAACTAAAGTTATTGATTGAGTGCTGTTAATTTTAAGTGCTGTTAAAACTTTAGAGCTAAACTGGTGGTGTAGTCTGGAGCTATTTTTGGCAAGGTGGTCTTCTCTGAACCTTAAGACTCAATGGAATGGTCTCTCATATTCCTTTTTATCCTTACCATCTCTTATCCTTGTTCTTTCCCCTACCACAGTACCTGCCTCCTCTGCCTCAGCTTTCACATAGATAATTTTTTGGGTTGATTTTAGGTTTAGATTGATTGATAATAGATTTTAGTTTGATCTTTCTCTGTGTCTTTAACCATCTAGTAAGGAGTAGAGTGAAACTTGCCAACAAACTTTGTCATGCTTTCACTTTTATATTGAATGTGTTTATGCTGATGCCTTTGCCAGGGATTCTTTGAACAACCTTAAAAAAATAATTTGCAACAAAATGTCATTAGTAAGTTTTCTCACACAAAACGTAAGACTGTCAAAATTAAAGATCTTTTGATATGTTGGGTATTTTTAAAAGAGTGAGTGTACAATGGACTTGAAAAATTGTAATCCTTCATTATAAATAACAAGAATATCTATATCTGTCTTTTAATAAAAATCACTGGTTTGAAAGATGAACATTTCTTCACACTAGAGAAAGCACTCATAACACAATGATAGATGTGACTTTCACCCCTTACCATCTTAAGTAAAATTTATGCATATATATATATATATACATATATATATATATATATTATTAGAGGAGAATTTGCATTCCCTTTAAATGTAATATAAGATAAATTAATTTAAAATGGAAGGTGACAATTTATTTTCAGTACACTGCTGTCTTTTCTTCCCATCTGCTGTGCAAATGAAAGTGCAGTTACGGTTTCTCTGTCTTTTCTCATTGTGCTTCATCCCTTCATAATCTCTTTCATGGATTCAAATTCAGATTCCATATCTGTGTTTCTGCATCTACCCGGACATGCTTTTTGTTCAAATCAAAACTTGTCTTTATGTTTCTGGATTTAAACTTTTCAGTTTATTGTCCATATAGCTATAACAGTTCAAAAGTTTTGTNTAAATTCTATATGAATCTTTGGATAAATTGTTAAACTAAAGTTATTGATTGAGTGCTGTTAATTTTAAGTGCTGTTAAAACTTTAGAGCTAAACTGGTGGTGTAGTCTGGAGCTATTTTTGGCAAGGTGGTCTTCTCTGAACCTTAAGACTCAATGGAATGGTCTCTCATATTCCTTTTTATCCTTACCATCTCTTATCCTTGTTCTTTCCCCTACCACAGTACCTGCCTCCTCTGCCTCAGCTTTCACATAGATAATTTTTTGGGTTGATTTTAGGTTTAGATTGATTGATAATAGATTTTAGTTTGATCTTTCTCTGTGTCTTTAACCATCTAGTAAGGAGTAGAGTGAAACTTGCCAACAAACTTTGTCATGCTTTCACTTTTATATTGAATGTGTTTATGCTGATGCCTTTGCCAGGGATTCTTTGAACAACCTTAAAAAAATAATTTGCAACAAAATGTCATTAGTAAGTTTTCTCACACAAAACGTAAGACTGTCAAAATTAAAGATCTTTTGATATGTTGGGTATTTTTAAAAGAGTGAGTGTACAATGGACTTGAAAAATTGTAATCCTTCATTATAAATAACAAGAATATCTATATCTGTCTTTTAATAAAAATCACTGGTTTGAAAGATGAACATTTCTTCACACTAGAGAAAGCACTCATAACACAATGATAGATGTGACTTTCACCCCTTACCATCTTAAGTAANGTGTGGCCGCCACTGACGCATAACATAGGCTTTATTTCCCTGTAGTTTTGAAAGATGTATCCAACAGTCACAATAAGGATGATATTCCACTTGTAAGAGAAGCTGAACTAGGCTGTCAGAGCCTTCATAATCCCTAGAACTTTTCCTTGTGTCAGTTTTAGTCACCAACCAGTCATAGGGACAAAGAGCTGGGACTCCAATTTTGTGTTTCTTTCATGGTAGATTTCACACAGACCAACAAGCTGTTTCAATTCACCCTATAACACAAAAAAAAAATTATTTCAGGTGAAAGAAGTTTTTAAACCAACATCTTCCATTCAGTCTTTTTTTCCCTAACCTCCTCTGCTTCTTTTCTTTTTTTTTTAATATATTTTAAAAATATTTTTTTTTATTTTTACTGTCATTTCTGTCCCTGTTACAGCCATTAGCACATATTCTGTACAAACTAATATTGTGTATAACATATGCTTAACTATTTATTTTTGTGCAGAAAACTGTCAACACCACCTGATACCTTGTAGAATTAGAGTGATTATGTTTGTTATTATAATTTTACATTATTGTCTAGCATGTATTCCAGAATGTAGTATTTCTACTGTTACTGATTTTTATGTTCTAGTAGAATTTTCAACATGCTCTGTATCTATGATATGTAATACAAACCTAACCACCAGTCTCTTAAGGAAGGATTTTGTGCTGACCATTCTTTCTGAGATTTTTTTAATGTAAATATCTCTTGTCTTTTCTTATATCTTTTTTTTTTTTTTTTTTTTTTTGCAAATGAGTGTAGTGAACATTTCTTTTTTTCCTACTTTCTTCTATGCTTTATTTTATCAGTTTGGCCAAGTTTTGTGAAAAGTAAAATTATTTTTCTATGTTGTTGAAGAAAAAAATGTTTTACAGAGAAGTATAATTTTAATGAAGTCTCCTTACAGATGTTTCTGACAGGATTCATAAATCTTCTGGCCTAGGAGCAATTTCTTTCAACATACAAAGAAAATGTAACAGAAACACATATATTCAAATGATTAACAAAACAGGCAAAAACGCCCACTCAACTCTATTTATTTAGCAATGCAAAATGCTATTTATAGAAAAATGCAAATATTCTAGGATTAATCCACCACATTGCCCCACAAACAATGTGAGAAATTGCTAAATGGAAAGAAAAATGTGAAACATGCAAAAATTAATGGAAGCATTGTGGTGATTATGCAAATGTAAACATCATTAACCAGCCTAATTAGGGAAATGCGTTATTTTTGGTTGCACAGAAATGTTTCACAGTTTGTTCCCAAAAGCTCAGGAATCACTTATTGCATACTTGATTTGTTCTAAAATACTGAACATAACTTTTATATACTTGACCTTATGACCTACTGGTTATTTGAGTTTTGTAGGAATAAGTTTCTCTGGAGAGGTAATGAATTTATTAAACTTTCATTTTGGATCAGTGAATCACAAAATAAAGTGTCTACCAAAAAGGAAAAAGAAAAAAAAGGTTCAGTTAGTGTCTCTTACTCTTGCAATTAAATATTGGGTGCAAAAGTTCATTTCTTTTTTATATGATTGTATACAAGGAAGTCAAAAATTTCAAATATAAATGGAGAGGATAGGATTCTCTATCATGGGTTCAACATTTCTTGGGTCAACCTCTTTACAGAGAATCAGAGAATGTAATGAAACAGACAAAATATAAAAAGTAAATAATAGCTTTTTATTGTGAGTTCAGGAATATCACTCGTTAGGAGAAGAAAACAAGACAGGCTTACTGCTTCAAATGGGAAAAAAATGCAGTAATATATGAAATTACATGAAACACTTATTATTTTTAATAGAAACCAAGAATTCATCAAAAATATTCAAACTTTTAAAAAAATTGCCCAAAATCACTAATACGTGAATAGAAAATGATGCCTCACTCATCTCTACACTCTTATACAAGTACAGTTTTTATTTTCAAGAGAATGCCGTATTTTAGATCAGATGCTAATGTTACTGTCTTACAATAATTCTACCTCACAATGTCTTCTGAAGGTAGTCTTCTCAACTAACCCTGACTTGGACATGATGTGAAAGAATACAAATTTTACAATATTGTCTACAGATAATGCAGGGGTATCAAACAGAGAAATTTTTCAGTCCTGCATCATATAGTCCTTCTTTTAGTGCTTGGAATATTTTTACTCTCTGTAAACAACACTATTTAGAGAATTAACACTTTTATCTATGTATGCAGAACAATCTTTTCAAAGTCTTCCTGTTTTTAAACTGAGCTGAGGGGTTTTGTTCAGTTTGAGGCCTCTCCACTTTCAACATCAAATCTACTTCAGAAATACCTTTACTTTCTCTCCAAAGTTACCCATGTGCTTATGTGGAATGTCTATATATTTATTAAATTTTCTATTTTTATTTCAACTTTTATTTTCTTTGCTGACTGATTCTGTGACAGTAAAATTACCCCCAAGTTTATCATGGAACCCCATTTTTAAGAATTAAATCTAAGTGTTTTAAATTCCTTGCTGTCATCAATAATTTCCTATTTCTTTTTCTTGTGATTTTACCTCAAAACCTTTATATATAAATGAAGAATTTTGCCTGAAAAGTAAAAAAAAAAAATGACAGAGAATGGCAAAACAGTAATATTTTGTGTCTATGACTGAACAAGGAAAGCAGATCTTAAGTATAAATTTCATATCACTAAATATAAATTTGGATGCTGTACATTCTTTCCAGAAACACTTAATTGAGACAAATTGGACAAAGAGCAAACAACTAGAAAGTAATCATCTCTAAGTTTTTTAATATCTCACAGGAAATTTTGACTGACAGCTAAACTGCCTTTTATTTTTTTCATCCTTGGGTTGTTCTGTCACTTCTCTCTCTTATTACCCACCTACATCCTATTTCATTTTCCTATTTCTCTGGCACCTGTCTTACTGTGACTTGACTTCAAAAATGTCTACTAAGTACTTAAACTGCATATGATGTGTTTTAGGATTAGCAGTTGAAGTTTGATTCGTTATAGTGCCTTAGCTTTGTAATTGTGAAAGGCAGCTGTGACCCCTTGGCTTTCCTAGGAAATTTCATGGTTAATCCTATGTCACATTCATTATATAGTTTCGATTTTTAACTAATTTGCAGAATATATTGTTTCATTTTGTCATATTTTATAAGGAGTCTAAAGCATCTATGTAGATGTCCAAATTTACCAAAACTGGAATTTTGAAACAATATAAATGAAAAAGCTGCTACTCTCTTCCCTGTCCTCGAATGATTTTTAATTATTTAAACCAAAAAATGAATAGGCTGCAGCAAACCCATTGGTGTAGTAGTTTGCAGCAAATTCTTGGTGTTGATTCAGAGAAAACTACAATGGTTACAGAGGAAGGCAGAAGCATTAATTATTTTGTTAGGAATATTTTGCTTTGTTTCTTCTCATAGGCATGTGTAACACAGGCATCTCACTGTGCAGTATTCCAACGTGCTTTAGGACAGTAAGAAATTTTGCTTGATGCAATGGCAAAGAAATCATTATGAAACATGATTACAAATAAATGTTAAATTATTTTGCCTGAAAGAATGGGGACATCTGCCAAAAAAATCTGTGAATGTAGATCACTTAACTAAGAAGTAGGTGCATTTCCTAGAATTTATATTCACAAGATTCCATAAAGTAGATAAGAAACTTTGTGTCTTTTTTTGCAGACCTTCTCTATGTGCTAATTTTTATGTAAAATTCAGTCTGAAGCTGTAATCATACAATCCTTCACTTCACTAAAATCTTCATAATATGTTGCCTCTGCTACTGAAGAAGAATTAGGTTACACATCCAAGAATATTCGGGATAAAATAACATGCATGTATTCCTCAATGATCTGTCATTGAACATAAGTAAATTGTGGTCAGGAAATAGATATGTATGTCTGCATACATTTAACAGATAAAGATACACTTACATACAATTCTAGATAGGCTGTTGCAAACTAAAGATCTCTATGTGTTAGATTTTTACCGTGCTTGAATAAACTCATATCATATTTTTATGATTGCATCTAAACATATGATTTTATTTATTAATAAAAAATTACTATCCCTTTCATGCTCTTAAAACATCTCTTTCTGCAATCCCTACAGGAATCAATATTTCCATTGTGAATGTTTTTTTCCGAAATTTAGTTATCTCCATGGGGAAAATTTCAGTTTCTTCATGTTTCAAAATCAGTTGAATAGACTAAGCAGTACCTCAGCTATGTAGGATCAAACCTTTAAATAAAACTGAAATAATTCAGGATTATTCAAAGATTGTTTCCGCAGTATTGAAAGAAAAACTATTCAAAAACTAAAAAATTATAACAGGTATTATTCATTATATTGATGCATTAATGATAAAGTTTATCAAAGCATACCACATTGCTTTGTTTTGCTTGTTAAAATTTTTCCTTTGATTCATCTTTCTTCCCTGTTTCTCTGCCTCATTCCAAACTGGCTTTTGATTTACTTGATTTTTTTTCTGCTGTTCAGACTTGCTAAAGTGCTTTTGTCAACAGTTCAGTGGTTGAGTGAAGCAAAGTGTTAGTTAATAGTGTGAAAGCTTGGTGTGCTGTCAGAAAAGGGCAGGCCATTAACTTGTGAAATTCTGCTTTCAATGTTCCACAGCCCTGGCAGAACAAATCTCACTGATGATTTGCCATTAAAGTTACAAATGACATATGAATTTATGACACTTTGTAATTAAGAACCACACTTCTGCCTAGAGCAGTTAAGATGGCAGACTATGAAAGATGGTTTATAACACACACATACATTAAAAAAAAATCAAACAATAACAACATAAACAGAGTAAAAAAGAATGAAAAAACACAGCCACACTTAAGAACAGCTCCCTTTCACCAGAAGCAGTAACCATGTCAAAGGGCTACAATCTTAGCTTTACAATCTGACCTTTAAGTGATCAGATCAGTCAGTATCTGAGTTAATTACTATTACAGTTATATGAACAAGAATAAGTTATCTTGAATGGAAAATAATAAACGTTGTCTGATTCCAGGCCTGAGAACAAAAGCAAAGTGATACTTCTGAATTTCAATAGAGAGCCCTGAAATGACAGAGTTTGTAAATGATAAATATTATGTAATGATAGACTATATTGCATGCTCTTTTTCTGTCTTAAAAAATGACATATCTTTGCATCTGAAACTCTGCAAGCCAGTTAATCTCAAGTCTGGTAACTTCAAAACATTTGTGTCACTTGTAGTTTCTGTCATTACCTGAATTTGCCTTCTAACGTCAACTAAACAGCTACAGGGTTATTTGGTACAAATGAACAATGTTCACTTTAAAGTGACTTGCTGTGGACCTGCTGATAATGTTGTGGTTTTTCTTTTTCTGGTCTGCCAAATCTGCTCAATTTTTAGTTTCTGCTAAAATAAACAAAGGTATGTCACCCTACAAACCCTGCATCTCTACAGTACAGGCTGATTTTGAAATACTATGTCATGCAGTTCTCACTACAGTCATAATTTTAATTCTCTCTTTTTATTGTTGTTGTCTTTAGATTTGAAAATTCCTAGTATGTCCATCTCCTGTTTAAGAACTATGAGTGTGGCATTCTGTTATAAAGAAAAGGTGGGATAAACTATTCATATGGATAGTAATTTATTTTGTCATTTCTCACATTTACTCTTCTTTAAAGCTCCTGTTTCACCTCATGTACCTTCTTAAAATTATACAGTGAATTCTTCAGGATGGACTTATGGATCAGATTCCTTAGTCTTTCAGAGTACATAAGTTCTGTAGGCATTTAAACACGTATTAAGCAAGTGTGAAAGTCACATTTATTAAGTAACAAATTTAAGGCTTCAGCTTGCAAGGCAACCAAATGACAAAACTTCTTTTTCATCTAGAAGTGAAGGAGACAGATTTTTTTTTCAGTATGTACTATGTATGGAAATGTACAGAACAAATAATTTGCTGGAGTTAAAAGAATTTGACAATTAAACATTGTTCAAGTACGTTCAAATATATGGACCTGTACAGTTACATAATTTGCAGACAACACTGAAGCTGTGTCTTAAGACTCATAGCAAGAAAAAACTTCTCAGTGTTGAACATTAAATAAATGGAAAAGACTAGGAAGAATTTAAACCTAAAATTCTAGTGACGATTTTGTTGTTGTTGTTGTTGTTGTTGGTTTTAATAATTAAAAGATAATTACACTCAACTGTAAACTATTTAATTGCAAGAAACAATTTCCAAAACATGGTTAATATTTACTGCCAACTACAAAGTTCATTAACAAACTGTTCTTTAGCATTAAAGTGTAGAACCAGTACAGGAAGTCACTTACTAATATAGTCTCCAGATCTGTACAGCTGGAACTGAGGGTGGCATCATTTATATGTTACATTAAGAGAAAGAAGGGAAAGGGTAAGAAGAATATTAAAGTGATACCAAGAAGATTTTTAAGAGCTTAGGAGTGTACCCTAAATAGTAAATGAAGAAACATATGGAATGGAACCCATTTTTAAAACACTTACTGAAAATTGTACCCCTATGGAAGTGTGAGTGTAGGATTGTGCAATGTGTGCAGACTGTCCTTGAAGACTTGAGAGATTAAAAAATGCTATTATAGTTATGGACAACTTTTCAAATCTCAAAGTGATAGCCAGAAAATCACTCTGGAAAGCTGTTGTAGACAAAGGAGACTATGAATTTTAGTAGTTTATTTAATCTTTAAGCATTGATCTGACACAATAAATGATGCCTAATTGTAAGCAAATAACAGGTACCATAACGAGTTCTTTTAAGGAAGTTTTGTTCAGCTTTTTTTCATTCATCTATAAGGAGCTTTTTAAGATGGGGAAAAAGGAAGTTGGAATAGGACTATAGAGGATAGTAAGTATGATTTAAGAGAATGCAGGGAGTTGGTGTAGGTACTTTTATTTTAGCATAATGTAACTTCTAAATGTTTCTTGTGTTTTTTAAATATCAGTGTACAATGATATATTTTTAAACATCATTATTACATGTTTATCACTTTCCCATTTTTAAACCTTATTACCAGATTTGCTTATTTGTCTTTTTGGTGCTTTTTTTTGAACAAAAGAATCAGATGAGTTTTTCTTTATAGTTTGGTCACAGTTAAGATAACTTCTCTTAACTGAAGGTTTTTGCAAAAGAGAAATGAAATAAAAGATATTTTCCAATGGAGCTGACTAAAATTACATAGACATAGGTTCATGTATACATTTCTTTTTGCATGAACACTTATGAAGACGTCTGGAATGCAGCAATATTGTATTTTTTGTAACAGGCTAGCTCTCTAAGCATAAATAGAATAACAATTTTTTAGCTATATTTTGCTCTTGCTTTTGTCTAGACACTAAGCCAAACAAGAGAAAAGCCAACTAAAATGTACTGAGTCACATTTTATACTCTCAGTAATTGTTGGTCTGCAGTTGAAAGAATGTCAATTATTTCAATTCTGACCAGATCTCACATAAGCAAACAACATTCTGAGAGGTTTCTAGGAGACAACATTTATAAATGAATAACTGGCCTCTCACTTTCAAAGTTTTTGTTTTTTTTTCTGCCTTCTCACTTATTATTTTCAGCCTGTATTGAAAGTGTAATTGTTGAAAGACTGAGATCAAGGTTTGAGTTTTAAAAAGCTGGATTAAGATCTGTATTTACTTGGTCATTATAAGTAAATGTAGAGGCTGAAAGTGTACAGATTTCACCAGTGAGAATCAAATATTGGAACGCATGGATCCATACAGGACAGAGCACTGGAGAGAAGCTAGCCACAACATCACTGCAGTAGACAAAATCAGAGATAGTGCTGGAGTTTTGCCTTCCTATATAATCCCTCAGGGAGGGACTAGCAGCACCAAGCTGTCATTAAAGAGGGCCCTGGACTGTGGGAAGAGTAGGGTAAAGTCCCTGGTTGGTGCTGGTGGTACCCTCAGGACTCTCTCCAGCTTTGAGTTTAATGCCTTCAAAACACCAACCTTTTCTTTCACCCCCATAAGAAAGACACTGTCAATCTTGTAGAATCCCTCCCTGACAGTTCAAGTACATAATTTTGGCCATCTGTTTCACAGGGATACACATTCTATTAGAAAGAAGGACTTCTGCTCACTAACACCATGATTTGCTGAGTGATGTTAGCTGTAGGAGATCTAATCTACAGATTGTAAGGCAACGAATTTCATTCAATTCTACAGATCCAGCTTAAGGTGAGTAGAAGTTAACACTTTCTGAGTATTCAATGTTTAGTTTGAAAACATATGTCTGTAGGCCACCTCCAAAAGATTCAGTTGCTACTATAAGAATTTAGAACTCGTGCACATATTTTTAAAAATTGGTCCTAACAGCCTTTGGCTAGAAGTGAGTTTCTCTAGTGCACTGTTCTGCCTGTCACTGAATAACACTGTTGTCTATGTTAGTTATTACACTTAACAGTAATTAGGAATACCTCAGTAATAACTTTCACTTATTGAGACAAGGGAAAAAAAACCCCAGACTTATGTTCCTTTATGTACACATCAACAGGTGACAACAAAGTTTCTAATATATCCCACTGTGGTTGTGGTGTATACATGGCTTATAAAATTTTATCAAGGTATGATACATTGCAAAGCATTTTAAACCTCCAGATTTCAGTATGATCTACCCGAGATCATTTATTCATCCTTTCCAGGAATTACTGTAGCACCCTTCACACGTGATGTGCTTAGCCATATTCTTTCTGAGCTAAGCTGTTGCTGACTCTTGTTTCCCTTTATGTTAAGGGGAATTTCATGCATGCAGAATAGGTTGTTTCCTCTAGATTCCGGTTGCATGATGCTGCAACAGAAAAGAGAAGGACAACAATAGGGAAAAGACCAATGACTGACCAACTATAATTCCTTCCATTTTTTTTTTTTTTTTTCTGCTATTAAAACTATGTGGGCATAATAATTTCCCAATACAGAGTAAACCATACATTTTCATTCAACTCACAAATAATTGCAAATATATATCAAATTTCCCTGCAAATACAATTTAAAATATATAAATCCTGGGAAAAAAACACTCCAATCAACTTAAAAGAAAAATAACCTGAATCATTTCATTCATATTGCTGCAAAAGTAGTTCCAGAAACTTAAACAGCAGTTTCAATAATGGAGCCAGTTAATTTAAATAAATATATATGCATATACTCTGATTACCCTATGGGCTATGGAATTTAAAAGTAAATACTTACTATGAAAATTATTCCAGTTTATTAATTCATAGATATATCTGCTTTATAGTATTGTCATGAGACAGGAGCAAGACTCTCATGTACAAAACTACATGCAGTATTGTGTGATTTTTTTTTTCCTCTCCCTAGAACAGCTCTTTCTGGCAAATGTGCATCTCAGCAATATAATTTCATATACAGACATCAGAATTTTGCTTACAACATTTAGGAAAAGCATAAATTCACACAAATGGAAAATTGTTTCTTTTTTGTTGCTTGTCACTATCTAATGCTACACTATAATTCCAAGAAAAAAATGTAATTCAATAGTACTGTATTCAACAGCTGTACCCTTTTTGTATATTTTAAACTGTAACTCTGTATTAGAGATGGTAAATTTAACTGATCAGCTCAATATTAGAAAATATCTAGAAACATTTATATAGAAGACAGCTACCTCACATTCTAAACACAGAAGTTTAGTGAGTGACTTTAATACATACATACACATTTATGTTCTGCAATCACACAGATTTCGAACTTGTAAGGGATTTTCTGTAACGGCAGTTGGGAAAAATTTGATGTCTTACATACAACGGATACTTTTGGGAATCTCTTTAATCCAAGGCGACCTGAGGAAATGAGAGACATTGAAAAAAACCCTATCAACTGAGTTTCCCTTTAAAACCATTGTGTTATTGAATAACAGGATGGTAGCCAAGATTTGAGTCTCTTTTCTTATCATTGTTGTGCTACCATCTCAGTATCATTTATCATTTGTACTGGTTTTTAAGTGTATAACATCTTTGCTTTTTGGTAACATCTGGCATTTCAACTGCAAAATTACTGCAGACTGGACCCAGATGGGTAAGGATGAAGTTAAATGACCTGGAAGCTTGATTTATATTAACACTTATGTTGTCACCATAATTCCAAAGATACATTTTTGTGTTTCAAAAGACCTGACAGCTTTACACTGTGGTACAACCAGTCTGCTTTTGATTGGCATTTAGTAATCCTAAAAATGGATCTACAGTCTTGTTTTGTTTACAAAAATTGGTTGTTTCCTGTTGATTATTTGAGAGAAACTGGCGAAAAATAAGTTATCTTTTCCCCATGTGTAGCCAAACCTTATTGTTCATACTGAAGAGTGTTCAGAATCCTTGCTCTTTATTAACAGCAAGATGAGTAGTGCAGTTAATGCTCTTGAGGAAAGGGATGCCACCCAGAGGCAATCACCAGTATCCATAGACACTGAGTTATGAATAGACTGAGAGCAGCCCTGTGGAGAAGGACTTTGGAATATTGGTAAATGAAATATTGGATATGAACCAGCAATGTGAGCTTGTGGCCCAGAAAGTCAGTTATATCCTGGGCTGAATCAAAAGAAGTGTGGCCACCAGGTCAAGGGAGGTGATTCTGACATTTTATTTCACTTTTGTGAGACCTCACCTGGAATACTGCATCCGGCTTTGGTGATCTCAGCATAAGTCAGTCAGACATGCTACAACAGGTCCAGAGGAGGTCCATAAAAACTATCAGAGGTCTGGAACACAATTACTTGTGAAGAAATGTTGAGGGATTTGGGGTTGATCTGCCTGGAGAAGAAAAGCCTTGGGGAGACCTTCTTGAAGCCTTCCAATGCTTAAAGGGGGTGTGAGAAACTGGAGAAAAGGATTACTGGCTCAAAACAACTGGAGTGTGTGTGTGTGGGGGAGCAGAGCAGTGAAAAGTGGGATGTGCACTGTCCCACACCCCCTGGAGCCCTAGTGCAGCCCAGAATGGCTGTCAGTCACCTGAAGCCCCATCTGGAGGAGAGGGCCTGGCACACCAAAACAGATAAAAGCAGTTGCACAAAGACACATGTGCTCATGGCCCATTGTTTTGGATTTTATAGTAGCTGAGAACATGCTGGAATTCACGCAGTGAATATAAATCTTTCCTGTATTCCCCCTTTCTTTCTCCCTCTCTCTTTTTTTTTCTTCTAATTTCCACTTCTCTAAATCTTAGAGATCGATGGTTGAGAGTTTGCTGAGTCAATGCCTTGTGAAACTCTTTTTTTCAATTGCTTTAAAATTTGCCAAGTACCCTTATTTTCTAAAATTTTCCAGTAAAATATGTTGTTTAACCTCCTAAGAGTATTGTCCATTTCTCCCACGCACTTGCCTCAGAGTATAAAAAAACGTAAGCCCCTTTAAGAAGCTCATTGAGTATGAGCAGGTCTTTACAGGGGGCTCATAAAAAGATTGAGAGACTTTTTACCAGGGTGTGTAGTGATGGGACAAAGGAAACAGTTTAGACTAAAAAATATAAAAGAAGAATATTTTTATGATGCAAGACGTGAGACACTAGAACACGTAGCCCAGAGAAGTGATTGAACCCATCCCTGGAAATATTCAAGGTCAGGCTGGATACGTCTTTGAATCACCTGATCTAGTGTGTGTCCTTGCCTGTGACAAGGAATTATTCCAGATGATCTTTAAAGGTCCCTTCTGACTGGAACCATTCTATGACTTTTATGATCTTTCATACACTGTGACAAAAAAAAAAAGAAATTCCACTGTGACAATTTCTGTTGTTTTGTATGCTGTTCTCATGTAAGTACTAGCCTTTCTTAAGCAAGTTTTGATTCCCTTCTCTCACACAGACGTTTTTCAATTTAGTTCTGTCTACTCATCCAAAAGATTGGTGAAACACTGGCCTAAACAATTTGACATTACAATATCCATTAACTTCCCTATGCCAGCATGTCACTCACAGATCCCATTTTTGTAATGTGTCCTTACCTTTTATCAAAGCTATTTCCTGTATTATGAAAGCTCCAGTAACCTGATAACAAGTAAGTAGCTGTGAAATAAAACTGAAACTCTGAGAGCAATTTTAAATATATTTAACAAGTATGGTTCAAGTTTCTTACCTGGAATTGCCATCAAAACTACTAATGTTGCAACATGGGGGTAAGTACGGTGAGCTCTCCATCAAGTCACAGATGATACACTGGAACAGGCTCCCCAGGGAAGTGGTCACAGGGCCTGACAGGCTTCAAGAGGAGCTTGGACAATGCTCTCACACACGTGGTGTAACTAACTCTTGGTAGTGGTGGCCCGGGGGTTGGACTGGGTGATCCTTGTGGCTCCCTTCCAACTCACGTATTCTGTGATTCTGTGAAGACAGAGATTTGTAGCATGCAGTCCTGGAAGAGCAAACAACTTATTTGTTGAACTTAAATGTCACTATTCCTCAGTTCCACTTATGCTACAGTCAAACACAAAAATAACTATAGACTGGAATGAAATACACAAATCTTGATCTCAGGAGTAGTGAGACTAAAAGCCATCATTTTCTTTATAATCATGTTCCAATCATTAATTATACTTCCTGTTTACAGCATTTTCCTTTTGCCTTATTTCTTACTTTTATTTGTCAAACTTCAGTTTTATGCTTTTGGTGTTGCCAAGTCTTCCTGTCTAAGTGTGCCATATCTCTACCCATGATGACTTTTATGCTGTAATTGGGTCACCTCACCTTTTATTCTTCTCTTGGTTTCTTAGGATTACCTACAAAGAATTAATATATTTCGTTTCTTGCTGTGCAAATGTCTTTTCTAGCTCTTACATTATTTTACTTTTGGCAGGGATTTTTCTGCCTTCTAGGTGTCTGTCTCCTCTTAAAAAGACAATAACAAAATTGAATAAAATATTCCAGCATGAGTATCACCAGGTTTACATGTCATGCTCTCATTCTTTTTTCTTGGTCTATCATTGAACTCCAACATTATACATCTCTTATTGACGCTGACTTCTTAAGAAATGTTTTGAAATTCCACTTCTTCTTTAAAAGTAATGTAGCTATTGTCTAAATTTTTGTGCATGTGTACATATAATCATATGTGCACTGGAACATTTGAAGGGTGAGAGAATAATGTTAAAATTGCTTTTGAGAGAACATCTATTTTATTTGAAAATATCCCTCACCAAGCATACATAATGCATTCTGTAATTGCCTTTTACATGTTGGTTTCCACTTTAGCAGCTGGAGTCAGTTGATATCTCCTGTTTTATTTAATTTGTTATTAAAGCAGTGCCCTGAAATTAATTGTTCCTGCTTCATTCTTCCGGTCACGATGCACAGTGTGCAAAAGCTCCTATTCCTTGTTTCAGTTGTTCTTTTCAGAATTATCAGGAGAATTTTGTCTACTTTTACAAATGACACAGATATGAGTTGTAGTTTAAGCCCATCACCAGCTGTTTTGTTTGAGGTTTAGCACTGATATGTCTGTGAGAATGCACAGCATTCGAAAAGATTCAAAAAAGTGAAAGTGCTGCAGGCTTTCTACCTTGTTTTTCTGTGCTGCTTTCTGTTTGTGATTGTGTGTTTGTATCCTAGGAAACCACTGAAAGTGGAATTTGTGAACTAAGATCCCATGGTTATATTAAACATTAAAAATATCTCAGATTTGAAAAGTTTGTTAGGAAATTAGGTAATGCCAGTTTCGTTTTGTATGAAAAAATATAATTCTGATAGCTGTGCAGAAAGATTATTTAAATAAATGAGCCAAAGTACTGGAAAATGTAAATAAATAAATAATGACTTTGTCAAAATATTTAGAACAAAGTTTCATTCAATGAAGTTCCTTTAAAAATCCAGGGCACGATTCTCCTCTCTGCAGTTTTAGTATCAGTGAACCTTGGATTGTGAGCCCCACAGAGTGTATATAAAGGGAGAATAACTAGAATTTGTAAAATTCTAGGATTTGATATGAATGAATGAATAAAAGTAATCTCCAGGTAACTTGAACTGATTACTATATTTTAACACTCAAGGTAAACTTATGGTCCTAATATGTGAAAGGTATTTAACTGTTGCATGTGAATCGCATTTAGAGTAACAAAGCATAGGAAACTAAATAAGGCACTTCAGTAATGACATGAGTTGACTCTTGCTACAAAGAGGGATACTGTGCCCTACTGATAGAATCATGAGCACAGTATGACTGTGTCTCATTACATCAACACAATTTAACATAATATAAAACCCCACAGAGCAGAAATAATAAGATGGAGGGGGAATGTGAAGGACGAACACTAAATACTTTCCACTTTAAAAAGGAGATATTGAGGTCCAACACAATTAGTATTTTCTTAAACCATATACAAAGTGCAGAGAGATCTACAGATAAAAATTCTATGTACTACTCTGAGTACTATTTTTGCTGTTATTATTTTTATTATTTTATTAACGACAAAAGGACAGATAAGTAATATAACATTACAGATAGGTCACAACAAAACTTGACAGGTCAAATTGTAAATTATTTGTAAAGAGCTTGCATGAAGAATGTTTAGTAAGGTTGTATATAACATGAAAGGGATTCAGAGAAAGTGAATACATCCATTCTATTGTAACCACATAAAATGTCATTGTAATCCTATCTCTGCATTTTAATTAGAGTCCCAAACCTAGTTTTGACAATATTTATAAGACATACAATATTGAATCACAGACGATTACTAAAGGTGATGTTTGGAGTGTAGCAACAGCTGAAATAATTGAGTTAAGGGTATTGCCAGATATTGCCATCAGTAAAAGACATGGCTCAACTCATCTGGGGCTCTTATCAACAGAAATGGTTGGCTCTCAAAGGAATACACTTGTTCAAGTTAAAGTGTAGATCCTCTTTTGGGTATAGCAAATGATTCTTCTGCATCTCCTCTAAAAATGATAATTCAAATTCTATGGCCCATATTTGAGTGTGTGCATAATATGTACGCATATATGTTTAATGTAGGTCTTCATATTGTTAGCTGTGTTTGTGGAAAAGAATGGTGAAACCAGCCTTTCACTGCAGAGTCTGAAAAAAAAAAAAGAATTCCTTTCTCCAAAACAAATTGATGAAGCAGCCTTCTAGAAAATTAACAATCACTATAAGAGCATATCTACTTTTTTCCAAAGAAAAATATTTACTTTATCATTTATGTATGCCTTCAGTTAAGCTATGGTTTCATTCAGACATCATATTTTATTTTATAATATTTAATATAATAAGAAATAACTAAGGGTTGGTTTTTTTTTTCTGTCCAGCTTTATCTTCGTAGCGCTAGAGAGCAACACCATGGATTTTAAGGGG
The DNA here is from genome assembly GCA_013398275.1 of Promerops cafer. Classification (NCBI taxonomy): domain Eukaryota; kingdom Metazoa; phylum Chordata; class Aves; order Passeriformes; family Nectariniidae; genus Promerops; species Promerops cafer. The sequence goes on along the minus strand of VZSE01004120.1, from coordinate 410,433 downwards.
CTTTTAACAAACCCAAGGTCAGATGAAGTTGCAGGTTTGAGGATACCTGAAATCTAAACATCTCTAATTTTGCCAGTTTAAGTACAACATATGATTTATTTTAAAAGATATTAGAAATGTTAATTCTACAGCATGTTATTGGCTTACTTTCTATGAAATGTAATTCTTCTTAAGTTTCCTCCAAGCATAAGGTTGTTCAATCTTCTAGGCATAAGGTTTTCAATTTTGAGAATTTATGAAAATTTTATGCTATACTGAGGTGTTATTTTTGCTAAAGAGAGGGATTGAAAGACACATTTTTTATCTTTCATTTTACTGATTCTATTCTTTGTCCCAAAGTCAGACTTGCAAACTTATGTCTTTGTTGGTATTTTTACAGTAGGGCCTGATTTGATTTGTGAAACTGAATTTCTGTGTCTCTGTTGAGCAGAAGTTAGTCTTATTTTTGAAAACGCATCAGTAGCCATAGATTTCTTACAATGCTTCATAGACAGCAGATTCCCCTTCCTTGGACACTGCAAAAAATTGTATTTAAACACTGTGTTTGGTGTTGCAATTTATCTACCTCACTGAAAAATAGTCTTAAGCATATGTGTAAACATAATCTTATCCCCACAGTAACCTTCATCACTGTCTAACACTCACACAAATTGGTCTTTGGGGAATTCTGAGCATCAGCACTTAAAGTTTTCTGTTTGAACTCTTTTCCTGTCTAGGGTAGGAAAGAAAACTATGCATAGAAAAGAACAAAAATTACAGATATGATAAATTTCTTTTTTCTTTCTCCTTGAAATCACACAGAAAACAGAAAACAAGTACCTATTACACACATGGTTTGAAAGAAAATGGATAAACCTTTCCTCTGTAACAATTTTTTCAAGGGCTTAAACCTTTTGTTTCACCTACTTCATTTCTATAAATCTGTTTTTTTTGTGTTGGATATTGGATTGAGGATAATGTCATATTATGTCCATAGGTTTTGAGAGCTATTCAAAAGGTACATTTTTTGGTTTTGGAACTCAGATAGAATGCTTCTTTTTTTTTTTTGTTTTTTTTGTTTTGATATAACCTGATTCCTTGGGAAGCTTATGTTAGAGGAGAAATAATTGTGTAAATTGACAGCTAGAACTTTTTTTCTTTTTTTTTTTTTTTTTTCCTGGAGAAAAAAGAACAAAACTATTTCTTAATAAGGCTTTAATGTTCAAGAGTAATACAGCTCCGTTGCTTCTTCAGGTAACTCTCAAGGTATTTGTGTTCAAGTTAGTAACTAACTATTGCAGAAAGCAATTTGGAAGTGAGAACTGGTTATGTGATAAGGGTACTGGGTTAATCCTATTTAGTGAGAATAACTTCAGGAATGACAGCAAAAAATCTTTCCATGTCTTCAAGTTCTGAAGCAGTCTGAGAAGCCACTTGTTCCGTAAAGGAATGCCTGATGAAAAGCTAAAATATATTGATGTGGGCTACAAAAACTGACAGTAGATGAACTAAAAAAATCTGTCTAAATACCTTAAAAATTATTTCCATTAAGCAATAGGTCAGAGTAGAACATACATGCAAAAACATTAAAACAAAGCAGAATCTTTAGTCTGTTGGCAAAGATACTATATCCCTTACACACAAACTCAGTTTATGGCTTTTATTCCCTGCCCTGCCACCTCTTACATAAGTGGTGGTTTTTTCCTGCTATGATTCTTTTAGCCAAAGAAAATCTCTTTTTTTAACATTTTAAGGCTTTAAAGCCTGTTGTCTTAACACCTTTCTTGCACTTTCAATTAATAAGATGGAATTTAAAATTCAGATTGCATATCCTACCTTCCACAGTCTTATGTAGCCCTAGTTATAGCTTAGATTTCTTTAGCTTTTTATTCAGTTGATAGAGTTTCAATTTGAGAAAAATTGAAATAATAAATTTTAAAATATGATGTGGAACATATTTTCTAATTTCTTTTTTATGTTTAGGACAGAAGGAAGTCTTCCATCAACCCTGCTTTACAAGGCCTGAAATTTCGCAATTCAACATTTCAAGGTGCCACTAATGACACTCATTTTTAATCTTCAATCTTCTTTCTAAGTTTCTTTTTCAATGCCCTCAACTTCCTTTTGACTATTTCCACCCAGCCCAACTATCTATAAACAAGCTTATAAAGGGAAATTCCTGTTTATGTCAAGGAGATGATGCAATACTTTATTATTGATGGGACTTGTGGGATAATGTGGCTTACAAAGAGAACCACACACAACACACTCTGACTATAGGAGCCTGTGTTTTCTTTTATGTACTTGCATAACTCCCAAGACTCCTGGTCTAGAAGGATAAAGGATCCTTCTTTATTTTGCTTAAAATTCTGCATATTTTTGAAGGATTTTATTCCTGGCTTTTTTGGCTCATCATACGGCCCATTTATCTTCCTTTTCCAATCTCTCTTTTTTTCTCTTTTTCTCTTTTTCTCTTTTTCTCTCTATCTCTACCTGCTTTTTTTTAGTCAGTTGACTCCTTTCCTTATTCCCTAAAAATATGCACAGCTTTGTATGTTACTGCATTGTTTCAGATATCCTAATTTCTCTTCTTTAGTGAAATTTTCTTGTCCCATTGTCCTGGTTTCAATTGGGACAGAATCCATTTTCTTCTTAGTTGCTGGTATAGGGCTGTGTTTTGGATTTAGTATGAGAATAACGTTTATAACACACTGCTGGTTTAGTCATTGCTAAATAGAGCTTAGTCTAAATCAAGGGCTTTCAGTGTCTCATGCTCTGCCACTGAGGAGGTGCACAAAAACCTGTGAGGGAGCATGGCCAGGACAAATAATCTGAACTGACCAAAGAGATATTCCATAACATAGAATGTCATTCCCAGTATACAATTACTCAGAAGTGGACCAATCACTGCTTGGGAACAGACTGGGAATTGGTCAATGAGTGGTGATCAATTCTAAAGTACATCACTTTTTTCTCTTCGATTTTAACTACCTTTCTTCCTTTCCTTTTTATTACAATTATTACAATTATTATCATTAGTAGTTCTAGCAATTTTATTATTATTACTACTACTACTATCACTAAAAATGTCATTACTATTATTAACAATATAATAGTTATTGTTATTGTTACTGCTATTGTTATTGTTATTATTTTAACTTTGTTTCAATTATTACACTGCTCTTATCTCAACTGACAAGTTTCATTTTCTTTTCTTTCCTGATTATCATCTGGATCCCACGGGGGCAGAGTGCAGGGGAAGTGAATCAGCTGCATGGCTTTTAGTTGCCAGCGGAGCAACTAAACCAAGTTCAACTTAACTGATAGTCACATCCTCTTCTTTAGAACTTTCTTTATTACATAATTAAAGCTTTCTCAGGAATCCTTTAGAAAGTTGCTGAGCTAGTAGAGAGCTTCTGCTGGGTGCTCAAAGGGCAAAAATATTTTACCCTCTGTTGTGTTAAGTATGTGAAAGTAATTATTGATAACCCAAGTTCACCCTAGTGAATGCTTAAATAAAAAGAAATTGGCCAACAGAGACCTTTTAAAAATAATCTGCAAATGAAAACACTAATGTATTTGCTACTAGTAACAGGCCTCAGAGAGAAATTTTTTTAACACCAGAAGTTTAATGAGTATCTTGTTCTAAGAAAGTGCTGTGGAGTGATGCCTTTAAATTAGCTTTATAATCAGTCAGAACACATTTGAAGAGGTTTTAATTTGCAAGTTTAACCATCAATCTTGGCTTAAATCTGTAATCGCTGGTGGGTTGGTCATTTCTCCAACAAAGGTTTTCAGCATCAGCTGTTCAACCTTTGCCAAAGCTCTGTAAATTGATTGATTTGTCCCAGTTCACACCCTCAGGACATAGCTGGTCTATCGGCCCCCATAATCCTGAATGACAGTGTGGATTAAAGCATGCTCAGCATCTGAATTAATTTGTACTTGTGAGTGGAATGTATTCTGAAAGTGTGTTTTAAAATTTTAAGTCAAATAATTTTTAACTAGCCTTGTGTACTACAAGTATAGTCTACAAACAAACGTGTAATTAACATATCCATATGCAAAGAAGTTTATATACCTAACAGCACAGACTGGACACAAACATACGTTATAGCCCTAAATTCAGCTGAACCCAGTGAAAGGAATCCTAGGGAGCAGGGGAATGAAAGAAATATCTGAGGAATTAAAGTTATTCTTAATCACCAAGCATTCATCATGATGAAATTGGAAAAACGCCCTTCTCCATTCATTCTCTTGGATTTTTAATAACTGTTTGCATTAAGTTACTTAGTAAATACCAGAATAATTTCTTAATCAACGTTGAAATAAATCTACATATGTTTAGATATGACATTAACATATTTACTGTCTCTTGTACTCCCTGTGCATAAGAACACAATGAAAGGACACATTTTTACCTTAAACCCCTAAATTTATCAGTAAGTGATAAGAGAGTGAAGATTTAAAACAATGATCATGTCTTTTCCAACTTATGACCAATAAAGGTATGGAAAGATTAAGATAATGTGCAATAGAATGGCTAATCATTAACAAGTCAGCATGTTCCTACTGACACTGTTTGAAAGTGAAACAAATTCAACAGAGGTATCTTTTTCTGAGTCAATGTGTGTATTTATGGCTGGTCCCCAGAAAAGCAGATCATGGGTATATTTTGAAACGTGAGTTCAAACACTTGAGTTCAAATCCTGTGCTCTTCCTTCAAGAAAGCTTTCTAGAGGTCAGTGGAAGTTCTTACCTTAACAAATGAGGAATAAAATGGCTCCTGATGAAAAGAAGTATGAAAACTAGTATGAGATTAAATGATATTACCAAAAGCAGTCATTTATTTTAGCCTTGTTACTAAAGAGGTAAGGGGTTTTTTTCTGTTTTGTTTGGTTCTGTTTTGCATGCTATCTCTTTTAAATTGGGTCTCCACAAAGGGGAAACATAACATTTTTTTGGTAGAAAGCTTTCAGATTTAAAAATTTTATCATTTCTTGGTTTACAAGGAAACACATTTTGTTCAGAAGTTTTTAGGAGAGCCAAGACTTTTTGCTTTATTTTTTCTGGGAAAATGTGGCAGTAAGTAGATGATTTATGACTTAGTTTCACACAAGTGGGCATCCCAGCATGCACTGGAAATTGAGCAAATGAAAGAAAAAAATATTTACAAGAAAGACCTCTGCAGATCCATTATTGTTGATATCCTTTACCATTACAAAAATTCAATCCTCGAAGTAAAAAAAAAAAACAACCCTTTGAGCAACTTGGAAATCCTGAACTACATAAAAGAATGATGCATTTTCTTACTATTTAACCTTTTTCTTCCCAATAAGCTATGTATTTAGTTAGGAATACTACATTCTTGGTAGTACAAAAATTTTACTGAGCAAAGGACCTTTTTTACATTCCTAAAGCTTTTATTTAAAGTCATTATCAAAGTTAGTAAAATGATCGGAATTATTTCCCATTGTTGTAATCTGTGTGTTAACCGTCATCTACTCTAGAGAATTTTACCAATGAGATGTGTTAAAGACCACCATGATTTTTGAGAATGCTTTCTTGCAAGAGGATTACCCTGAATGTTGTTCCAGATCACCCTTCTTAAATAGAATTTCCAGTTTCAGAAAAAAGTTCTTTTTGTAACATAATCTTTCATGTGTTCTTTTTTTTCTTTTAATGAATGTTATATTGAAAAATGGCAACAGTACTTTCAATCTCTCTGAAATAAAAATTTACATGATATATACTTTTTCATTTCTTAAAAACGAATAAACCCCCAAAACTTTTCAAAGAACTAACCATTCAGCGTAGCAGAAATAAAGGAAGAACATGCTAGGGAAAACATAGAATATTTAACTATTAGAATACATAATAGAAAGTTGCTTTTTACTTAATTACTCCTTTAATTTTGCATAATGTATAATGATTTTTTTTAAAGCTATACTTCTTCTACATCTACCTCATATCACAAATTTACATTTTTACACATATTTGGTTGATTTAATCTTCTTAATTTGGTTGATTTAGTCTTCTTAATCTCTGCCTGATTTTCTTGAACACTGTAAACTTCTGGAATTTTGATATTTAAGGACTCAAAATCAGGCTTCTAAAGTTTACTTTTAAGTAATTATTTGTAGCTAGTTTTATATTAATGGAGTTTAATTAACTTTGTATGTAACTAGTTTGACCAGCTGAACATTTTTTTGTATTAAATCAAAGGCATAGATGTTACATTTTTTGCATATTCAAGCACACACACACACATACCTACACAGATACATGCATTATAAATAAAAAAAATAATCAGCAGCTAAAGAAAAAATCTTATGGCCTTTTAAAAAAATTATTTTAAACATTTGTCCAAATATGTACTAAACAAAGAAATTAAGATAACAATTATATTCAGTAGATTTTTTTTATCACCTAGGAAATATATATTTATTTTACTCAGCTGAGATGATAGAAAAAAAAGGGGTAAACTCTAAGAACACTTCATTGCACACAGGTACATTCCATTGTTACTGGCATGAATAGCCAATTGCAGTAACATTAAAATCTTCCCTCTTTTTAGGAAATTAAAAGTACTGAAAAGTGAAGTTCTAGCCAAAAGCCTTTGAAGGACAAACTGAAGAGCAGATGCTTAGAGGTCCTCTCAGATTTCTGCTGTCCTGTAAAATATTCGTGCCATCCCCATATATAATGTGATTGCATATCAGAGATCTCTGAGGGAAAACATTTTCATTTCCCTTTTCTTTTTACACTAAAGCTTCTCATTTCCCATTCCTTATAGGACTAAATCCTTGAAACAGCAGATATTGCCTTAATCTATTATACTTGTTTTCATGCAGAGGAGAAAAGGAATATCAAGAGGGGAAAGGAGTAACTTTAATTAAGGCAGATGTTTTTCAAATTGACTAAACAGAAAATTTTGTCTTAAAGAATCCTAACTGTTCAAAGGTAGATTTACAGTCTCACATTCTTAGGTAAAAAATATATTCAATCAGATGAGTTATTCAGGTAGACTGAAGTGCTACCTGAAACTGATGATTGTACTGTCAAAATATATCTCTTATTCAAAGATTGCTTTTGAAACAGGAGTTTAATTAGGCACTCTTTTTACTACAATTATAGTTTCTTCAGTTTTTTAACTTGGACATGAGCATAAGATCAATGCCCACAGGAGGGAAAAATACTTATAACTAGAGCTGAGGTGTTGGGTTCAAATGGCTACTGATTACACTTGCAAACTGATACCAAAGACATCTGAATTAATATCTGTATGTTAGATATGTAAATAATGTTTTTTTTTACTTCATACTGAAGGTAAATATGTGGCTGGGGTTTGAGGTCAATGTCTTTGCTTTAAAATGAATATGTAGATGTATTCAGAACTCCATTCCAAATATGAAAAGAAACTGACCTTTAAAAGTATGGTTGCACATGTTTAATTGCAAGATTTCACTTTATTTGTGCTAGCACATGGAGCTGCTAGAAAAGTATTTCAAAAAGCAGGTCTTTCACTTGGGTGCTTCAGAATCTCTAAATATGTCCAAATTGTCTTAGAAAGAATAACCTTAAACGCCTCCCCACATAATTTAATTGCTTTTAAGGAAAGCAAGGTCCTTTGTACATATTTTCAAAATTGCTGGCTTTAAAATAAAGAATTATGATGACATACCCATCATTAAGTATTTTCAAGTAGTAAACCGCCATGATTTCACTTTTCTAAGCATCACTGCATTCTTTCTGTCATGGCAAAAGCTTAGATTTCCACCCTGGAAAAATAGACTTTCTAAATATATTGTTACCCTATTTTCACTGCAATGAGGAAAGGAAAGATGATGCAAGTATCAGTTTCTGATCCAAACTTTCAGGTCCTCTCCTGTCTTTGTAATAGAGAAGTCTTTTCCTGTGTCAGGTAGATTCTTCATATATTAGAGACTATTCATCTGGTGTGAAATAGGGAACGATGCTACAGACGTGTAAGGTTGTAAAATTGCACCTGTAAGTAAAGAATGGTAGGCTCTAGGAAAGAGACAAGGAAATGGCACTCAAAGAAGAAAAGATCTGCCAATGTTAATTAATGATTAAGTGAACAGCAAATGCAGGCATCAGTACCTTTACAGAAAACTTTCACTGAGCTCAAGAAGATCACAGAAACATTACCCAGACATTCAAAGATGTAATAAAAGCAGACCTCTGCTGAACCTGGAAATGAAGAAGAGATGCAGAAAGCTAAACATGGCTTCTACATTTACAGCTGAAGCAAAGGTGAAGCTAAAGTAAATTCTATTCTCATGCAAAAAAAAGCAGAAGAACTCTTGACAACGGACTCAGGAAAAGGTGAGGCATCAGCTGCTGCCTTGGCTGTTGTCTTTAGTGGAAATACTGCTTCTGAAATGTTACAGGTGTACATTGCCTAGTGGCAGAGTCTAAAGGGTTACAGTGCTATTCATGAGACAGGAAGAGGAATTCAGGGATAATACAGCAAACTGGATATGCACGGGTCCAAGGGAGTAGATAGCAAGGCCACCAAGGGAACCCAGCAATTTCTACTAGACTACTCCCTGTCATCTCCGAGAAATCCGGTAGACTCTCCTGAAAGCAAGAAAAGAAAGGTTATGCGCATTTTCCAGAGATAGCAAGAAAATAACTTTAGCTTAGACTTTTTAAAACTCTCATGTCTCACAGATTTGGTATGAGGAAATTTGGAAATAGTGACACAAAATGCTTGCACTAGAATAAGTAAAAAGTGTATTACATAATAACTTCTGGACATTCACAGATTACTTAGATACTGGGACAATGTTTTCTTCTATTAACTGAAACCTAAACTCATCAGTTTGGGTATGTCACACATTAGTGAACTCAGAGCTCTCTTACCTGCTCTTTAAGCTGAAAAATAATTGAACTCTGAAATGAAATGCTGTTTCACTGTGGCTTATTTTCTCCCTGTTAGTTTCAAGGTACTCCTTAGGGAAACGCTAAAAAGTGTAAAAGCTTTACTATAATCTCACAGTTTGGGTTTTTTTTCTGATTAATCATAAGTTTGCAGCTGATACCAAAACCATTCAAGTTGGACAGCAAGAAGGGCAAAAATAAGAGCTTCTAGAAGCACATAAGCAGCAAAAGGTAGACTAGGAAAATGTGAGTCTGCTGCTGAATGGGGTAGAGGCCTCAGCAACACATGACAAAGAAAAGAATTCCCTCCTTGCCTCTTTGCCCCTAACTTTACCAGTAATACTAGGAAGACATAGTCTTGGTAGAAGAGGATCAGGTCAGGAAATACTCAAGCCGAGTAGTCTTACATTAGTCTGTGGGTCTTGATGAGAGGCAACCATGAGTGCCAAGGGAAGCAGGTGATGTTATTACAAGGCCACAATCCACAGCCCCAGACTGGCCATGGCCACTGAGGTATGCCTGAGGACTAAAAAAAAGCAAAAGATACTCCTGGCTTCAAGAAGGGCAAGAAAGAGGACCCAGCAAACTACAGTTCTTTCAGCCTGACCTCAATAGCTGGGAAGGTGATGGAGGAACTAATTCTGGAAACCATTCCAGGCACATGAAAGACAACAAGGTGATGAGGAGTAGTTGACATGCACTCATGAAGATGAGGACTTGCTTGACCAAACTGATAACTTCAGTGATTGAATTATTAGCTTGGTAGACAAGGAAAAAGCAGTGGATATTTTCCACCTGGACGTCAGGAGGGCTTTTAACACTGCCTCCTGAGTGTCAGAAATTAATATGACAGAGTGACATTTTATTGTGAAATTTACTTACTTTTCAAATATTCAGGACTTTTTTTTCTGATGTTATTTTTTAATACTTATAATACTTCTGAACCTTCTGACATTTATGACAGTGTATGATTTAAGAGGTAAACTGTAATAAAGATTTGATGACAGCTTATTTAGATATAGTGTTATTTATTTTTTAATCTAGTATTATTTATTTCTTTCTTTTTAAATCACAGTCACTTGGGGGGAAAAAGAATTCCATTTTATATCACACAAATAGTCTTAATTTTTTTTTAAGAAAAGTCATTAACTGTGAAAATATATTTCTCCTTCTTTTGATCTCAAAGACCTTTCCAAAATATAAAAACAGTATGAAAATTTGAAACTTAACAAAATCTGAGTATGTATTCCTTTAATTAAAAAAATTGTAGTTTTCAAAGTTTCTTTATCCTCTTTTATTTTTGTTGTTCCAAAAGCAGATGTATCTGTATGGCTGATCAACATAGTCAACAGTTAACTGATCCGCCTGAAAAACTAATATTTTTTGCTTCCTTTCCTGAGTTAGTTTTCAAACAATTCCCTGATCTAATGCTAAATATGACATGTCAGAGCACAACAAGGGATTGAAAGAGGAATTGAATTCCATTCAAATGGAAAATAAGGATAAGAGATGTACAAAACTGCTGAAGCCATAATTTCACTGTTACAGAATAACCTGGAGAACACAGCAGAGACAGCACCGTGCATTATTGCCTCAGTTAGAACAAAGTGTAGAAAGGTCAACTGTGTAGAGAATCTGGTCTAAGTAGAGACCTTCAATATCTATTCCAGCATTTTACTCTATAGAAATCAAAAATCTTTAGGTTGTACTTATGCAGCAAATACCCACGTGCATTCTTCTTTATGCAGTATTACATACGATGCCTTATTTTGGCAAGGTGCTCAGTGTTTCCCATCAGGTGAAAAGGCTCTTTTCCCACTGAAATTGGAGATGCAAGGAGGTTCCATACTCTCATACTCAGATTCACTGGAATAATTATCTTTTACCTAAATATTCATGAATATACACACACACACCTACACCCAGGAGTATAAACACAAAATATCTGGAAACTGTTCAGAATATTCTACTCTGAAATTTTATTTAAAAATGAATTAAGATAATTCCAGTGTACACCACTGAGGTCCATTCATTGTGTTTTTAATAGGATTTTAAAAAAAATACTGTGTAAGATACGTAATTGTGGTGAAGACTATCAAGGTCATATAGGTTCTACATATTGTAAAATTCTGTTTGTCGTAGTTCATGACACAAGGCATTAATCAAGCTTCCCAGGATTCTCAGCCTGTACAATATGCCATCAAAGCAAATGGAACACAGATATTTAATTTTTTTTTTCCAAATTACTATTGGTCTTAAGTGCAAGCTAACAGTAGAGATTTTTTCTGGCTGGCTACTGTATAATATTGATGGGAAAACTATCACTAATTTATTTATCCATTTGCATTATGCAGTACATGAGTTAAAGAATGCAGATGCATCATTTAGAATTACATACTAAGGAGGTTATAGTGACTTTAAAATAACCATATGAAAGATGAACAAATAATTTTTAATATTTTTTAAAAATATCCTGAGTCTAAATCTTTTCAAAATGCTAGGACCTCATCAAATAAGTATAAACAATTCAGATGAAATATATTTTATAAAAGAGTGCAAATGAAAATAAAAGATGACAGGGAAAAAAAAAGATGGGAAAAAGTACTTCAGGTATATGTATGCTTTATAAAATAGTAAAAAAACCAGTGCAACAATATTTACGTAGAATCACAGAATCATTAAAAAGTGGAAAAGTGTTCCAAGATCACTGAGCCCAGCTGTTAACCTAACACCACTGTGTTTACTACTGAACCATATCCCCACGTCCCACATCCACACACCTTTAGAACACCTCCCCCATATGCAGCCATCTCTGCTGTCAGAAGCCAAATTCTCACTACAGCAAATAGTGACAATTTTTAACTTTAGCCAATGATCCACATTTATCTCTGTTTACTCAATGAACCAGCAAATATTGGCTCTCACACTAGCTTTTCAGTAAGTAGCATTTAGTAAATACAAATAACTAAGCTGTATTGATTGTGATGGTATTTCTAACACAGAAATCTCCCATTTGAGGACAATGTGTAAAAAATATGCAGAGAAAAAATTAGCAAAACATAACAATCTATGTTTCTGGACTCATAAAAAATACATGCATTAATATGAAAGATTTAAGTATATCTACATATGTTATAGATTATCATTTTGCAGAAGAAGAGCCCTGTGACACACATAAATTAGCATTTTTCAGGGGCATATGAGCAGCTTGACCACCAAGAAGGCAAAGGAGTTGTACAGGGGAGGCATCCAAGTAACATAAAGTTGAAAAACCAAGAACAAGAGAAATGCAAGGAATGCAAATATATATATTCTGACTAATAAATTAGAAGAAGTACAGGAAAACCTGTATCAAAATGCAATGCTAAGGTCCTTCTTTTGAGAGAGAAAGTAATAGCATTAAAGCATCAAGCATGAAGAAGGAAGATGGAAATACCATGAGATGTATTGCTACTTAAAAGTTTGGTAAAGTTTATTTTTAAAGTTTAAAACTGGCCTGATCACGATTTAAAGAGTTCTATCATAGCAATCTCTAAGATGCCATTTATTCACAAAAGTTGAAAACAGCAGTAAATTACCTTATGAATAACAACTTAATAAAATTATTAAGCAATTACTCCTAAAATTAACTGCAAAAAAGAAAAAAAACCAAGTAAATGTAATTCTGAATTTTTCATTCATTTGCATATCTAGTGAATGTAACTAATCTCTGAATCACATTACTTCTGAGTATGAATTATACCAGATTTCCAATGAGTAATGGACATAAGCTGTTCTCACAAGTTCTTTAAAACTCTTACACAGAGTACTAATTTTTATTTATTATTTAGTATTTCAGTTAAAGCATACAAAAAGCCAAACACTCTTCAGATGTATCCTCAGAAACAAAACAAGTCTGGCATTGCAGCAGTCAGTGTAACCAGCTGGATATAGACAGGGGATATAATTCTTTGGTTTGCAACTGACTTTAACTGATTATTTACACCAGCTCTCAACTCACTTTGCTCCAAATATAACTTAAAATCTTTGTTTTTACCTAACATCTTTATCATGTGACACTACTGACCTTGGTGCTATTATGGACATCAGTAATACCAACACACTCACAGGAGAACATGATACTTGTTGCTCCTTCTTTCACTCAGGTATTTGGTAGTGTCAACAAACCTTATACATTATGTCTTAGCCTTGAAAATATGTGATAAAATACAATAATATACTTACTTATAATATGAGCTTCCTAACCTGGAATGTCTATGTGTTTAACATTATTCAGCTCACCCATGCAGTGGACATAGTTTGAATACAAAGAACATGAACAACAAAAAGAAAAGCAGTGAAAAATTTTACAAAATAGTCAGGCTACTCATTCATCGGCATATCACTAAAGTTTTCGTAGTGAGATCCTATGAAGAAAGTGAATAATGTGTAACCCTACTATTATATGTTGAAGGAGATAGAATTAGATTTTTGCATCATCCTTTTTCCCTGAAAATAGCCACAGTACATGTGAAAGGGTCCATAAAGTGTTGGTCCACCTCTAGCAAGTCACAGTACTTTCCCTAAAATATAGCGCAGGTACTAGTTTTTGGAATGTTTCTAAGTAGCAAGGCTTTAGAAATAAGTTAATCCATTAAGTAAAGACAATAATAAGCTTGCAGTGGAGTTTTTATCTTTCTTGTACACTCCTGTAATATTTTTTGGGAAATATTACAATTTCCTGGGAGTAGACTAAGGTATGGTTTCAGAAAATTATTTTAGTTTTACCATCGAGGAATTTTTCAAATTCCTCCAAATAAAACTTTGCTAAAACACATAATTTCTTGTTCCAAGAGCAGTCATATTTTGTGTACCATACTGACTGCATATTATTCTTTCAAGAGTCATATGCCATTCAAAAGATTGTCTCAGTAACTGGTTGTGTTTTTTAACTGATGAACAGAAATGCTGAAGGGAAAGTAATTAGGTAAAACCTTTTATTTCTCTGATAAAATTTTTACAAAAAAAAAAAACAACTATATGCTTTGAAACATGCAAAGGATTTTCTTTCAACACAAATGGAAAATTCCCTTATGAAGTCCATTAAAAGAAGAAAAGGAAATAAAGAACAACATAATATGTCTGAAAAAGGAAGAATTCAATTCAAAGATGCTCTTAGCCAAAAGCCATTTCATTAAACTAGGACATAAAAAACCCCAAACAAACATGCAAACAAAAACCCTCAGTTCTATCTCTGAGCAACTGGAGTGCTTTTATAGGTGCTTGTGGGGAAAAGTCTCTGGATTCTAATTCTATACTTAATGCATATTCAAATATGCCATGCAAAACATAATAATTTGAACACTATAAAATTAGAAACTCACCAAACATACAACATTATAATTGTACCACAGCTCACTTAACAAATAAAACATATGGCTGTGAATCCATTGGGGGCAAAATAATTCATACTACCTGAGGAGTCTAAACACTTGGCTTTTGGATAAACCACAAAAATACTTCTGAACCTTCCTATGATAAGGTAGTTTTACTTGAACTAGTCTGGTGAAAAGGTGTTGAGTTTTATGTCAAGTAGTCAGTGTTCTGGCTCCTCTCAGATGCCTGATGGCATCGACTGCAGTAGTTTCACCCCCTGTGAGACAGTCTAATTGGCTTCCTAGACCAGCCTAACTTTGAATTTTCAGTTTTCATCTCTCCTTGTGCTACTCAGTCAATAGGTTGCTCTGGACTGTGAATATTGGTCACCTGGTACTTTGGGATGATCAATTTTACACTTTTTTATGGTAATAAGATGAAAAAACTAGTTAAACTTTACAATTTATACTACAAATCCGATGCTTAGGTACTTTTTTTTAAATTTGCCCTTTTAAGTGCATGAAAATATCAATTTATTTAAACACTTGGAAATCATTATTTTTTTTACTTCATTTTCATTTCACGTGAAACAAAAAATTTCAGATGATATGGAAGAATAGACACAATTCATAAACGCTTCTGATTAGTACTTAATAGTCTTTTAGTGACTAAAGTGATCTAAAACTCCAAACCAAACCAAAAATATACCAGACAGTCTTAAATTATTACAAGTTGCAATATTCAAACATTTATTAATTTTTTGGTTGATATTTTGTGGTAGCTCAGTCTTATAAAACTATAGTCCTGGTCTTTCAACCAAAAGAGCTGTTATGGACTCCGTTTATTCTAGATCAGTGATCAAACTGTGAGTCATGGCTACAATATACATTTCTACATGAGCTTACCTGCTTACCTCCTTTGCCTGGGAAACTCACTGCAGCAAAATGTTGAGCTGCTGTTGCTGTCATGGGGCTTCATCACCGTTTGATACTGCCAGCTCTTACATACTGCAAATTACTAAATAGAGCAAACAAAGCTGTGAAGTAGGTGAGTATGCTGAACTTATAAATAGTTGGTACCAAAGCAGTTCAGTGTTATAAGAGTGACAATTAGATATAAAATGATATGCACTTAGGCAATTTACTTAAATGGAAACTCTTAACACAGCAATTTGTGAACTAGACCATTATGGATGTCTTTTTGGTTTCAATTTTAGAAAATTATTTCAAAAAATGTCTTGTGTTAGAAATGCTCTTAAGAAGATAATTACTGTAAAAATTCATTCAATATAATTACATTAAGCTGTGAGTGTATGAGGATAAAGCTGTATATGCCAAAAATAAAATCTTCCTGTGTATAAAATATCTCAGAAATATTGAACAAATAAATGAAATTCAAATATTTCTTCCATAATTTTACCATCAGAGCTCAAAGAAGCCACTTTTGTTCATATGAAATTAGCTGTGTGAGAAATCATCTGTAGGACAAAATGTGATTTATTTAGAAAATAACATTTAATGGAAGGTAACAAAAGCTTTGAAAGGTCACATATATAATGCTATAGTAATTCTTGTCAACAATGGGCTTCACTATCATTTATCAATTCAGTAGTTTACAGTATTCTTTACCAATTCAATACAAAAGAAATAGAGATGTCTAAAAAAACCCATATAAAATTATTTTAGAGAGAAGAAATATTTCATTTTTTAAGGATATTTTAAGGAAAAATAGGAACCCTTTCTGTCAACTTGCTACTGACTCTTCATTATTGCTATAAACTGAAATTTAACAAAGTAATCAAAAGACTGGTTTTCTAAAAAAATATTTTATGAGAGCAGTGGAATTAAGAAAAGGCAAATTCTTCTGTTTATGGAGAGAGTTATAATGTTCTAGTAAGTATAGAAATCATGTAAATGCTGCTTTACACAAACATATGCATACCAATGAATCCTTGCTTATTCTAGAACAAATCACTTATTCTACAGGTGAAACAAAATCTGCATCAAAACAAAATAAATATGGTTATTTGGTTTTCTTTAGAAAAAACTCTACAGAGTCTCAAATTGAAAACAAAACAAAATTAAACAAAAATTAAAATTAATTGAACTTTGTGGGAGTACCCTCTCTGCTCTTGGAGATGAGTAAACACTACAAATGCACTGCTTTAAAACTGAGAGTTCTTTGTTTCATGTCCTTTGTATCCACACTACAAGGAGTTGCAGATAAGTGTGAAACAATCCCCCTTCAAATTTCTCTCCTTGAAAAATCAGTTCTGCAGAAAACGTGAAGGGTTTGGAAACTGATGGAACTGATAAACTGGCTGTTCATTGGACAGGTGTACTCTTTGCTGGATAAGCACACTGGCTGGATGGCCAGGTCCAGAGAGTGGTGGTGAATGCAGTTCAACCCAGCTGGTGGTGTTCCCCAGGGCTCAGTACTGGGCCCAGTTCTGTTCAAAATCATTATCGCCAATTTGGATGAGAGGATGGGGTGTGCCCTCAGTAAGTTCACAAACACCAAGTTGGGTGGAAGAGCTGTTCTAATGGAAGGTAGGAAGGCTCTGCAGAGGGATCTGGGCAGGCTGGATGACTGGGCTGAGGAGAACTGCGTGAGGTTCAACAGCTTCTGCACTTGTGCTGCAACAATGCTATATATCTCTATGGCCTCGAGGAAGGGTGGCTTGAGAGCTGCTCAGCAGAAAGGGGTGTGGGGTGCTGTTTGACAGCCAGCTGCATACGAGCCAGCAGTGTGCCAAGGTGGCCAAAATGGCATCCTGGTCTGTGTCAGTGTACTCAGCACTGTACTGTACTCAAGTATTGTGTCCAGTTCTGGGCCCCTCACTTCAAAAAGGACATTGAGGGGCTGGAGCAAGTCCAGGCAACAATGCTGGTGAAGGGTCTGGAGCACAGATCTTACAAGGAGTACCTGCAGGAGCTGGGGTTGCTTAATCAGGTGAAGAGTAGGCTCAGGGAGGACCTCACTGCTCTCTACGACCACTCAAAAAGAGGTTGTAGCCGGGTGGGGAGCAACCTCTTTTGACATGTCTCAAGTGGCAGAACAAGAGGAAAAGTCATTAAATTGCACCAGTTGAGGTTCAGATTTCATATGAGAAAAAAAAATTCGCACAAAGAGTGGTTATGCTTTGGAATAAGTTGCCAGGGAGCTGGTGGAGTCACCACATAAGTGTTCAAGAGGTATCAGGATGTAGCACTTGGTGATATGGTTGAAGAGTGTTTATGGCAGTGTCGGGTTGATGATGATCTTGAAGGTCTCTTACAACCCTGATAATTCTGTGATTTAGTATATGTATATATTGGTTAGATGCATAGAAAGGATTGTAAGCACACCCTTACTCCTAGATTCAGATGACAGTG
Organism: Promerops cafer; assembly: GCA_013398275.1. Classification (NCBI taxonomy): domain Eukaryota; kingdom Metazoa; phylum Chordata; class Aves; order Passeriformes; family Nectariniidae; genus Promerops; species Promerops cafer. Next base: position 392,818 of record VZSE01004120.1, on the reverse strand, counting down.
CCTCGACAGTAAAAAGGAAAAAATTATAGTTGAAAAAAACCTTCCCAAACCAAACCACAAAGGTCAGGAAAGCCGCATCAATCTCCTTTTGTTCTCATGATTTTACAATAAAAACCTCTAACCATAGTAATGGGCTGACTGGACAATCTAATGCTGCTGTGTGATCAGTGAATTTTGGAAGCACAAGGAAGTATATCTGCACACAGACATTCAGCTGGAATATAAACAAGCTAAATTAATGTCTGGACTAAAAGAAAAATCCTTGGTTAATTTTTTGGGGGATTCTAGAGCTTTGTATGGGATATAATGCCACGAATTTGTGCAGCAGCCTCTTACAAGAGTTTTTAATATATCATCAGTAAGTTTGAATGCCTCATATTTTTCTATTTCAATGTTTTTGGGATTTAAATGACAGTTGCTCTGGATATACAGCAGGGGAAACAACCCAAAAATCAAAGTAAGCAAAATAAGAAAAGAAGAATTCTACCCTCCCTGAAACAAAAGCAAACAAAACACACCTCACAACAGAGTTTCATCTTTTGTCTTTCACCAGATGCCACAAAGGTATAAGGCTGTTCAAATCATCATGATCAAGGGAAGAAAAGTGTTCAAAACTTATATTCCCCACAGAACAAAACGAGAGAAAAATAACCCCTCTCCTATCAAAACAACTACTGCAATAAATTTGCAAAAAGCAACAAAAAAAGGGCTATATTTTCTAATAAAAATTAAATGAGAATGTAAAACTTTCATCTGCATTCTACAACTTGCTGCATTAACATGAATTTTCATCTACAACAAGTTCCAAATTCATTCTGCCATTTCAGGGTGGTTTTGTTTTTTTTGTTTTGTTTTTACCCACTTAGGGATTCTATAACCTTCCATATAGTTACAGTCTTTTTTAATTCCCTTTTAAGTATTTTCTTAGTAAATATCAAGGAAAATAAATCTTAAATGTATAATTTAAATTTTTAAAGTCAGTTCCATTAGACCCTTTCAAAGGCATGATTCATAGTTTCTGCATATTTGGGACTGTAATGCTTCAGAATTCTCCATGACTACTTAGCACTTCACTTTGTACTCATATACTTAATTTTGTTTCTATTCAAGTCTTTCAGATAATCTCATTCTTCTTGGTTTACATTTCCTTCTGTATAAAACCTTCCAGATCTGTTTCACTACAAGATTTTCTTAGTGCATCCCTTTTCTTTTTTCATTTGTGTAAAGAAGACTGATGAAAACATTAAATGAAATTATTCCCATTTATTTCTAAAACTGCATAAATACCCCTTTCCCTCTGTGAACCTACAAAAGTGGACCTTTTGCAATAATTTCTTCCCAAAAATCAATCTGATTAGTCTGGAGGAAATTAGATATTGACTAAAATGCAAAAAGTGCTGCCTCCATGAAAAGATATCACTGGCCTTGATATGTGTATGACATATTACTTATTCTCTTCCAGTGTTCAGTCAGATAACTCTTTATTTCAGGTCTCAGAAATTGTTTACCATGAGGCAGTTTGACTAAAACTGTTTTGTTAAAATATATTTTCTTCTTAAAATACTGAAAATATTATGCATTATTTAAATATAGTTTCTACTATTTTTCCACTAAATTTGTGGGTCCACTACATTTTTTTTTTTTTGTTTTCCTTTTAAATTGAATTGTATCCTGGAGAATACCACTTTGCAGAAGCACCATTTCTTCAATCTAAGTTTTACAGTCACCCTTTTTATTATTTTATTACTTCCTCTTCTCCATGGCAATTTTGTTTGTGACAGCTGTAATTATAAATACATTTGAATAAAATTGAAAAACTGAGGAAAAAAAGATGGGTTATCTTTGTACTTTTTACTTCAGAGATTTGTATGAGTCCTCCTTCCCACAGCCGACATACCACAAGGCAGTAATTTCTGTGTCTTTCTTCCCATTTGCTTTTAGTGGAATATTTATTAGGAACAAACATCTCTTTCAACACAAGCACAGGTTCATGAAAAGTCTTGTTTTAGTCACCTGAATGCCAAAATTATGTTTTCAGTTCCAAATGATATAATATTAAGGAGAATTGCCTTTCCTGGATTTTCTGAGTTAATACTTCAGCTTTATGAAGACGCCACAAATAAATTAGTAGTTTTATTTTGTTAACAATAAGTAATTTCTTCTTTTGCCAGAGAAAATATAACAGACCAAGACAAAACAAAATTTTTAAAAAAGACATTCTGAGGGCCTCTATCTGCAGGTTAAAAAAAACCCAAAACAACAAAACAAAAACAAAACAAGAACAAAACCCACCTGATCTTGTTATAGCCAATATAGTCATTGTACTAAATTATTTCAGATTATTACATTAATTAATTTTAAATTTCTCACTGCTCTGGTTTGCTAGCACAGCACTCAGGATGTCAACAGCAGTATACATGGTGTATAGTTAAATGGTTCATAAAACCTATGTATTTGCTCCTTTTGAAAGTTCTATTTCTCTCTGGAAACAGAGAAGACCATCTATGATAGTGACTCTGCTTTCTCTCATGTGAGCAATCCTTTAAAATGAAATCCTTAAAAAAAAAAAAAAAAAAAAAAAAAAAAAAAAAAAAAAAAGGCTAAATTATACTAAAAAATAATTCTGGATAAATTAATTTCTTTATTAAGAAAAAAAACGAGCCTAACAGATTTCCATCTAAATTAAAACAAACAAACAAAAAGAATACACAGGCTCCTATTTACTTCTTCCTTAAATCAGCTGTAAATAAATGTTGACCATTTTATGGTCACTGAAGAGAATAAAACAGTTTTCAACCTTCTAATTATTGTTAAACTATAAATGCTATTCTCATATCATTGGGTTATCAAGCAACAAGCCACTAATACAGTGTAATTTATAATTAATGTTCTGCTGTCAGACTAAATGGAAAAGGTTCATCCCATCAATTTGCTGGTTCAAGAGTATTGTTAAACTACAGTGCTGTCTATCATCAGGAATTTTTACTTTCCCCTGGACAAATTTTCATTGACAGAGTAAGGTAGGTGTTAATTTTTCACATTTTAGTCTCGTGTTCTAGTACTCAGAATGGTACCCATGTTGCCCATAGAGGGCAAGTTGAAAATCTTATACATAGTACAAGGTTCTCTTTTCCTTTCCTGTGCTTGTGGGTATAATAGTAACAGAGAGAGAAAATTCACAGTCTCTATTTTAGTTTGTTGCCTAAATCAGAGTCCTAGTCTTCCTAAATTTCCTCCTCACAGTCATTGTGGTTAACATAGGTAAGAAACACTACCAAAATAAATAAATTAAGAAAAGAGATCAAACAAAACATATGGAAAAAAATAGGTTATAAGGACATGCACTGTAAGCAAGGGAGGCTAGTGGCTAACAGGAAACTCGTGCTGGGCCAGCAGCTAGGGCACCAGGAAAGGCAAGCTCAGGATAAGCAACCACTCATATAATCTACCTGCAGGTATTCAGGACTTAGTTTAACTCTTTTAGAAGAGGTCAATTCTTCCTTTCTTCAGTAATCACATGAGGTGTCTGCAAAATTACAACATTCTGTGAATATACCAAACACACAGAATGAAAAAAATGAGATCACTATTTTTTGGGGTGGAAAAACAGCTGAAAATAATAAACCTCCTAGAAGTTCAGTAAAACTTGCATAATGAGATTTTCATTGTTTTGTGGAAAACCTGGTGGTTTTATATAAGAAAATATACAATTTTGTTAAAAAACAAACAAACAAAAAAAAACAAACCAAACCAAACCAAACCAAACCAAAAAAAAACAAAAAAACAAAACCAAAACTGTCACTGTGTTTTTGGGGTGGGTTTTTTTTTGTTTTCTTGGAAGCTGCTTCACTAGGGATCCAGTACTTCTGGTAACAACCACCTTAGGTAATGGAAAAATCTGTAATAAACTACAATGTATTTACTGATAATGCTGGTGCTCCTTAAGAGTGGTATGTTGAGCACTATCCAAAAGATTTCTATCAATGTCTAATTAATTCATTGTTCTCTGTATTAGCAGATTTTTGCAATATTATCCACAAATTTCCCTAAGTTATTCAGGAATTTATAATGACATTGTTTGAGTAATGCTCACTAAAGGTAAAATCCCATACATTCTCATTTTCCATATTTCCTTCTTTTTCCTTTGTCTTGTTTATTTTTTTTTTGGGGGGGG
>VZSE01004120.1:351797-388533 GCA_013398275.1 Promerops cafer | reverse complement strand
GGGGGGGGGACTGAAGAGTTTCTGGATGAAATCAGTCAGCTGCATCATGTTTGGTTTCACTGTGTCATGGTTTAACCCCATATGACAATGAAAACCCACACAGCTTCTCACTTACTCCCAAAACCCAGCAGGACAGGGGAAGTGAAATGCAAGGGTAAAAGTGAGAAAACTCACAGGTCAAGATAAGAACAGTTTAATAATTGCAATAAAATAAAACCTTTTAATGAGAGGGAAAGTAAAAAAGAGAGAGAAATAAAACCCAAGAAAGATAAGTAATGCAAATGAGAACAATTGCCCTGCACCAAAGGACTGAAGCCCAGCCAGACCCTGAGCAGCCCTTGCCCTGGCCAGCCTTGCCCAGCCTTTGATGCTGAGCATGAACCGCAGAGCATGGGCTCTGCCTTGTGTCACTTGGGGTCAGCTGTCCCTGCCATGTCCCCTCCCAACCCCTTGTACCCCCCTAACTGGGTGGCGTGAGAGGCAGAAAAGGCCAAAACACTGTGCAAGCACTGTGCAAGCAATGACTGAAACGACCCTGAGTCATCAACAGTGTTTCAGCACAAATCCAACCACAGTTTCATACCAGGTGCTGAGCAGGAAACTGACTCTATCCCAGTCTAAACCAGCACATACTCTGAGACTGAAAAACTCAGCATTGTGAACAACAACCCATGAACATACTACTTAAAATTAAAAGGCTTGAGTTTGGAGAAAATTAACTTTTACTTATATAACAGTCCAGAAATACACTGAATATTATTGCAGATAGATGAAGCAATTTCTTATTAATATATGGTCCTAAGACTTTGCAAAAGAGTGGAAAACATATGGCTGCCCTGTGAGATAGAGTAAGTTTAACTCTATTAGTGTTTATTTCTTTTACACAAATATTGATATAATTCAGGAAGAAATAGGAAGTAATACTAGCCAATGAAATGTGTGTAGTTTTCATAAGCCACAGTGGTTTACTTTTCACCACCCCTTGACAGAAAAAGTGGAAATCACAACTGTAAATTTAAAGATGAGACATCTCAATATCACTGAAATGAGATACTATGAAGTCTAGTTCCAGAAAGAAAATATTCTGCAGGAATGAAATATCATCTGCAAAATCTGTTTTCATTCAACATTCCCCTTTTGAGAATTCTTTAGTAGTTTTTATGGTGTTCTTTGCTTGCACTATGACTGTTGACTCTGAAGAGAAAATTCAAACTCAGTGTATCACATTTCTTATATATATATACACACAACTGACTTTTAGCAAAATACTTAGAGTTAAGCTCTTTATTGATGTTTATCCATGAGAAGTATGTAGTAAAGATCCAGCCAACCTAGTAGTCACTGTATAACCATAACCTTTTGAGTCAATTAAGGCTAGAGGATTCTATTCTTCAGCTTTAAACTTTAGTTGAAAATCAGCGAGCTGGAGACCCATACTGTAGGAAGGAAGCTGATGTATGCTGAATCTGAATCTGCTCTTAGATGCTTTAATGGATATACCATACACTGCAGGAAGAGATACATTTCAAATGTTCATGGCATTTTTTCATACAGTACTGACTTGAGTTTTAGTGTCAATTTATGTCTCACAGTATAAGAAGGCTTATGAAAAATCTGCAAATCTTGCTCTTGCCCATGACATGCCTGGGGTTTTTTCATAGATATCAGATATATATTCTCTACCTCCACAGAAAATTTGCTGTGATGAGAAAGATTGTCATTGAAAGATAAATAATGTGCTTGGATTTTAGCTCAGTTCTTCATTTTTTTTTCAAAGTGATTACATTTATACATAATGCAGAATGATGACCTTTTGCCAAGCAAATGTGGGGCTCTTCTATTTTTCTCCAGAGTCTTTAAACAAATATTTGTGATATTGGTTATTCAGATTTGCTTATTTATGCGATCTTGTCTGGGTCACCCTGCATTTATTTTTGAGAACTGTTTGCTAGAAAATGTAGATATTTCTCTGATAAATATAGTTCTTTTAAACACATTTCACATAATAAGCATTGTTACTTAGGTTGCCTTACTTTTTTTCGCCCCACCTCAGATAAAACAGATGTCAAAGGGGTTCTGTCTAACTTTTACCACTTAATCCTAAAATAAACACCTATAATCATAATGCCAAGAATTTCAAAGACAGCAAACAAGAATTTATTTAAAATACACACACATACACACACACACTTTGCAATGGAAAGCTCTGCTTTAAACTAAGTAAGATGTTTTAAACTATCTGCATTCACCATAAAATGTAAATTAGAAAAAACCCAGACTATTTTTTTGTAGTAAATCTATTTTTCTTTCCCCTTTTATGAACATCAAAATATTATATTCAGAATGGTTTTTTTCAATAAATTAAATCATGGTTTGATCAGAGAATTTTTGCTTAATGCATTTTATTCTCTTGATTTTGTTAAAATACAGGGGCCATAGAACTAGTCTTTTACTGACTTGATTCAAGGAGAGTTAGGAGTTCGCAGCATAGAATCTTAGAATTATAGAATGATTTCATTTGGAAAAGAAGCTTAAGACCATCCGGTCCACCTGCCAGCCTAGCCCCCACTAAACCATGTCCCCAGGTGTCATATCTAGACATGTCTACTTGTTTATTTTTCTTAGTTCTCTGAAACTAAAGACTAAAAGTCTGCATTACTTTGGAGTATTTCTTGATTTCCATCTTTTAGAAGGACCTACATTTTTCGGTTAAGAAATGTCTTTTGGTTTCTCAACCAAAAATTGTACGTCCTTCTAAAAGATGGAAATCAAGAAATACTTCAAAGGAATACAGACTTCTTAACCAAAAAAACCTTAAAATTAACAGCCTTAAAGTGATTTAGTGAAATAGGGCCAATAGAAGTTGGTATCTGAAGGTCCATTCAATTCTATATACCACTTCTGGCATATTACATAAACCATCTAAAAGTTCCAGGGAAAACAGACTTTTTGGAGCTGAGACTGAGTCTGATCTTAAGCCTAAAAATACATGCTTTAATATTATATAAGTATTCTCTCAGTATTAAGTCAATCTACAAATTCATAGTACATATTTGACAGTGGCCAATATTTGATTTTTAGAGAAAGAAGGATGAGTAAGAACAGTGTAGAATGACCTAATAATATCAGCAAGCTTTAATTCCTTCCAGGTTTTTAGCATTTATCTCTCCAAATTCAAATAGTTAATACTTTGATTTTGTACTGTTCTTTCTTATAAATATGGAGGACAATTTTCATGTGACTGATTTTTTCTGTCCTTTTAAAGACTGAAGTTTTGCCAGTTTGCTCTTCCATGCTGAAGGACCAGGCTTGCTTTATTTATTTCAGGAGATATTTGTTAGAAATACGCTTCTGTTTCAATTTGCTCATTTTGACCTTGACTGCACTTTGAAAAAATACTGTCTCTTGTCCAACAACTGTGTATCTGCCCATAATTCTTGAAAGGACATAGTGAGCTCAAGCATAGACATGGTCCAGAACGTTTCATGACAAAATGATAAAATACTGCTCAGTTCAGTAGTTATAGTTGTGAGGACTCAGATTATCGGTGCTGCAATTATCTGCAATGAGCTTGTCTTCTCTTGAAATGTGATCCTAGGAATTGTATATGTGCTGTTTATATTTTTCTCTTTACAGAAAAATGTAATCCCCTTCCAAGCATTAATGTTACAATCCTCAAAACACCCAGAAAAGGTTGGGAAATATTGTTATGTTGAACAACTAGAAAAGCTCACATGCAGAAAAAGTAAATATCTTAGAAATATTTAGATATGGAAAAAATGTAAAATAGGACAAAATTGTCTGTAAGAGCACAATGTTTTGTCTGGCAAGGTTTTGAAAGTTAGCAGGGGCTACGGCAAGTACAATAAACTGAGAGGGCGTAAGCTTGAAGTGCCTGTTTAGAGGTTAGAGGCAACTGAATTACTGCTTGAGTTTGTTTGTTTGAGGAAGACCAGAAACAAGAGAGGAGGAGAGCGCTTATATTCACTTTTTCTATGGTCACATGAGTCAGCAACTCTGGCCCTCCTTTTTGATTGAGCCTTGTTAGTCTGCAGGAGCATATTCTAGCTACTAGATTACTGTGCCAGGGAGTGCAAGGCATCACTGTGATCTGTACACTAATCTAGACTTTATGTGGAACCTTGGATAAAAGCAGAAATTATTTTAAAATGAGAAGCCATGTTTTGACTCTTCTAACCAGAATACTAAATTTCATAGGTACTTGTTGCCCTGTTTCTCCCAGTAAGGCACTTACCCCAAGCGAGAAGCAGCCTATTCTTGACAATGGGAAATGATATCACTCCTCAATGCACTCTTCTGCCAAAGTAGCAGCAGTATCTCCTGGGCCTTCCCTGCAACAAGTGCAAACTTAAAATACCTTCTGACTCTCAGTGCCTAAATGCGTTTGAATAACCCTCTGGGTCTCAGATGTCTATCTTGCACTACAGATACCTAAGTGCATTTTTGGAGCTCACTACTACTGTTTATTGATTTCAACAGTACTTAAATGCTCTGGTGCTTTTGAAATTCTATTCATCTGCGATCTGTATTTTTAGAGAGCTGTTGCTTTTAAAACCCATCACACAGCAAAAAAATCTGAACCTGGTTTAGCTGAATCACAGGATGGCCAATCTAATCAATGATGTGGACTTCCTCACTAATCATGCATCTACTAATGTACATACAGCTAAATAATAAAAGTCTATTCCAATAGCCTGAGTAAGTCCATACACTTAATTTAAAAAGCCCAGTGAACCAAAATGTCAATTGATGAAAATAACTATTTTACACTATACATCCTATTTTTATTTCCAGATATTTTAATTTCTTTTTGATGTATACAATTTTTCTTGTTTATATTTTTTCCCAATGGAAAAATTAGACTTAATTTAGAATTTATGGAAACATAGCCATTGTCTATTCACTCAGTTTTATGTTAGCACAAAGGCACTGAACCTTTTAGGAAAATGTATTTTAAAAATTCAATTAATATATATTAGGGTAAAAATCTTTTTTTATTAAAAATTTATTTTTCACTGTAGATGTACTAATAATGACAGCAACAACACGGAGAATTTTTGTCAAAAAAAAAAAAGGTATTTTAAACATGTTGAGGTAACACATGAAATNGATGTACACTAATAATGACAGCAACAACACGGAGAATTTTTCTAAAAAAAAAAAAAGGTATTTTAAACATGTTGAGGTAACACATGAAATATCCATCTTTTATTTATGATGGTTATTTTGCCCAGAAACAAAATCCCAAAACCCACATAAATCCCATAAAAACTTCCTATAAGGATTTCCTATAAGGGAAATCCTTTCTTATAAGGATGATTTCAGCTACACTGCATTTCAAAAGAAGATCAAACAGGAAAATATTTATTCAAAACATACAAAAACACTATGTACAGTATGTAATCTTGGAACCACTGTGTTACATTAAAGTTGAAAATGGTTGAAAAAGAATTGCAAAAGCCAAAATGGTCCAAGAAAAAAAGAAAAAGCTCAACAAGTTTTATTAGCAAACTACACACTTCTCATGGAAATTGGTATATTTTTTGCCCCTATTTTCTAATAATAAGAGAAATAAAAGTATGAAAGGAAAGAGGGAAAAATGAGAGGTTGAAAGAGAGAGAGAAGAGGAGAGGAGATCATCAGTCCTGGGTCCAGACCACCTGGGCTTTGTGGAGGTAAGTTTACCCCAAGCCAGGCTTAAGTTTCTCACTGTTCATGTAAATGAGTTAGCATGTGCAGTCTATTCTTCTGGACCCTTCTGGAAATAGGTTGGGGGAAATTGAGGGTCTCTTGTTGGTCTTGTTACCCCTCTACAGGTCTTGACTCCTCCTTGATCCCATTCCTGCACTTTCACTGTTCTGTGCTATGCAGTCCCCACTGCCCAAACCAGGGAAGTTTGCCTCAGAAAAATGTTGCCTTACCTCCCCTTTCCAGCCACACCATGTTCTAACTTACCCACTGGAATGGTCCTCATTGCTTTAGGCGGAGCAACACATGAACTCCTCACTGTCCAGGTTTACTGCAGTTGCCCAGAGAAGCTGTGGATGCCCCCCTCATCCATGGAAGTGTTCAAGGCCAGCTGGATAGGGCTCAGAGCAACCTGGTCTAATGGAAAGTGTCTCTGCCCATGGAAGGGGGGTTGATGCTCAATGATCTCTACGGTCCTTACTAACCCAAACCATTCTATGATTCTGTGAATGTTTTAAAAGATATTAAGGCAGATATCTTAAGTGGTTTGTAAAGATTCATAAAGGATAAATGACTGAGACGTCAGGCTTGACATTCACACATGACGCATTAATTATAGATTTCTTGTCAACCAGTATTATGGTATGTTTAACCATAATATAAAAGGGGCAGATTGAACAAAGACGAAAATATAGCATTATACTGAACAAGGGGCAGCATAAGAGACAGCAGAGCCTTATTGAGTCGATAATAGCTACATTATATTTCCCTTCCTCTAAACATAACACATACTGTCTTTTTTTAAGGTCCTGTGAGACTGATAGTCGAAAAAATTAAAGACTATTTAGCCATTTCCAATAATGAAGGCAAAGGTAAAGAACTATTTGACAAAAATGTCCTTTTCCTGCTCTTACTTGCTATCTAGATCAAGCAACTGACATGGCAGCATAAGTAGTACCTTATGCCTCTTTTAACAAAGCATATATATACAACCCAAACCACACTTCCACTTATAACAAGGTAGAAGATCTGTATAGACATTCATTCTGTCCATTCTGCATCTCCATTTTTCATTGTTGCCTTTTATTTTTTTCTTTTTTTTTCAAGGTCTGGCTTGCTGCAAGATATTTCTGTGGAAGGAATTAAAATATAAACAATTTTTCTCCCTGTCTGTGACATAGCCTCTCAAACTGACAAAAGCTAACAGGTTTATCTGTGGGAAACGAACACTCTTCATAAAAATTACAATTTGTGCCTGCAGGTCAGAGGGAGCCTTTGTCTCCCTGTACAAAATACAAAGATGACACAATGACATTTATCTCCACAGGGCTTCTCTAACAATATTTTTAATGGAGAACAATACATTATACATCTCTAACAAAACACTAAACTGGCTGCAGGTCTCAGAAAATGTTTTTCTAAAAGTGTGATACATTGCACAATACACTACAGACATTGAAACTACCCCCATTAAGGTTTTGTTCAATTAAATTAGAATAGATTAGATGTCACTCATGAATTTTCTTCTGCTCTTCTACAGTAATTCATTTAATTGGCCTCAATGATCAACTCTGGGGTTTCTCATCTCCAGTGAATTTGTTCTGCCCAGGAGCAGAGTTTGCAAGAGATATATCAATTCTGAACGCTTGTCTTCAGTTCACTCCAGGTTCTCAAGTAATTACATGACTAGACACGCATTTCAGCAAAAGTAACAAAAAAACCCATCATCCAGACAATTTAAAAAATATTATGTCTTTAAAGTTCCTAATTAATTTCTACCTATTCAGCAAGGCAAGTCTTAAAATTTATTTCACATCAGATTATTTTCCATCAGTTAATGTCCACAGTTAAAAAAATATAACCAGCTACAATATTGCAGTTAGCACATGACATTTCTATTTGAAAACATGGATATACAGAGTTAACAACAATAGTATATGACAATATTGCTAAAAGTATGGATCAGTACACAAGGATCAGGCTAGGGTTTGGTGGGTTTTCTTTTTAAAATACTATTTAAGCAGGGCAGGATGGGCAGTAGGAAACTTTCACAAGACAAAGAAAAAGGAAGAAAATCATGCCTCTTTAAAGCTAGACCCACCGAGGCTAAAAAAAGCACAGATGTATTTATGTCTCTTTCCATTATGTTCCTACACGACCTCTTAGACTGGTCACAAAGTAAAAATATTAATTACAGAACTCTTACCTGCATTTTATAGGAAGGATTGATTGAACTAAATTTTTTGTGAAAATATGAAGTCCATAAACACCATAGAATGCTGTTTTTATGATATAATTTTGAGTCTGCTTAGGTTAACAGTAAACACAGAGCTTAATACCCAGAGACAGACCATAATCAGAGCTAAGAAAGCTGGCAGGGAGGTGAAAGGAATTTTTTTAGTTGAGAGTCTCTGTTCTCAGGAAAGACTTTAGACTTTGACATCTGTCAAAGGTGCAACACAGCAAGATGCAAGCAATTAAGATTTCTGGTGTGTGTTGGGGTATCTTTCTAGTACAAGTATCATGATGATGCACATGGGAGTAGGTGTGTGCTCTGAGCAATCTTTAATGCCCTCCTAAGCATGCTTTTATATCCTGTACATAGGCATGTTGGTTTGTTCTCTGTATGATAACAAGTATAGTAAGTTCTCTTAAGTCTGTGAAAGAAAAATGTTTCTAAACTTATAACTTTCCAGTTTTGTCTTAGGTTGCAAAGGCAAGGTATAGCTGGGTGTGTATTCTATTGCCATCTGTCAGAGATGGGGCAGTTATCTCCTGTTAATTGGGCCACCGGATAAAACCAGGGGAGCAGTTTTCTTTATCTCTTCCACAACCAATCCTCCCTCAGGGAAATCTCTTCTGTTAATGGGCCATTGAGCCTCACTGCTGCATGACTGATAAAATTACATCTTCCCATTGTGAGATGCTCCACCCAGGGGGAGGAGCCAAGAATTCCTACCTGGATAAAAATCTGAGATTTGGAACACCACAGCAGCCTTTTCGCACTGGATTCCCAGATGAGCAGCTTTCTTCTGTATTCCCAGAAGACCAGGCCCATCCACACCACCACTGGACCTTCAGAGGAAAACTACACCCTTCTAAAGGATCACTGCTCCAACAGAACCACATCTGTCACTCCAGGAAGACTGCAGCCACCATTTAATCAGACTGCTACCAACATCCTGACCAACAGAGTGTCAAGTTGTATTCTGACTCTGTTAGAGTTATTTTGTATTACTGCATTTTTAGTTTTTCCTAATAAAGGACTGTTATTCCTACACCCATATCTTTGCCTGAGAGCCCCTTAATTTCAAAATTATAATAATTCAGAGGGAGGCGGTTTACATTTTCCATTTCAAGAAAAGCTCCTGCCCTCCTTAGCAGACACCTGTCTTTTTCAAACCAAGACAAGTTAATACTAGAACACAATTTGTTTTATGGTTGCTGTCAACAGGAACAGAAAACTGTCCAAGTGAAACCATTTTTGATATGGATATTGGTCAATTGGTTTAAGAGTTGATGAAATAGAGCAAAACAATTATTAGATATTTGAGGACTTAGGAATTCTGTTTCTTATGTATTGACTGTTACTTCAATTAAAAAAATAGACTTGGTTCATTTGTTTCTGATTGAGCAATCTGCCAATGAACCAATCTGGAGCTGCACCTGAGTTTTCTTAATACCGCTCAAAATAGAGGTTTCACAGGAACTGTCAGCTCATTGCAGGAACAAAGCAGTAATCATTGCTTTTCTCATCTAAGCTGTTGCATTTCAGAGCTTCAGCACTTTAATTTATGCCTGAACAGTCTTTTAGAGACAAGCAAAGGACCATCTGGAATGGATGGAACTAGAAAGCTCCTTCTAGAAAATCCAAACATATTTAACAGGCTGATGATATCTGGATTTAGGTTTGGGATTTGTGAATCAGGAGAATATTTTGCAAGTTCTATTTCAAACCTAGATCCAGTATATGTCACTTCCAAGGAGTGCAGTCCTTCAGGAATAAACTGCTCCAGTGTGTCCCCATGGGGTCACAGGTCCTGTCATCAAACCTGCTCCAGCAAGGGCTTCTCACTTCACAGGGTCACAGGTCCTCCCAGGAGCCTGCTCCAGTGTGGCCTTCCATGGAGTCACAGCTTCTTTTGGGTATCCATCTGCACCAGTATGGAGTGCTCCGCAAATTGCTGGTGGACATCTGCTCCACTGTGGACTTCCAAGGGCTGCAGGGCAACCTCTGATACTTGAAGCATCCCCTTCCCTTCCCTCTTAACTCACGTTGGTGTGTGCAGAGCTGTTTCTCACATATTCTCACTTTTCTCTCCAGGTTACATTTGTGTAGGGGATTTTTCCTCCCTCCTTAACTGTGTTATCCCGGATGCAGTGCTATCCCCACGGATGGGCTTGACCTCGGCCAGAAGCAGGTCCATCCCGGAACTGGCTGGCGTTGGTTCTGTTGGACATGGGGGAAGCTTCTTGTAGCTTCCCAGAAAAGCCACCCTTAAAGTACACCACATCCAAAACTCTGCCATGGAAACCCAATAAATTACACACTCTCCTCTGTGAATCACATATTTATGATTAGATATTTGTGATAAGAATTATCATTAAAATACACATTAATCACACAATCTTCTCAAGTTTCACAAACTTCACTAACATTAAAAAAAATAAAATATATAGATTCCCCACAACAAAATCAAATTAACATCAACACAACACCAAATGAAAGCGGACAATTTACACTCATTCTATCCCTTGTCCCATCACCACAACATGACAACTGAAATTTCCATGATCATTCCACTCTTCATTCTCTAGCTCCATTCAGTTCATATTTTGCTCATTACCTCTCCTTGTCTTGAATTCCTCGGTCCCTACACTGTTCACCAAAAGAAACCATGGTGGGTTGATCTCGGCTGGATGATAAAATGATCTGATGCCTGGACCATCTGCTTTCCCTCTCTCCAGAATCTTCTCCTTAAGAGATTAAAATGTATTTCTGGAGGTGCTCCTAAAAAAAATAAACAAATATTTATGTGAGTTTTAAGCTCAAAATTTAGCATCAAAAACCATCATGATCCGAAATGCTAATCTGGAATAAAGTATCTTTTCTTGTACAGGTTATTAACAAGATGTTGACAGACTCCTCTTTTATCAGCTTATCTTGGATTTCTTACCAACTTTTCTTACCCCTCAAATCTTGTGTCAGAGAAGACATAATATCTTGTGTCCACTGTAAAGCTGACTTTAAGGCACTTAACGTGACTGTCACTGAGAACAGTGTGCTGCAGCACATTCACAAATGCAGTCCTGTGCTAATAACCCACCTAGGTACAGCCATCATCCTGGGTGTCTGCCTCATGCACTGGGCAGCTGTTATAGCACACAACTTCAAATAAAAATAGATTAAATATAAACTACTGACAATGAAAATCAAGTGTCTTCAGGAACACAATATACTAAAATTCACCTAACAACAGCTGAATACAGAATTTCTGTTATGATAAAATAATTTAATTTTGGATTACTTGATATTTTTTCCTGTACAAAAACTTCAGGTGAATCTCTATGGCTGCCTGTATTTAGTGCTTAGTCATTATGGAAATTTTTTAAGGGTGGTAACATTGTATTGCAGTATTCTGCAGATTCAATTTTATAAAACTCATAATTCAGGATAGGGTTTTATTCAAAGCAAAGAGTGGAACAAGGCTTTTCTTTCCTGTTCCCATATTTTTTGTTTTTCAGTGGTGGAATAACTACCCTTAAATAAGATTAGGTTTGGGGAAATTATATGTAAAAAAGTTGTTTCTCAGATATATTATTCGTATTTCAGAACAAAAGCTTGTTAGTTTCAGAAATTGTTTTAACTACTGCAAATAGGTATTTGGGCAAACTGTAAGTCTTATCTTACTGTACTTTGGTGCAAATGTTTTTCAGAGAATGCAAAATTGGTTCCTACTTGTCTCACTTGATTACTGACAGTACTGAAGGCTAAACATACATGCGTATGTATCAAATTCTTCACTTTTTAGAAAATGTCATAATTGTAATTCCAATTTTTTTCTCTAATTAAAAGAGAAAGTTGCTAATTCGTTCTGTAATAAATTGAGGATATTTATTACAACTTTATTAACAATGTGATTATATTTGTATGCACATAGATTGGTAATGTGGAATTTAAATATTTTAAATAAAAAGCTTTTACAAATTCTAAAATTAAAACTTCTGTAAGAAAATACGAGGAAAAATATAAATGCATCATTATGGGCTATGATCCTATTTTCAAGGAATACTTAATTTCAATGAAATGCCATTTATAATAGGGAAAATAAATACTTTGTGGAATATGTTGAATTTCTATGTCAGGCTAGATTGTTTTAGAGGTCTTTGTTAGATAATAAAGTGTATTCTTCATATTTTTGTGTAGGATAGATATGTTCATTTTGCCTTAAGTAATATGCATCTCAAAACTATATGTGACACATTGCCCTGCCTGAATGTATAGCAGTAGACGGTTTTTTTCTAATTATACAGAAGCTTAGCAGAAAAAAGGAGGGAAAAAACTCTTGGTGAGAAAAATCCACTCAAGAACAATAGGGAAATTTAAAGCTGGAAAGACTCTACTTTTCAATTCTTGGCAATGAAGATTTTATGCTCTGGTCAAAAGAAGTAAGATCAAAAGACAGCGACCTATTACGAGGAGAACCCTACAGCGAGACAGAAGCTGTCAACTTCTTAAGGCTGACATGGGCACCCTGAGAATCAAGATCTACAATAGATGAGAATTTACAGGGTTCTCAAACACCAGTATATACCATATTTGTGTAGAGACTGAAGGGAATGCCAAACATAAGTCAGTTAATAACTATATTTTTGCTTCAAAAGCACCTCCAGCTGGTCTAAATAATTTAGCAAAATGAACCACACTTTGTTTATATGTATCTGCTCACCAGTTGCACAATCCTGTTATTTTCCAAGGCTTTCAAATAAAAATATTCAAGACACCAGGGAAATTACACTATTTCTAACTTTAAAGTTAGCAGTCAAGGTGATTTCAAAGACTGTAACAAGAATGATCTGCTCACAGAGAAACAGAGGTGTAAGTCAAGTACTTTGATCAGTCACAATGTTGGAACTGAGCAACAAAAGTCAAAGCTGACTCAGGGACCCCTTATTCTGAAAGTTGTACTTCAGAAATGAGAGGTCCTCAACTCAGGTCCTCAACAGTAAGTGTTCTATTGTAAAGAAGAACACCTGCATTTTCAAAAGAATGGAAAATAAGATATTCTTCTAGATGGCAGAAATCAGGATGAAAGCTTATGTGTGTACAAATTATCTTGATCAATGCAGCATGTGATCCTCCACTTTTCTCTAAAATGGGCCTTGGGGTCAGAAAAAATTTCTTCTGAGCTAGAAATGTGTCATAAAAAATTTTATAAGATTTAGCAGGATGACTTAATACATATTTATATAAACAACATGGTAAAACACAACCATTTGTTATATAAATATTCAGTACATTTCTTCCCACTCTGATGTTTTTTCCCCAGACTTTCCCCACCTTTTCTGCCTTAACATATAAATAATCTGTTTAGATATATAATAAAACTTTATTCATACTTGAACATCAGTTTTAACTATCAGAAAGAAAATTATTCATAATAATAGAAGTTGAAACTAAAAGAGTCCCAAAAAGTTTGTTGTTCATATGTTCTACTATAGCTGCTACAAAAGGTTTGCTTCAACTTTTTTAGCTGTTTTAGCCATTTTAATTTAATTTAATTTAGGGAAAAAAAAAACAAAACTCAGGTTCTTACAGTTTCCCAAAGCAATCTCTACTGGGTAGTGTAATGGACTTCAGTAGAAAATGGTTTTCAATACAAAAGTTTCATGCTTGCATTCATCCCAATCTTCTTAGAATTTCCACTTATTTCTCAGAAAAAAAAAAAATATTGAAGAGGAGGAATGTGATATTGACACTGTTGAAATACATGTAAGTTGTGATGATTTTCTCTTAACAGTTATTTATTCTTTATTCCATTAATCATTGCATTGATAATGAAGACAGTAAAATATAGGATGAATTTTTCAATTAGGTCTATGATGATGCACACATTCTATGCAGATGTATTTTATGTTTTGTTTTGCTTTACAAAATCTGTATCTTTTTGATGAGCTGCAGTGATGCCTTGTGAAGGCTGACCTAGAACAGAGGCTAGATGGAGTTAAAGAATAAAGTAGGTATTTATTAGAAGGCCTCAATGGATACACCTTGGGCAGCACAAGAGCCCAGCCAGGGCTACACCCAAAGATGAACCCAAAATGGTCACAAAATGGACGACTGGTCACGAGGTCTCTCATTTTTATAAGCTCTGGTCCATTAGCATATGGGAGTTAATTGGTTATGAAGGTTATGAAGTCCCATCCTCCTTGTTTTTCTCTCTTCAGTCCACCGTTGTCTATGCTCTTGGGCCTTAAATTTGGATCACTTGTCCATGGTCCCCAGTTAGAGAAGGAATTGTTTTGTGTACCTACTCTGGGAAGAGATCTTACTATCCCCTAATATGAAGCTCGGAACTACACACTAAAGCAGTACAGAATCTGAAAAATATAAAAGTTAAAACCTGAGGCATCAGCAGTCTATTTGGAGTGTGTAACGTGTTTGATTCCATAATGTTAAAAAAATGAAGCTCTAGAACTGACAGGAGAAAAATGTGTTCTTAATTTTGGACCACTCAAGTGAAGAATCATCAATGTCCTAGACTGATAATTACAGCACTCTTTTGTGAATGCAAGCAGCTGAATTCCACCTCTCTTGCATATATAATTTAGGAGTTTTAGTTGGTGAATTAGCAAAGTGCACTGAAGGACATGGAAACAAATATGTAAATACTGTGCTCCCTTTTTCATCCCCTGTAACCTGTAAATTTGTTTAATTTGAACCTATAATTTGTCCATACCTGACTACAACAATCCCACACTCTATAAAGGAAAAATAGAGGTTGATGTCTCTTTTCATTGTATCCCAAGTAAAATTCCATTATGTTTCATTTTTCAAGTATCATACAGAAAAGTAGAAGTGGTCCTGGTGAAAATGACTAAATCTGGTTATTCCACTTCCTTAGCACAAATTATTACTTTTTGAGGAGTTTGCTTTTCCAACTCCTTGTTAAAATAGCATTACCATGTTGTTCAGCCCTACTTTCAGGAAAGAACTGAGTGGCTTGAAGTCTGTGTTGTTCAGGTGGCTTCTGGTATAGAAACATCTGTAAACTTAGGTTTTTAAATTATCTGTATTCAGTTTGGGGAAAAAGGAATCTATCTGTAGCCTGATGACAGGGATATTTCTCCATAGGGGGAAAAAACCGAAATAATATACTTGAGTTTTGTGAAATAAACTTCCTTGCTTTTGGGAAAATTTTTCAACCAGAATTTTATATTTTGCACTTCTTTTCATTGAACAAAAATATTTGGAGTTGCTAAACAATTTTCACAGATTAAAACAAGTATAGTGAAATCCAAATATTTTGATGCAAAATATTTTCTATGTATACCACAACATTGGATAATTTTGCCTAAGTTTAGATGTATTTCTGAAAATGTGTAGGCATCCAAATTTAGACAAGTAGTTCATATTGGCAGCAATCATTCATTTTAGACTGTTGAAGTAGTTCTGGAAAATACATTTGCTAGTGGTTTTTTAATGAAATCTACATACCTTGACCTTCCTAAATGCCTAAATATGTAACTTGGGTTACTCTAAAGTAATTTAGATAGTTTTAAGCATTTAGTCTGCACCTTAAAACATTTCCACATAAGGGTTCCGTAAGCTTAACCAAGCTATTCTTTCAGAATACAGTATAATTGCATACGACTTAAGGAAGTGACCCTATTTCCATAGTCAAACAGCTAATTCATTGAGACTGTGAAGGGAAAAGGAATTTTTGCCACGATACCTGAAATTACTTTGACAGCATTACATATTCAAAAGAAAAGTTTTGCATTCTCCTTTACTTATAATAAAGCATTTAATACATTGTTTCACTCTAGGCATGATTATCCTCCCAGTGAAATAGTGAAAAATTTTTATTGACTTCACTATTTTTACATAAAAAAATAAGGAAATATTACTGAACTCTGTAGAGTTCTAAGAGATTCATTTTTAGGGGATTCGATTATATATGCTATTTTTATGTTTTAAAACATGATGTTATTTTCTGATTTTGAGTTGATAAAAATCACCAAATTAAATGAGGATAGTCATGTTTAAAACACATTTTTAAGGTAAGAGATATCATGCAGCTGTCAAAACTTATTGTCTTGGAAAGTCAATATTTTGTAAAGCAATCTGTCAGCTTTAAAATGTAATGTAACTAACTTGTGTATCCTTGTATTTCTGTGCAGAGTGTTACAACAGCTACAGTTCAGTGGCCGCCTTGAATTTGACAACAGAGCCATCAATGTACAACTCTGCAAAAAGCCAAAGCCTCCTCTTGTTTTATGATCACTTCAAATGGACCCTTTGAACCTTTTCTAATATCACACCATCACTGTTAGAACAGAAGCTATATAGACATACTCAGTTATATTTTTGGAAATAATTTTCTGTATTTTTCTTAAGATGTGGGGGAAAAAAAAGAAAAAATCAAAAATCAGTAAGTCATTTACAACAGTACAGAAATTAATCTAAAATTCCAATAAACTCTTGTGACCCAAAGAAAGTGATGTACAATGATGAGATGATAACAGTTACAATACATACAAAATAGGACTGAGATTTGAGTCTTAGTTCCCACTTCTACTATTGCCTGAGCTTGACACTTTTCATGTGCATCGTTTTGCTAACATGAGATGGACTTAAGATTGCATCTTTAAAACAGGAATAACTAAATGAGATGTACTACGGGACCTGACTCTTCAAAATGAGTTTTAGAATCTGTGTCCCTTATGATATCTGAGCCCCAGCAGGATTAATGGCATTTGCTCTCTTCAAAAATGTATTATGAACATATAACTAGTGTTCAGAATTAGCATTTGAACAGAAAATACTATTGAAGACATGGCAAGGAGTAGAACTATTACTCAGTATTGCCTCTCAGTTATTTCTTTAGGTTCTGTATATACCTATGACCCAGCTATAGCCAGAATTTGCTATGTTCTATCTTATCCTGCTGGTTCTTTTTCATTTTGACAGGTAAAGGGATTTCTACATATGTCTGGATTGCATCTATCTCTTATTTTCTTTTCTGTGGTCCTCTTTTAATACGAAAAAACTGATTAAATGGTTCAAGTTTAAACATACAAGAATGGCCATAATCATCTTTGATCATCTTAAATTAGCACTCCCAAGAAAAGGTGTGTGGGGGGGTGTTGCAGGCAAAGCACTTTAATCATAAATCCTAACCTGCAGATTTATAAACTGCATCTATTTTCAGATATATTTCTATGTAGATAAGTCTGTTTGAAATTTCCACTGCTTGTTACAGAATACCAATAGCCAAAATACTGTTCATATCTGCTAATTAGAGATGCATTATATAAAAATAATACATTGATGAAAAGTGATTTATTTTCCAGTAATAAGAATTGCCTATATCCTAACTATGCTTCACACAGAATGTTTCCTAAGTTGGAAATTTCAGGGACCTCCCTTTTCCATGTTTCCAGATACTCGTGTATTTTTTCCACATCAGGATTAGGTCACACTTTTTACTCACCATGAGACCTGGACTAGTAGCTCAGAGGCACCTACCATTACTCCCTTTATATCCATATCCATATCCAACATGTGCAGCTTAGCTAAAGCAAAGAAAAGTTACAGTATCAAAGGTTCTTCTTCCAAGTTAACCCAGGCATATGCACAACTCATTATCAAGTCTAAATAAATAAATGAGGCCTTTTTTGTGACCATGAGACAAGTTGTGTGCAAGCAACTGTTTAACAGAAACCATAGAATTGCAGTGGTATCTATCATACAACTGTTCTCTCAAGAATGGGTTCAAAAAACCTTTACTAGCATCAAGGAACTCCAAATTTTCTTACATATCTTTAATACTGTAGAAGTGCAGACTCCTTCAAATGAAAAAAAAGTTATGAAAACATGCATAGAGTGTTAGAGAACATGTATTAACACTTACGGACTTTTCTAGATGTTTCATACATGTCTGTATAAAAGAAGGTTTCTATTTTTAATTAAACCATAAAAGATTTCAAAGGAAGAATTAAAGGCTAAGTGCAAGATCTTGCACATGGGTCTGGGAAATCCCCAGCACAAATTCAGTCTGGGCAGAGAACAGATTCAGAGTAGATGTGAGGAGAAAGACTTGAGAGTGCTAGCTGATGAGAAGCTCAACATGACCCAGGAATGAGTGCTTGGAGCCCAGAAAAACAGCATGTGTCCTGGTCTGCATCAAGAGGAGTGTGACCAGCAGGTTCGGGAGGTGATTCTCCCCCTCTGCTCTGTTCTTGTGAGACCCCACCTTGAGAACTGCATCCATCTCTGGGGTCCCCAACATGAAAAGGACACAGGGCTGCTGAAGAGAGTCCAGAGGGCCATGAAGATTATCAGAGGGCTGGAGCATCTCCTCTATGAAGACAGACTGAGAGACTTGGGGCTGTTCAGCCTGGAGAAGAGAAGACTTCAGAGTCAACCTTATTTCAACCTTCCAGTACCTAAAGGGGGCCCAAAAGAAAGCTGGAGAGGGACATCTTAAAAGAGCATACAGTGACAGGACAAGTGGTGATGGCTTTAAATTGAAAGAGAGCAGATTTAGATGAGATATTAGGAAGAAATTATTTTACTGACAGAGTGGTGAGACACTGAAACAGGCTGCTCAGAGAAGCTGTGGATGCCTCATTCCTGGATATGCAAGACAAGGCTGGATAGGGCTTGGAGCAACCTGGTGTAGTGAGAGGTGTCCCGGTCCAACGCAGGGGTTTGGAACTTGAAAATCTTCAAAGTTCCTTCCAGCCCAAACAATTCTATGATTCTGTGAAATAAAATTATGCAAAAGACTAGAAAACCTCAGTTTTTTTCCCTGGCCAATTTACAGCAGCCATAGATCAAGCTGTTTCAAATAACCACAGATTATAATGGTTATGTTAGAGGTTAAATCATGTCTGCCTAAAGTCAACAGAAGGAAACAAACATCTTCATATCCTACAGAGCTTGATTTTAGTGGTTATACAATAAAAATAAACTTCATCCTGGAGTTTTGTTTCTTTAGTGTGTTTATGAAGTTTCTACCTGCATTAGCAATGAGATATTAATTTCATCACAACATAACAGATTGGGAAAGATGACAGTCACCTGAGAAATTTTAATCATTTAAATCAGTAATACTTTGGCAATTAAGATATTTCTCTTAGGTTTTATAAATTTAAGAGTTATGTATTGACTTCAAACACTGTTTCTGTTATATTATTTTGTTTCTATTAAATAGTGTTAATTTTTTTCCGTAAAATTATTTTAAAAGGAATTATCTTCCATTTAGAGTGGGCTCTTTTGGTTCTCAGCTCATTCTACAGCTTTCCATAATATTAGTGTTTCTTATTCCTTCAGGATTAGTATTATGCAAGCAAAATAGCATTATTCTTCAATTAGGACAAGCCTGTTCTTATTTACATCCCAATATCCCAAGATAGTAAAATCACTTTAGCATGACAATGTCCTCCTTAGATGAAATGACTGGTTGTTTAGATCTCCACAATTTTTTGTCATTTATGTAGTTTTAATACTTTTAAGTATTCTTAGCAGCTTGAAATATTCATCACATGATTTTCAGGTGAAGGTCAAAAGTAACTTGCTTGAAGATAACTCCAGTGAAAAACAAAACAAAACAAAGAACCTACCACATTCTATTAATTTAGGAGTCTAACATGGTCAAAAAGAAAACACTTGTCAACACACCAGGAGAACACTGGACTCTGACACATCTAAAGAGCGTACAACACATTTGCCTTCAGGTTTACCTTCTCTCTACTTTCACACTCCTGGTTGTCATGTGAAAAACCATCATCAAATACATCCATGGGAATTAATAAGTTTATTTTGAAATCAAATTTCAATCCCCCCTGTATTTCAGCTTATTTGATAAGCTCTTTTCAAGCACAGCTATTTTATTTGGCAATAAATTAATTTCAGTAAAATATCTACTAGTAGCCTGATTTTTCTTCAATAAAATATAATTATTGAACGCAATTTATCCTAATGCACTGGATAATTTTTTTTTTTTTTTAAAGTACAATAATGTGTGGGGCAAAGCACAGTTCTATTTGAGTCAGTGTTAGCCATACCGCAATAAAAATGGAGACATACTTTTTTTCTTTGAATGTTTAAAAATTACTTCAAGTTGTTACACCTATGAACAGAAACTTCTGGTTATGTCAGTTTCTCTATACGCAGTACACAAAGTACCGAAGCAAAAGAAAAGCAATGGCTGTTCAAGTTTCATCCCCTTTTCAACCTGTTCTCTGTCAGTTCTCAACCACAGAACCATAGAACCATGTAAGTTGGAAAATATCTTTAAGATCAAGGAGTCCAACGGTAAACAGTAAATCACTACCATGCTGTCAGTGTTTCCATGTTTCCGTGGTAGGCTGACCATGGCTGGATACCAAGCGCCCACCAAAGCTGCTCTGTCTCCTCTACTTCTCTCCTCAAAAGGACAGGGGAGAAGAAATATAATGAAAAGCTCACGGGTCCAGTTAAGGACAAGGGAAAATTATTCACCATTTACCATCATAGGCAAAACATACGTAACTTAGGGAAATTAACTGAATGTATTACCAATTAAATCACAGTAAAATAAGGAGAAATAAAACACCTTTGACCCTGCTTCATGTTGTCCTTGACTCTCCTTCCTCCTAACGGGGAGAACTACTCACATTCTTTCCCTGCTCCAGTATGGGGTGTCTCCCACAGGGGAGGGTCCTCCATGAACTTCTCCAACATGAGTCCTTTCTGTGGGCTGCAGTTCTTCATGAATTCCCTCAGCCTGAGTCCCTTTCACAGAGTGCAGTCCTTCAGGAACAGGCTGCTGTGCCGTGTGTTCCCTGTGGGGTCACATGCCCTTCCATTAAACCTGCTCCAGTGTGGGCTCTTCTCTCCACAAGGGCCACAGGTTCTGCCAGAAATATGCTCAAGTGCAGACTTCCCAAGGGTCACAGCCTACTTCAGGCATCTACCTGCTCTGACATGGGGTCCTCCATGGTTTGTAGGTGGATCTCTTTCTCCTTCATGGAACTCCATGGGTTTCAGGGGGACAGCCTGCTTCACCATGGTCTTCACCATAGCTGCCGGGGAATCTGCTTTGGCACATGGAGCACCTTCTTCCCCTCCTTCTGCACTGGCTTTTGTGTTCACAGAGGTGTTCTTACATATTCTCACTCCTCTCTTTTCTGGCTGCTCATGCACAGTAACTTTGACCCATCCTAAATTTGTTGCTCCAGAGACACTACCACTGTCACTGATGGGCTTGGTCTTGGTAAGTTGCGTATCTGCCTTGGACCTGGCTGGTGTTGGCTTTCATGTAAATGTTATTACCATTGAGAACAGCCTCAGAAACCTTTCTTCTTACTGTCCTTTTTTTTGCCTGATTGTAGGAGACTAATTAATTTCTCACCTTCAGAAAAATTCAGACACAAACTATGTTCACCACTACCAGTGTCATAATTTTACTATTGCAGGGTAGTCTGACACAGTAACGAGTCAGAAATTCTTTCTTAAATATAATAGCCCATTTAAAACTTCTACCCTCTTAAGCAATAAACCTCAGAAGCAAAGTAAAGAGGACAGTATATTTACTGGAAACTTGAGATTCACCAGGGCTTGGTTCTGTTTATTTTATTTGTGAATTACAATCAAATGTGATGCATCACATTACCTGAAAAAAATATTTGGTAAATGAAGAATGCCATGTAATTAAAATATTTTACTTGGGAACTGCTAAATATTTTCTTAGAATACATTTTTAAAACCCTACCTTAAAATGGTAAATTAATTTTAATGTAAATCTAATATTCTTGAAGAAATTTTAGAAATTCAAGTGACACAATAAACAAAACACTCCGTTCCATACTAAACAAAGGTTTTATCCCCACCTGAATAAGAAAAGTTTGAATGGTTTTAGTTCAAGCTAGCTCTGCTCACCATCTTTTTTGGTTTTAGGGAGCCTAAAAATTCTTCATTTCTGTCTAATAACATTTGGTTCCACTGAAAGACATCAGAAGAAAATTTGAGAGACAAAAATATGCTGTGAGGATGCCTTATTTCAAGACATGAAGAAATAGATACTAAAAAAAATGTAGACAAATATGAAAATTGTATAAACTTCACCTTCTCTGCTCTCAAAATAAAGAAAAAAAAATCAATTTTAAGAGCAAATCTGCAAAAGTCTCTTACTAATTCACTCTCTGCATACACATGATTAATGGTTGTGGTTAATAGGTTGGGAATGACAGTGTTCTGCTTAATGGAGATGAGTAGACATGCACTCTGCACACTTATGAAATAATGTGTGTTTTGCTGAGTAAGAGTTGAGATTAAATGATCTATATAAAGCTGAGAGGAATAAAAAAGCAATCTGGTCAATTAATTAATTATTTTCCGGGGAACTGCTTAAATAAAAGAATATTGTTCAATACAAAATATTGTAGTCCAGATGATGTCAAAATCTTGTTTAAATGGTATGCCAACAAATGACCTAATAGTCATTTATATCATAAGTATGTTGAAGACTTTCTGTAACAGTATATGCAACTGGGCAGCTGTGCACAAATGCAAACATATATCTACGTCTTCTAACTCAATTCTATTTGGAGTGTAATGTGATACTGTTTGCATCACACTATAAGCAGTAAAACTGCCTCTTTCAAGAACTCATTCCCATAAAATGCCACTTACAACAGATGGAGGTAGAAATAATACATTAAATAAGGAACAAATATTTACAGCTCTCGGTATATCATGGGCATCCATTAAAATTCAGCCTGCAGCAGGACTAGAATATATTCTTACTGATGTGATATTTCAGAGTTTGAAGAAAGCATGTCTTCTCTGCTGTTACTATTCTCATTTGGCATATGATGTCAATTTGTTCCAATAATAATAATAAAAATTACTTGTTTTCTGTCATTTCAGCTGAATACAGATTCTTAATAAGATTGTAAAGCCATAGTAAAGATTTGGCAAATTCTTTAATCCATCTTTTATAAATACAGAATTTTTTTTTCCTAAAGTTTGTGGTTCTATAAAAAATACAGGACATTGTGCACAGATCTTTGAAGGACTGAGTTTTAAATGTAGTAAAAAATAAGTCTAATAAAAATCTATTTCAATTATTTAGGGGGAGAGTCCGGATTTTAACTTATTTTATATTCATCAGAGTTGACTATCTGAACAATAAACTACATTTCAGCAGCTAAATTATGTATTTTAGGGTAAAATGATTTTAAATTTTTTTGATTGACTCATGAAAGAGAAAAGATTCTTGGAAACAATCTGCATGGATCAACTAGGGATGCACCATCAGTCTAATCAAGTTTTCTGATAGAATATCCAGATCTTCACATGAAGAGAAGAAAACCAAAAGGTCTCCTAATACCTGTGCTGAGTATATTAAGAATATGGATTCAGACTTCCTACAGTAGTGCATGATAGGAGAATTAGTAGCAATAGGAATTAATTGAGACAGCAGAGGCTCTATCTGAAGTTAAGGAAAACTTTTCCACCATTAAGAACTGGAAGAGGTTGTCCAAACACATGATGAAGTCTCTGTCTTTGAAGGTTTTCAAGATCTGACTGAACCAAGTGCTGAGAAACCCAGTCCAATATCATAGATAAACCTGTTTTCAGCAGGAAGTTGGATTAACAGCCTCCTCAGGTCCCTTCCAATCTTAGAAATTCTGTGAGTCTAATTAGGGATAAACAGGAGATGGACCTGAAAAGTACATCCTGATCTGAACTAAAATACTAATACAGGTGCATCCCATAGGCATATACTGTATACTGAATTAGTGTTGATACAGAAAATAAAGGAAATAATGTATCATAAACTCAAGTTCTTTGAAATTGTCAAAAAGTATTCAGATGAAGATGATAATGCTGCAATTGCACTCATTAATTTAAAAAATAAATTTGTACACTGACCTTCAGCAAACTTTCATAGAAACAGATGAAAAGAGGCATGATCTCTTCATGGTTAATATATTTTGAAGGTAAGAAAAAGATAGAAATAAATATTTTTTTAATGGAAGAAGATCAACAGCGTATATATGTGCTATGAACCCTAATGTACAGGTATTATGATCTCACAAAAGAAATGGGCAAATAATTTAATGCTCCTACCAAATCATTCAAGTTAATCAGTGTAATGCTGGCTTTAAAATATAATTGGATAATGAAATAACAGGGGAAATTCAATATTAATAAGAACAACATGAGGAGTATTTAGAAAAGCAGTTCTAGTTATGCATGCATAACGAAAACTCTTAGTCATTAAAAGTCAGGAAACAAACCTTAGAGAGACTTTTGAACATGTTCTAAAATTGCCAGTGACAGCTGGAAGTGGTACTAGAATGTTAGGAAGTAAACCCAGCATAATTATATCATTATGTTAATCTTTGATGCACCTGGATCTTCAATATTGTGATCAAGTCTAGTCTCCCTGTTTTCAAATGAAGTAAAAAGATACAGAACACATTGACAAAATTATCACTGAAGTGGAAATCAATTTCTGAGATTCCCTGAAATGGGAATGAAAAAAAAGGAAATAATGACATATTAGGGGATAGTAAATAGGTCATGCAATACTATCAGGAACAGATATAGTCAAAATAAGCTTTAATAAAGATCTATAAATGTCATGTGTGGTTTAAAAAGGCTCAATAGCAAAAGCACACCTGTTACACATCTTAAGAAGTAGGCAACAATCAACGTAATAATAAAACGGTAGAGGTGAAACAATAAGAAATACTTTCTCACCTTCTAGAAAACTGCATCACAGAGTTTAGAATACAATAGGGGCTTTCAGTATAAATATCTTTATAGGGCAATTAAACAATTTTGTGTAAGAGCGTTCCATCAAGACCTATAAAATCAGAAGGTCTTAATGGAAATATTCAGCTCTGAAAACTGCTAAACCTCTAGTTGCCAAAAGTTAGGAAGCTATTTCAAGGAAATGCCATTTTCTATATGTGAATCACCCCCTTCTTTTTCTTTTTTTTAACTTTAAATTGCTATCCAAGACTTGCACAACTGATTCTATTTTTTTAATGATGAATGCCTATTTTGCCTAATTTTGGTATACTGTAGAACTTCATTTCAAAGCCAATATATTGATAAGGATTAAAGTGCATATTTAGATTTAAACACACCTTTAATGATGTAAAACCAACAGCACGTAAGTGTTTCTTGACTTGGACAAATTATTATTTTTCATTTTAACTGTGACATAGGTCTTCATTTTAGAAGATTATAAGCATACTACCCATCTTCCACAAACTGTTATGGATGCTGGTAACCAAAAAAAACCATTTTTTAGAATGCTTGAGACAATTCATGTTCATGTAAATCTTGTACTTAATTATTACATAAGCAAAACCACTTCTACGAAAGATAGCTTTATTTTCTATTGCTCCCCTGCAATAAATCTCATATGAGAGAGTCTCTTGATAGCTATCTGTGCTAAATGACTGTTCAGTACAAAGATGTTAGTGACTTTGCAACCCTGCAGGATAACAAACCATCTCTGTATCTAACACCTGCTTAATGGACCACAGGACATCTCTAAATCTCTCTACTGACATATTTGAGAAGGCCACCCTCGTGTTAAGCAGCAATGAAGCTGGTTTTACTGAGACAGGACTTTCTATCTGCCTACTGGAAAACAAAATTTGGTGCATGTTAAACCTCTTTGAAGCAACAGTTGATGTTTTCCAGTACCTACAGTGAAGATTAAACTAGCAACCATGAGATGTGTTTGGTTTTTTTCTCTGCTGGAAACAAAATATGCAGTCTTCCTACAAATAAATTTCTCAATGATTCTTGTTTCTCTTGAGAATATTTAGTAATGGATGTATTTAATAACTGACTACGTATTTCTTATTGGTGCATGCATATCTAATATGCACAGCAACCTTGACAACACCAACATTTTAAAATACCAACAATTTCTATAATTACTTTAATGTTACCTCCTCTATTATATGCATATTGGTGTGTTTGTTTGTTTTCATAAGTCCTGGGGAGCCTCTGATTTCAAAGGTTTAGATAGCAGTCTTTCCAAAATCCTAAACTCAGAAGATCCCTCTTATTCCCATGTGATGTATATTACTTTGGAAATATAAGACATTCATACTTTCATCTTCCCAAGTAAATGTCAAAGTCTACATGTTAATAGTCTGATAATTTTCTCTTACTCTCTGTTCATTAATTTTTTTCAGCTCTTTTTTCTTTATCAACTCCTCCATTGTTGGGAAGGTGCCAGCAGCACTTAGAAACATTCCAAATAAAACACACACTTTAAAGTGCATAATGGCTGTGAATAACTTAAAAAACCCCAAAACATAATCTGCCAAAATAATTTAGTCATATTCCTGTGTCTTCCTAGTAGTCTCTTTGTCCTCTCATATTTTAAATCTGTTTTTTCCTGTACCTGTTTCAAAAGTTGCCATTGTTTTAAGTCATCATACAATTTTCTGTCTACAATAGGATTATAATCCTAAATTAGGTGGTATTTGGAATAATACTAAATTGGAAGGTTGCTAGTAGGCAGAATAAAGGAGGCAGCAATACACTTAGTTATTTGAGCAAGGAAAGCAAAACCATAAATTCAACAGAAGGCTCAGAAAGATGAAAGATGTAAGGCAGACAAAATGAACATAACCTGTGCAAAGATAGGAAGTGCCAACTTGAATATGATCATACTCAGTCCAAAGAAGAGTTCTATGATACATACAACTCCATGTTCCAGACCTCCAGGTTACAGAGAGAAAATATTAATACCATGGACAATGGAATTGGGAATGAGGTATCAAATATGGAAATTACACTTAAAAATGAGAAAATATTATCAGAAGGAAAGCAAATTGATGTTCTTACATGGAGTAGGAAGAAGTAATTAGGAAAAAAATGCCTACTGGTAAAAGCTGTATAGAAATGTAAATGCCATCAGCATCTCAGTGGCTCCAGCAACTGTTCCCACTGAAAACACCAGAGAGGTTATGGAAAAATTGAATAACCAGTCCATTTGACTGGAATGGAAGTTGATATTTGCTGATAATAGACAGCTACATATAACACTTAATAAAGCATAATGATAATTAGGATTAAGTCATCATTTATTCTTTAGAATTGTTCCAAATTGTAGTTTTTAAATAAGAACAGAATGGTAGCCACAGTTTTGTGATGGAAATTTCCTCATTTAATGTTTCTGTTAGCCTGTAATATCTATCAACACTTGTGCTTTCATTGACACAGGAAGCATCTTTATATCTAATTTTGTCACGTTCCAGTGATATTTTTTACACTTCAATAAGACACTGTGTTTTTCCACTTGCTGTTCCTTTTTTTTCTCTTTTCCCTTTTATGAAAACATACCTGTTTTCAGGCATTGCAGCTGACTTTTGCTTAGATCCTGTATATACACACCACTTACATATGTCCAGAAGTGGAAAATGAATGATTGATGTCATCATTTTTCTGTCTTGGTTTTATGGCATAATGGACTACATTAAATTTAATATTTAAATTTTGTGATAAGCTATGTCACTATGATAATGGCAAATCTACAGATACCATGTTTTTTGATGCGTCAGAATTCTTGGTTTGGTTGATTTCATGACAAACCAAGAATTTAGGGATTTGTGATCAAGTGGTGAATTGGTTTTCTAGTTACTTTTCAGAAAAGGAATTGTGAAGCTTCAAGGTACCTTATTGTAGACTCTAAGTCAGCTGCCAGGGTCTTACCAGCACCCCAGTCTGTCTTGGCACTCTAAATGGCCTGTCAGCAGTGCCTGCATTCAGACAGTTATTCACTTACATACAATACGCACCTGATCAAAGTTCATTCTGGTAGGAAAATTAGCAACTATAACATAGTTATGATTCATACAAAAACTTCTTTAAAATAGGCTATTTTTAAGTCTGCCAGACTGGGGATAGGGCAGGGGTTCTCCATGGGAGTGTCAGGAATGAACCCTGCAGCCAGGAAACAGGATAGGCTCAGCCCTGGGCTTTGAGCACCTCCATGGGTCCAGGTATGTGCCAAGGCCAGTCCATTTTGGTGGTCTGCTTTTGGAGACTTCTTGTGCTGCCTTACCCTCCCACAGGAAGAAGGAAGAAAAGTCTCAACTTTCCAAGCCACAAATTGAGAGAGTGTAAAAACGCAACAATCTGCTACTCAGAGGAATTTGGTTTCATTATTTCTGCAGCTCAGAGAATCAAGTAACTGTGAACTGCTTCTTTGTGTGTCTCTTCATGCTAGAAATGACTGCACAAGGACTATCTCAGTCATGAGCTCAGACTGGCCAGGGCTGAGGGGTGTATTACTGTGCTTGACTTCCAGCAGCCTCTTGTTTAGAGAACATCTGGCCTTACTGCATACTGGGTTGTTTTTTAATTTAGCCAATTCTTTTCTGCTAAGCTCTTAGGCAGCCCCTTTCCAGACTGTTTTGATCTATATGATTGTTCTTGATGAGCTTTATAAAGCTTGTGTTGACCAATATGAACTCCAGGGATGTACCACTTATTATCATCTACCAGACATAAACCCTTTAAAACTGATAGACTACCCAGCTTTAAATCCATCTAACAGTCTGTACATCCAGTGTATATTACCACTGAAGATATTCTAGAATTTCCTCAGCACAGAAGACATAACAAGAGATTAACATGATAGAGATCTTTAAAATAAAGACTGACATGGAGAAATTGAATAGACGATTATTCACTGGATCAACTGAAAGGAGCAGGTGGCAAATTTGAAACAAAGATGAGAAACAGCTTCTTGTTAGATCAGATGGAGGATATTCACAGCAGTTCACCACAATTTTAAAAATCCCCACTGGAATAAATTTTAAAAAATTTAATTATGAAAATTTATCAAAATGAGACGTACGGTTTCTACTCAGCAGAGTGCCTATACTACAGACCACTGTAAAACTACAAAGTGTGTCAGAGAAAATGACCAATCCAGTTAAAATACTCTATACTTGTGCTATTGACCATTCCATAGTAAGTGAGAAGGATGATTCTTCTAGCACTCAATGCCATTCATGTCTGATAAAGACATTGGGTTTAGCAAGAAAAAGTAAACATTTCTTCTTACAGGAATGAGCCTGACCATGTATCATTCCCTACTATTAACTGAAGTAAGAGAGGTTATATAAAATATTACAGCCTATTTTAAAAATATATATCTACTTAAATACAATGTCATACTATGCTCTGATAGACAAAAATATTTTTAATACTCTTCCATCTGGATCATCTGATCTGCTCATAAAAAAAATCCAGTGAAATCATCAGCAGAGATTATTTGATGCTGTGTGGACTAAAGCCATTAAAAGAAGATAAATATGTGAAACATGATGTTGAAGCTTAGTTTCTTTTATCCTTTCCATCATTTAAGGACTAGAACTTCATCAGGAAAGACAAAGACAAGAGTTTCTTTGCAAACAAGAACTAACTTGCTAGAAGTTACTATTTTAAGTGTAGTCTGTTGTTAGGGTAACGAAAGTACTAAAAATACTTTAAATAAAAAGGACATCACCTTAAGAGCTACTCAAGTAGTCATAGCAACAGTTGTTTTTAGAATAAAAGCAGTTCATAGAGCACTCTTTCCTCCTGACATGAAGTTTTACAATCGTACATAGCCAACTTCTATTTATAAAATACATTTGTTTATCTAAAGTCAGATAAAATCCAAATTAGGAATATGCTGGAGTATCCCAAAGAATTTTATGGACATACTGGCTACTAACCAACTTAATCACACTTCAAAATTTTTATTACTCTTTTCCATAATTCCAGAAAACACATTCATACTTCAGTTTTACGGGGGGTTATATGAAAAAAATTCTTTCTCACTTTAGTGGCCTATAATAGATACATATTTTATTTAAACATTCATATACATTCTATATTTATCAAATAGATAATTTTCTCCATTGTTTTCTTTCAAAAATATGTCCTAATGAAATTTTGCACTCTTATTAGTAATGAATACATATATTCATATGATGAAGAAATCTTCTATTTAAACCTAACATACAATTTTACTACACAATGTGATTACTTAAAAGCAGCACTTCTTTTTGACTAACTATATTTCTCTTAAGGATAAATTTATTATTTTTGTGTCTGATTTTAGATAGTTGTTTAAAATTTGCCTTCTTAAAGAAGAATCAATAATACTTTTGATTGTCACTACTAACCAACATAGCTAAGAAAATGACTAATAATCCTTCTTGCATGTCATTAGCAGAGTTGTTAAATAAAGGCCTTATTTAAAGCTTATTAAATTCAGTACAAAGACATATTGTTTCCAATAACCTTTGAATCAGGCTTAACATTTATTTAGTTACAGGTGTACCGTCAAAATGAAGGTTATAATATTATGGAGTTATCACTGAAGACATAATACAAATGTAATGGAATTTAATCTGTAACCAAGGGCTTAATTTGGCATGCAAATCCTTATTAGCAGAGATGACAGATACAAAGAGAAGAACACAGCTTGAGCCTGACAGCTCAGGTTGTGCTTTCAGGAGTGAAATTAGAAATAAATAAATTAACGTTGTAGATATGCACATTTAATATCATCGAGAGGCATCAAGCATAGAAATCATGAGACAGTGACTCTTTAGACCAAAGATGTAGTAAAAGTTCCTTATTATTTCAGAACAGAATAATGCCTCTTCTAAGCCAATAAAATTTTAATACAAAGTAATAGTACCCATGTTTGGATAAAACCAGAATAATTTTGTATTCAAAAGTCTCGTTTCTGCATGGATAATATTTTAAGCTTCTGAAAATTTTTAATATAAGCAGCATTCATGAGGAATTAAGAGAAAATTTAGGATGATCATGTATGTGGCTTCTTCATTGTCTCCCACAAATTTTTTGTCATATATCTCAAAGGATTATCAAAATATTTTTATCACCACTTACTTGTCAATATCATAAAATATGCTTATGGAATCATCTTAGAGAATTGAAAGGGATGCTATACTATATGGAAATATGCAAAAAGTAGCATTATAAAACCATAATAATTATTAGAATAAAATGGCAAAAACTCAGCTTTGTGAAAAAGCTACAGATAAAAAAAGTTTAGGTGAAAGAAAGCAAACAGAGTCAAAATAAATGGAATAAGAGAGAGAACATCTACTTTTCTATTTTTGGTAAATATATTACTAATAGTAAATCAAATCAGAAATATAGGCTGAAAAATCATAGTTTGCCATAAACTCTAGTCAGGAATCATGAAAGCAATTGAAATTTGTCAGAGAATTTTCTTTCTCAATCTGGTGGTTCAGACATTTCTCATTTTTTTCTCAAAAGGTTGCTACCAAGGTTTGCAAGCTTCAGGACGTCTGTACTTCTTACTCTGTTAAGTAAAGAAAACTCTTAAAGATTAAATTTTGTGAAAATATCATATGTTCCAGACTGACAGCACTCTTCCAAAGGCTTCAACTGGAAAACTCTAAGGAGTAGAAATTCATGTTATGAGTCCATTTTGGAAGCAGCAGAGTTTAAGGTTTATTAACCAGTTCATTCTGTGATGGTAAGTCAGTGCTCACATTTGGTTTTCCAAAACAGAATCATCCTTATAGTCTTTCATAGGCTCTTTATTACTAGAGTACCTCTTCAGTCTCCGTTGCAAAATGCTTTTGTGAGGCTTCCAAACCAGGGAGACTGAGAGACCGAGGAATGAGTTTTCTCATCCCTTGTGAATAAGAAATCTGTGCTTATTTTTTGCTGGATTGAGCACAGACTAGGCAAACACAATCCTGCCTAATGCAATGATTAAGTGTTTAAAATGATGTTTTAATTCAATCAATTAAAAGCATAAACAGCATGAGTTTGATTGAATCAGTTTAAAGAATTACACAGAAGTCAATGTGGCTGTCAGCAGGGGTGAAAAATTCATGTATCACCTACACACAGCTTGATTTCTGCATTTCTCAATTAGATATTACAAACAACCTACTCTATCACAGAATAGCTCTTGAGTGAGAAAAAAAAAAAACATAGCAAAGCTTTGAGAACATGTGCAGTTAATTAAAATTTAGGCATTCAGCAACCACTATCAAACATTTAATAAATATGACAGCTTGATTAGTCTTTATTTGCTCTGTGTCTTCCATAGACAATTTCAAGAAAATGTTTGATAGATTTAAGATTAAAATACAATTATAAGAGGAAAAAGAAATTAGCATTTAATAAAAAATCAGACTTTTAGGAATATGTCATTTTTATATTCAGTAGATACATTCTTAAAACACAATACACTAGAAAAAAACATAAATATTTAACTACTATTAATTGTACCAAGTACTTAAGACATAGTGACATGAAAGAAAACAGAACTATGCAACATCCAATTGCAATTAAAATATAAAATTGCTTTTATCCTACAATGCAGTCATTTATATGGTAATTTAATTATGTAAATGTTAGGGCAAGTTTTTCCAGAAGTGCTCAGTTTTGGCCTAATTATTTCCTTCAGTGACAAAACTCATTGGCTCCAAAACAATTTTGATTAAAAGAAAAGATAGGAGGCAAACTGCTTTTGAAAATATATGTTTCAAAAATTAACACAAATATATTGTCATCAAATTTCTTATTTGAATGTATGATTTTAAATCCCTTCATAGTTACATAAACATAATCTGATCATTAAAGTAAACTGATGCAGTTCCTTCCATTTATATACTTTAGTTTATGTGCTTCTGCTTAGCAATTTTGTCCTATTAACTTAAGGTTTTGTTGTAATCAATATAGGATATTTCATTTTATCTATATTTTTCAGTATAAATTTTTCAGATGACTAATTTTTCTTTAAAATCTTATAATCATATCAATTTCTTCACAGGAGAACTTTGCCATGATAAGAACTTAAAATAATATCATATTTAAGAATAATATAATGCATTCAAATATTGCATTCAAAATGCAATAAACAATGCATTCAAAAGTAGTATTCTCTCCTTTGATTCTTCTCAGCTCATGCTTAGTGTACCAGCTTGGCTCCAACAGTCCAAGTTTTAGAAAAAAAGGAAGACTATTTACTGGACTGATAGTTTTCACACTTTTTGAAAAGAGCTTATGTTGGTATTTTAATAATGGTATTTAGTCCTTCATCTGCAAAAAGGGCTGAAGTATTAAACTTTTTCAACTAATATAAAATACTTAATAAAAAAACCCCTCAAAATATCTTATATGCCAGCACAAGAGTTTTGCAAGGAAGGAATTCGTGAGAGTAGGTTTAAGTTAGATGTTAGAAAAAAGTTCTTTATTCTGGGAGTGGTGAGGCATGGGAACAGGTTTCCCAAAGAAGCTGCGGATGCCCCATCCCTGAAAGTGTTCAAGGCCAGGTTGGATGAGGCTATGAGCAACCTGCTCTAGTGGAAGGTGTCTCTGCTCATAGCAGGGGGCTTGGATCTAGATGATCATTATGGTCCCTTCCAATCCAAACCATTCTATGATTCCACGAATTAAAAATACATAATTCAAAAGACTTTGACAGAAAAGGTGTGTGTGAGAGCCTGAAATGTTAAAGATTAATGACTCACACAATTAGCCATTTGCAAAAACGGCTGGTGTTTTGCTGAGGCCAGGTTTGCACACACACACCCAACCAAAGGGGAGTCTTTTGCAGAGTTTTTGTCTGGTGGCAAAACCTCTGATCTACATAAGACAGAGAGGATGCATACCACCCGTGGAAAATACAAGCTGGATTTTGACCCAGATGGAGGAGAGGGCCGTAAGAAGCAGATCCTGTGGAGGAACAAAGTGGTTTTTATTATGCCAATGTCCTCCCTTACACAACTGGCTCAGTTGTAACACTTCCCCCGGGGAACTTATTAGGGTGTTCATATTCACACAGGACATTCCCACGTAGGCTTGAAGGAATTTGTTCCTTCTGATGGGTCATAACTGGCTCAATGATGCTGACTTGAGAGGCAGCTGTCATGTATTAGGAGGTGTCACACACCACCAAAGACCCCCAAAGTGCCCCCTGACTAATTTCTGGGGCCTTCCACCTGCCCACTGTGATTGATCTCCAGTATTGCAACAGTGCAAAACTCCCTGTCCTCAAGAGGAAGTACAAGGGTATTCCACCCAAATCTAAATGTATATTAACCCATTGAATTGTGTGTCTCAGGGGCTTCCCTCACCCCAGCAGATCAAGACTGCAACCATCACTTCGACCAACAGACATCAAAGTAGCAACAGTCAAGTCTTGTCACTGAATCCACAAGTGGTGACATCTTTCCACAATCTCATTTTATCATTTGTTTTTATTTCTCTTCCTTTTACATTTTCTTAATTGTTATTTTTAAGCTTTTGTATTGTTATATTACTAGAGATAATACCCCAAATGGCTACTTAGCTGTTTTCCATTGCAACAAAATTGTTCTGAAATAAACCCTACTTATATATGTTTATTTACGAACACAAGTCATTCACTGTCATTTCACTCTAATCTACCCCAAGGTCTCTGTTAAAAAGAACCTGAGTTGCCCTTGCCTTCAGGGCTGATAACAGTGCTCTTAAATATGATGGAATCCTATAAATCCATTGGATACCATATTAGCTGAAAATTAGCTATCAGACAGCATACTCTGCCCACAAATTGCCTCAACCACTAATGAGATTATGTTTTTAAGAGAAAAGGATTATACAAACAGTCTCATATTGTATGAATACTAATTCATAAGCCAGGTCATATTGCAAGACCAGTAAAAGATTACTACATATGTAAAATTAAAGGAAACAAGTGTAGTAAAATACTTTGGGAACTTTAGATAGCTTTAAATATAGTAAATACAGTCAGTCACATAGCAATAATTAGAAGCTAGACTGGCAAAAACTTTGGAAAAGTGAATTGTTAATATTTTTTTAATGGAGGTCTACAAGAACTAATTTCAGATAACAAAATAGAAAAGGAATCTCTTGTTTTATTATGTCTTTGCTATCCTAGGAATAACAATTGTTTGTACATCACTACTCATTGACATAGCACAAAAAGAAAAAAAATCATAAATTTTCTCAGCTCTCAAGTTTCTTTTTACATTCCTCTTTTTTGTTCCTAACATATTCTACCTTTGCTTCTTTCTTCAGTGTGACATCAGATTGTTGAGTCCAACACCAGTATCCTCTTCTAATCGTTGTGCCTGATGATGAAACTTAATGACTTGATCATCCTGCCAAAGAATGGAATCTTACCACATTCTACCAAACAATATTCGGAGATTTTACATATTTTTGATCCTTTATTAAGGCTCAAATGACATCATTTCTAGGCCCAGCCTACAGAAATCTGGACATTACATCCTGTTCAATACAGCCACTTCCATGTTTGTCTAAGTTTTTAATGCATTTACATGTCCTGATCCTGTTAGTTTAACAAAGACTCTTAGTATGTTGTCTTACTAAATGCTGTTTCTTTCTGGTGCAACCATCTGCTTATGCTTTGACTATGATTTATATTTAAATTTTACCTTCTACATTATACCTGATGCTAACCCAAGTAAAAGTTGAAACAGATGAGGAGCCTTTTATTAGTGTTTCCATCTATTTGATTTTTCTCCTTCCCTGCCTCACTGTTTAAGGAGAAACGACACTGGTTCAGTAAATTTTTAGAGCAGGAGACCCAAAAACTCCAGAGAAATAGAAAATGTCAATGGTTATGATCTTAAACAATGAATACAGAATTTGAAACATTCAGATTAATGGAATATCTTTGACAAGAAAGAAAGCACAAAACACCTTGGCAAATAAGACTTTGGGTGCAAGTGTAGAGCTTGGTAAAATTAATCAGGTGATTATCACTTTTTTACTCTGATATTGGATTTATCTGATTATTTTATAGTTGGGTGAAATCCTTCTTTTCTCAGAGAACACAGATCATCTTACAGACCATTTAATAGCATTTTGGAGAGCTTGTGTTAGCACCGTCTATACACAAAATTAGAGAAAGCCCACTTCTCATCTGCAATAGAATTTCTGTGTCACAGCAATTTTCTGGGAAGCTGAAAACTGACTCAAAGAAGAGAGGACTATATCTACAGTCTTTTGCAAAATCAGCACATTTCTCCTGTTGTCCAATTTAACTGCTGCTTCACTAAATATTTCAGTCAAATAAACCCTCTCATATTTGTAAAAAACCAGTATGATTCATATCCAGCATTAACTCCACCCCAACTAGGAAACACATCTGTAAAAGGCTAAAGTCTAGGCATAGTAGGTCTGTATGAATCCCCAAATCTTGCAGGGCAAAAGTCCTGGCTTGCTGTCAGTCACCTGCTGATACCTCATAATTAAAAAGCTCCTCAGCTTCTCAGGCATTCACAGTTTCTGCTCTGATTATGTCCATTATCCATTGTCTTGCACTATTACCCTTTCATATTTCCCTTTTAAATTCCTTAATACAAAAGAGAATTGTAGGTGAATAAGGAAAAGGACAAGAGTGACCCTGAGGTGCTTCACTGGCTTAATGCTCTGCGATTAGATGTCCTAGATCAATAGTGAAGTGGTATTGACAAATTTCTGAAAATGAATCCTCTTTTTATTCTTCCTCACATTTTAGGTCTTTACTCAGTTTGAGACACCTTCTTATTCTACACAGATATAAGGTCATTGTGCCAGTAAAGGATACATTGTCCAAAAAGAAAAAGATATGTAGCTGGATAACAGCTGCATATCACAGTGCTCTTGCAATACTAATACAGTGCATGATGCAGTCATAAACAAAGGTGAAAGTCTAAAAAGAATTAATGAAAACAGTTCAGTGGGAAG
>VZSE01004120.1:264155-330244 GCA_013398275.1 Promerops cafer | reverse complement strand
TTTTTTTTTTTTTTTTTTTCTCCTGAGAAATATCATATATTCTTTGAAGAAGAAGTTTAAATGGAAGGACTTCAGTCCTTAAGATCAAATTCCCAAGGATTCACCTTTAGGGAAAGACTCTCTGTCTCTGAGCAGCCCCAGTAAAGCTGCTGGGTCTGTAAGAGAGACAAAATCCTTGTTTTTAATATTCTTTCTATGGACTATAACTCTAGGAAACCTTTTTTTTTTTTTTTTTTTTCCTAAAAAGGAGGCTTTTAATTTTTTTTTTTTTTTTTTTTTTTCTGTGGAATTCATTGTGAAGAGCTTGTTTTCCTTTCAGTATACATGGAGTGCCGGTGTTCAATTCAACATTCAGGAATGGTCAGTCCCTTTTTGGATTTAATCTTGAGCACTGATATATTCATAATGAAAACAAATACCAATTTTTTTCCAATATTAGTCTAGGCTTTACATTAATTGAACTAAGGAAAGCCAGAAAACCTTTTTACCTCAGTATCTTCATGTTTAAAATGCATTGATAATATTCACTAAATAGAGAAAAAATATTGTGAAAATTAGTTCTCCCTGGATTTTGAACACATCAAAGGTTATAAGATGTTACTATTATTTTTTGTTCCATTACTGCTCATTCTGTACTTGTTGGCTATTGAAAATAATTGATCCTTTCACCTTTATTTTGTCCCTTTATGTTTACATAGATAGCCATTACAACTGTGCCTACCATTCTTTTCTTCAGACTGAAAACACTTAGCTCTG
The DNA here is from genome assembly GCA_013398275.1 of Promerops cafer. Classification (NCBI taxonomy): domain Eukaryota; kingdom Metazoa; phylum Chordata; class Aves; order Passeriformes; family Nectariniidae; genus Promerops; species Promerops cafer. The sequence goes on along the minus strand of VZSE01004120.1, from coordinate 329,488 downwards.
TTTTCACTATACTTTTCAGGTTCAATTGTCAAAACTTTTCATCACGTTTGCATTTTTGTTTTTTCTTTTCTGAGCTATGTTCAATTTCTGCCATTAATTTTGAGCTGCTGCCTTCCTTACTGATTGAAGGGCTACGACTGAGATCGACCACTGCTGAAGTTGTCCTTATGTGCTTTGTTAGACCTCCATGAGCTACTGTTTATGTTCTGATTGTTAAACTGATATAATCACAGATTAACTTTTAGCTACATCAGTTTGCTTATCCGTCCTGCTGCACAGACACAGGGCCATGAGTGCTGACACAAGAGGTCCATAGGCAAAACACGGGCAGTGGGGGAGGCGTAACCATCCCCTCCATAAGTGCTCTTCCTTGTGAGAAAGTCACTAGTTTTATCTCAACAACACTTCCTCCTGTCTTTCCAACCCTGATTCGTCCTCACTGTATTTCTTTTCACTTTTTTTTTAATAGCTGAAACTTTTCATAATTCATTTCACTTTGATGTTTCCATGCCCAATTTTTTTTCATAAACTCTTCCTCGGATTTTCTGCAATCTCTATGGTAATAGCTCAGAAAACCTAAAAGGAGTCTTCTCTATGTGGAATGAAAGTGTTATTAAATGAGGACAAAGACAGAGGTAAATATGAAAGAAACCATAGCTCCTGGCTCTATGTTCCTGCTGAGTTTGAAAGTCAGTGGAATGTGGGAGTCCTTCCTCTTCTCGAAGGTAAGGCATTTCTAATCAGCACTATCGTGCTCTAAGGCACTATCTTACAACACCTGTTAGTTGTAAACTCAGCAGGAACTGCAACCCCCTGCCTCTCAAAGAAAAAAATATTTTTCCTCTGTGTGATCCAGATTATCCAAAAAAGGAGACAAGATACAAATTACACGTGAAAATATGCTACATTCCCATTCAAGCTGTTGTTGACAATACGTTATACAAAAGTCATGATCCCAAAAGCTATTGAGTATTTTTCACTTAAATGAATTTTAATAGGAACAGGATTTGCAGATTACTCCTCCTGTGTGCCATGAGCTCCAGAGATCAGGAAAAGACTGCTGACTGAATTTTCTACACTCTACTGGGTGTAAAAGAGAACATTCTATACTACAAATGAAAACAAGCAATATTGAAAGGGAGTAGACATACACAGGTAGTAAAATGATCACTTTTAGCCCAAATTACCTACATACATTGCTGATCTCTCAGTAGTCTTTCTTGGTAGTATATCAATTAAAGGCTGGCAGAAGTTTGAAGCTGTTCATTTAGGCACAGTTGCAGTAAAAGAAGGCTTTGATCCTCAACCTATCTTCTTGAAATGAATTGTCCTTTTGATACAAGTATTATAAAATATTCATATTGTATGTTTTTTATTTCAATTCCTAAATAAAAAATACAATTTTTATTATTATTATTTTCCAAAGAAGTAGACAAGGGACAGACATGGAAGGGGCCAATTTCCTTGAAAAAATCAGAGTATGTCAGACAACCATTTGGACAAGAAAGGAGTCAAAGAAGCCTTTTCTGTAGAACAAAATAGTTTTCAATAAAGCAATGGTAAAAACTTATATATATAGAATAGATAGGGGCCACCTCAGTCTTTAGCTCACAAAATACTCCACAAAAATATAAAACAGGTGAAAGTTTCTTCTGCTTAGACCAAAGATAACCATCTTCACTGCTTGCCTGAAGAAACACATTGACTTTTTAGACAACTTAGAAAATTTTAAAACCTCATACTTTATTTCCCATCTTTTTAAGTTCAAATACACCCCTTTTCAGCTACAGCACTACAAACTCACAAGGTTCATTAAGTTATAACAATCATCATACAAAAATTTTCCTCCTCACAGCCCTCTGGCAATTATGTTGTAAGAAAGCAAGAGAGCTGACTGATTCAGACTGCATATATGCTCAGTATTCACCTATTATCTCCCAGCTACACGAGAATTAATGAAAATACTTAGATCTTTGCCAAGCTAAAGAAGATTTGTGAGCAAATCCTTTCTTCTGCCTTATTTATAGCCCCTTAGTCTGGGACTAATTTTTCTCTCTGTTTATACTATGTATCTCTTACCTAGCTGGTCTCTATTTTATGGTAGCACCACTGTGTAAGTATTAATGAGAGTAATGTAACAAGAATTCACTGGAGAATTGGATCTCAGGCAACATTTTTCCTCCCCTTATGGGTATTCACCTCTCCTTCAAAAATCTTTTATAAGATTAACAGAAGATAGTTGCGTCCTGAACCTTGTCATTGTACACATCAATTAAGAAAAGGCAGGACTCACAGATACTTGTCCCTCATGTTGTTCTCTTCTAAATTCTATTAAATGACATACTACCTTTAGTGCTTTAGCAATCATTATTCTGTTTAAAATATTTTCTCAAGTGCAGTGGGATTTTTAATGTTACAATAATTTTAAGGAATTTTAGACATCTTTAGATGACTTTAGACATCTGTTGAATACCCACATGAACACATCCTTGAAATGAAAACTTTAATGTGGAAAAATGGATATGAGGATTTTTTAATTAAAAATGCAACAATTCCAAAAGGAAAACAATGAAGGACATAGATAAAAATGGCAAAGAGTGTCAGCACATCCTGTTGGAATGTGTCAGTCAGACTACATCATTACATTCCTGTTCTGCATGATGCTCCTTTTGCCACTGCTCTCATTGAAAGGCAGAGCATGACTAACAACTTGAAAGTTAGAAAAGGAAGGAGACAGAAAAAGTCAGGTTTTATTTAGGTTTCTGCTGTTGACCATAAAGTTCTGGAAAACCTTATGACTCAGTCTCATTGGAAAAATGTTAAAAATCAAAGTTCACAAGAAAGAGGTGATGTGAAGGGCAACAAGGAGAAAAGTCACTCTTCAGTTCACATGTTTTCTTTTCTACACTTATGGCAGAGGGTATAAGATTAAATGTTCTTTCCCTGTTACTTCTTCATGTGACTAGTCTTCCTTCTCTCCTCTGTATATTTTGTAAGTGGCAAGGTGCCACTTTGTGTCAGATTCCACTTAGCCTCTTTGTCCACACAAAATCTCAGATTTGAGAGTGACTTCTAAGTGGTATCCTCAGCATTGTGTAACTAAAACCATAAACATGCAAATATAGTAAACTGCATGCAAAGGCTGAAGTAAAGTACTGTCTGGAAAAAATTGAAGATTTTAACATTATGATGACTATATTATAACTGGTAACTATTATAGAACCTATCCTAAATCAAAATTTCTCTGCAAGTACAGTATAACTATACTCATATGAGCAGCTGAAAGAAAATACTTTTTTTCTGATCAACAATATTCTTACTTCCCCAGTTTAAATAAACTTTACTTATCCTATTCCTGGTGGGTTTTATGCTCTCCACCTGATTATGCATATATTTGTATTTCCTCTTTCTTTAGTATTTCAGTTTTCTATATTTTCCATAGCCGAATTCAAATTCTGTTCATCTTATTAATAAGACTGAATTAACACATCATAGAGAACGTTCTCCACTGCTAGATAGTTACCTTCACATGGCAGTGGGCTGCTGAGCTCCTTACTCATTCTCTCCTGTCACTTTAGGGCATCTCAGTAAACTATGATCTCAGAGTTCTCAAACAAACTCCAAAGCTGAATCACAATATGGGACACCCTAGGTTTTATATCATTATGCTTCACTGAACCAAAAGTATACCCTTAAGCAAATATTTGTGAACATTTATGAAAAATAAGACAAAAAAAGAAGGGGGTCAGGGAGAAGGAAGCAAGACAATATAGTTCTACTTCACTCATTCACTCAAAGGTCATAGATATCTTTCAGATGCAGACATTTTTTTGTAATAGACTATGTGCCCTGCTATTGCAAAAGACTTCATTAAATAATCCCATTCACAGTATTTTCAATATTAATTTCCCTCATGCTTAGAAATATTTCTGAAACATATATGCTATATTTGATCACAGAAAGTTTATACCTGTTTGCTCTTGTGCAAATGTATTTTACCTTAAATCATCATTCTCTCTGGTGTTTATTTCTGGAAGGCAAAATATATCCTCTCCCAGATTTTGCCTTATAAAATTTTCTGTGCTTAATAAGTTGTCTTCAATAAAATAATGTTTTCATCCTTCTGGTCACTGCACCTTTAACAAAATTATGTCCAGAACTATACAAAAGATTCAATATAGGATTTTAGCAATACCTTGTAAAATGTTATTGGCATTTCCTTTTCTGTACCAGAAATAATTTCCTGATAGAGCCAGTGATATGTCCCACCCCTCCCCTCTTCCCATTCTGCCCTTAATACTCTAGTCATTCTGTAATTGCTCAGAATGTTAATTTCTTTGACTTTGGATCTTTTGAAGTAGAAAAATCCCATTTTATAGCAGGAATTTTTTTTTTCAATATATAAACGGATGATCACCCATATTTCAACCCATTTCTAAGATCATCTAATTCTTTCTATCAGATATTCTGAACTACTTCTGTATTGGTATTAACTTCCAATTTTCTGTCATCAGAAAATTTTATGAGTACCTTATTTTTATGGGTTTTTGTGAACATCAATGAAAATAAAATTGCTTTCTCAAAAATCCCATAAGATAAAGATAATCTAATGGATAAAATCTTGTTGGGTTTCCAAAGGTTTGAAAAGGTTCTTGCCAAATGCTTTTAAAGAAACTCATCAGCAATGACATAAAAGAGCTTTGCAATGTTAAATTATTTAAAGATAGGAAATGAAGGTAAGAAAAGTCAGTTCTCACAGGAAAGAGAGGTCAGCTACTGGTGACCACCAATCACTGAGTAACTGATGATGAGTTACACTGACATGACTTGTGAAAATATTGATATACAGTTTAGCAAATGTGACAAAGTGACAAAGTTTGTTGGTGACAGGAGTTTATTCTAAATAGTAAGGATAGAGTCGGGTTGTAAGTAATTGCAGAAGGAACTAGGAACTAGCAGAAACTAGCTACTAAAATGGCAGATGAACTTCAATATGAATAAAGATAAGATTAAAGGCAATAATAATTGTCTTTACAATTTTAATAAAAAATTTAATAAACCAGTCCAACTTCTCATAAAAAATGATCAGCTCTGAGCTTACAATCAACCCCTCAGAAGCATGGTTACGGGTTACAAAAGCAGTTATCACAAAAATCATTAGCTTGATATTCAGGAGTGACCATAGAAGCAAATCAGGATATTAGAAGTTAGTGGAAAAAATAAAATAGAAAATGTTGTACTTTTTCCATGTACAAACCCAATATTACCCTGCATTTTCAGTTCTATGTAAAATTCTGTTTCATTCTCCTCAGTAAGAATGAAATAACAATGGAAAAGAGGATGGAAACAAGATCAAAAGTATAGCAAAAACATCCCAAAGATCAAAATCTTAGTATGAGTAAAAGGAAATGCATCATAAATATTTTAAACACAAATACATAGAGCCAAGAATTTTTGTTTATAAAAACTGAGCAATATAACCAGGCTAAAGCAAGCAATAATTATACCAACAATCATAGTCTAAATGAATATAGGAAACAACATTAATAATAGTACTTTTTGTTGCTGTACAAGAAAAACTAAAATATCTTTCCTCTTCTCTTATGGCCATCCCTATGAAGTCCATCTAGGTCTTAAGGTCTGTGTCACCAGTCTTCCTCAAGCAGAGGAATGTTGTAATAACAGGAAATTACTGACATCCTGAAGGGTATGTCCCTTCTCCTTCAGTGTTGACATACATTTGGGGATTATTTTCTGTGTTTTCTAATAACAGCCCTCTCCTTTTCACTGGTTTCTCCTCACCTGGCAAAGGACTGACAAAACTGACAACTCCACCACTGCGCTGCCACCTGAGACATGTCCAGCCTGCATACTGAGGTACAGCCTGCCCTTGGTGTTTGCTCCACTCCCCTGCCCTGTCCAGCCATTCCAGCTCTGTGCCTGACACCAGTTACCCTCATCAAGCCTACTCTGACCTATATCCTGGATGATGTCTTTACATTGCATCATGCCTCTCTGCCACCATCAACCATATCCTGGATGATGTCTTTACATTGCATCATGCCTCTCTGCCACCATCAACCTCTGAGGACATCAGCCTGTTTCTGGCTCTGGTCACCATGGCTGCCTGTAACAAGCTAAAAAAAAACTCAGCTCATTAAATTTCATTTAAATAAATTTATTGCCGATTATCAGTTTTCAATTCATTGTTAAGGTAGTGAGTAGTGAAGTATTTGGGGAAATGCCTTCTCTCCCTCTTGTCCAGACTCAGCTTCAGTCCAAGCCCTCTCCTTGTCTCAACCACTCTTGTTTTCACCATACACTACATTCAGTCCCTCCAAACCCTTTTGATGAGGAAACAGGCAGTGCAGAAGGTTGGGAACAGTACACAGAGATTTCTTTCTGCAACTGCTTCTTGTTTCGTACTGCTCCCCTGCTCTGGCATGAGTTGTCTCTAGGCCACATTCCCTTCAGAGGTGTCCCTGCCCCAGCACAGGTAACACAAAGGATGCAATCCCTCAGGGGTGTCCCTTGTCCATTACAAAGCACTTTCTTTCAGGGGTTCATCTCTTTACATATTCCCAAAAATTTCTCTTTCCAGTTATTTCCCTCATTCTTTCTCCAAATACTCCTCTTCACATACTTTCTCATGTGTCTCATTTTGAGCGCCCTCCTGTGTCTCCTGTATCATTCTTGCATTTCCTGCCCCCAGCAGCTGTCATCCTTCCTCAAACATGCCTGAAAAGAAATGACAGGTGACCCTCTGTTTGGTTGAAGTTTTGGGGTGTCATGGACTATTTCCCTCCATCTAGAGCTGTCTGGAATCCACTGTGAAAAGCACAGGACAGTTCATGCCCTCCTTCCTCAGAGAACACCCTGCAGCCTCAGCTATCAAACCCTGGTTTTTACCCAGTGCATCAGGACTTCCCTGCCCTCTCCCTAGCTGATGGGACAGGCACCGGATGGTGAGGACTGTGTCCTGCCAGTCCTGCATTGAATCCTTACGTTGAATAACTTCCCAGACCCTAGGCAGCCAATGGTCTTTACTATCCTATGACACTAACAAAATTAATGGGTTTTATTCAATGACTATGTAGATTGTAAGACTTCTACCATACCAGGAATTCAAGGAACTGAAGTTAAACTGGATATGTTGAGTGGCCAGTTGCTAAAAAAAAACCTAAAATGAGCGGAGGCTAGCTCCCTGACACACTGCTCTGTCACTTCCTTAAAAATCATGTGATTCTTTACTTGGAATTACAAAAATAATATATTCAATGAGTTACAGTACAAGGACTGACTATGTAACTCATTTTATTGCCAACATGAAAACTCAACAATCAGAAAATGGTAGATAAAACAGAGTGGATGGAGCTTATTCACTCCATCTTTAAAAAAAAATGTTTAGAATGTATCAGTATGGCATTAACAGTCAGATTTTTAAAAAATGCATTTCTTCATCAACCTCAATGCAAGAAGCTGAATTTGCCACAGGATACAGAAAAGATCAAAAAATTACTAAGTCTGAAAGTGTCAAGACCTGACCACATGCTAGATATTCACTGAAAGCTACAAAGCAGACTCTTTTTCTGAATTAGAAAGTTCAGAGCTGAAGAGAGATAGAGAATGGGTAAGCATTAGGATGAAGCATCGTATGTTGCCTGTGTTCTTATTCTGCCCTAGATAAATATACAGTCAGTGTTGAAATGGTACCTTTATGAGGACATGGAGATCTCTCACACCTACCACAGACATTCACACGTTCCTGTGTTCTAAGGCTAATAACTAGTAAAACTGCCTCATACAATGCTGTCTAACATAACTGTCTCATCCTCAGCATTCACATTCAAATCTTTGTTTGAAACATGAAGTTCCTGAGGCCAAAACTAGGTCATTTTTAATTTCACACTAACTCAGTCCATCAATGTCTGATTTTTCTTTCCTTGTTTTGTACTTATTGACACAAATAAAATAGAATACTCAGATTCTTCAGCTGAGAAAAAAAAATATATTGTCTCTTGTACTTGTAGGTTTTCTATTGATGTTTTTTTGCTTACAAGTGAGCTCCGAATATATTTGTAATTTTGACCTAGAGAAATTTCATATATTATCCACATTCACAAACCTATTTTTTCCCTCTCTTTAAAGAAGAATCCTAGAACCAGACTTTTATTTATTCCTTTATATAATTTAAACAGAATCCTTATTGTTTACATCATTGAAAAGGAACCACTTTAATATACCTCAGTAAAGGCATACTGTCTTCCTCCATCTTACATATTTAATATTTGCCAAAATCAAAATGAAAGTATCATAACCTTTCTTGATAACTTTTCTGGAAAACATGAATTTTGCAATATTGATAATGTATGGGGCATTGTATCTTATTTTATTTATTTCCATCCACTGTCTCAGTAATGCAGTTAAGTGGCATCTATTGATCAAGTTCAAATTGTTTAGTGTGCATGTTCTCTCTCAGTTTCTTTGCTCATATGTAGAATCCTCAAATATACAGATCTTCATCTCTGGAAACAAAAAACAAGGTAAATTTCTAAGAAAAACAAAAGCAACTAAACTTCTGAGACTAGCCAGAATTGTGTACTCAGTATATTGTTCTTAATTTCACTCATATTTAGTCTACTTCAATGTTTGTGTATTTTGAAAAATATTTTGATTATATTTTCTGTTAGATCATAGAATCTTGGAATCATAGAATAATTTGGGTAAAAAGAGGTCTTAAATATTATCTAAATCTAATACTCCTGAAATGGGCAAGGACACCAGGTTGCTCCACCCAGGCTGGACTTCTCTGGATAACATGTTCCAGTGCCTCACCACCCTCACAGCAAAGAATTTCCTCCATCTAATCTAAACACATCCTCTTTCAGTTTGAAGCCATTCTCCCTTTTCCTGTCATTACATGCCCTTGTCATAAGTGTCTCTCCACTCTTCTTGTAGACCCCCTTTATTTACTGGAAGGCAGCTATAAGGTTTCCCAGATCCTTCTCTTCTCCAGGCTGAACAACCCCAATTCTCTCAGCCTGTCTTCACAGGAGAGATGCTCCAGCCTTCTGATCATCTTCGCAGCCTTCCTCTGGACAAGTTCCAGCAGATTCTTGTCCTTCTTTTGTTGGCAGCCCCAGAGCAGGACGCAGCACTCCAGGTGGGGTCTCATTAGAGCAGAGCAGAGGGGAGAATCACCTGCCTTTACCTGCTAGTCACATTTCTTTAATTGTCTCCCCAGCCTGCACTAGGATTCCCCTGACCCAAGTGCAGGACTTTACCCTTGGCCTTGTTGAACTTCATTAGGATCACACAGAGCCACGTCTCAAGCCTGCCAAGGTCCCCGCTGGGTGGCATCCCTTCCCTCCAGTGTGTCACGTACATCACACAGCCTGGTGTCATTGGCAAACTTGCTAAGGTTTCACACAGTTCCACTCTCCATGTCACCAAAAAAGATATCAAACAGTGTAACACCCGATACTGACCCCTGAGGAACGCCACTCATTGTTAGTCTCCACTTGGACATCAAGTCATTGACCGTGACTTTTTTGAGTCCACCCATCCACCCAAATTCCTTATCCACTGACTCCTCTGTCAAATCCGTCTCCTCAATTTAGAGACAATGATTTCATGCAGGACAGTGTTTATTCATGCAGACATCCTGTCTTTTTTGCCTGACTTTGACTTTCTTGGGATGCATTGCTCCTGAGGAGCCATCCCACCACGTCTCCATGCTGCCAATAAGGTCACAGCCCTATAGATGTGCAGTTATCTCTAACTCCTCTTTTTTTTTCCCAATGCTACATCCATTTGTGTAGAAGCATCTAAGTTGGGTCCCCACTAAAGGCTTTTACTTTGAACTGAAATGGTCTGAAAAACCTTCAAATATTTACTTAACACATTTCAGCAGATAGGCAGTAGCTAATGGGAGCAGCCATCTGCTACAGTTTAATCCAAAGTGGCATATCTGTATATACCTTGATTTCCACCAACTCAACATTTGGTCTAGACAACATCAGATTTAAACGCAGCAGTCACCTATGCACCTTTCTGTCATATTACAATCCAAGAGGCTATTCATCTTTTTCACCAAGTGATTTCAAGTAGTCTAATGCCAAAATAACAAGGGAGAAAGAATAAAAAAATAACCATATGAATTAAAAATTCTTCAAATGGCTTTAAACTGATCTTATGAAAAGCAGAGTAAATGATGTATGAATTAAATGGTTCACTAACAGCTTTTGTGAATATACCTGTCTTTCACGAACTACAAATTAACCTCCAAAATTAATATCGTATGTGTAGTATAACTCATTTTCACTCCTGTATAACTCAAGTATTTTTCCTACTCATTATTCTGGAATAGAGGTAACATCCCTGAAGAAAAGTCTGTTTTATTTTTCAATTTTACTTTTTCTTTCAATCTTTTTGTTAGCATACGGTTATTTCCCCAGTGAGGATAAATTTTATCATTGGTTCATTTGGTTTCATATGGTAAGGTTTTCTCTTTAACAGAGTGAAAGAGAGACAGGGGTGATTAGAAGAAAACACACAGCTGATTAGAAGAGAACAACCTATTTTGCTAATGGGCACAAGGTAGGCCAGACTAATTTTCACTTTAAGTAGAGCCTTTCTCTGAAATCATTTTATTGAGTAAAGGCCAACTCAGTAACAAAGTTAGGCTATTAATAAAGAGTTGTTCTTCTAATGAAGAAATTTGTTCTACACATGATGTCTCAGTAATTACTTTCCAGAAGGCTGTCATTCCGTGGATGTAGCCAGAGGCATAAAGCTAACAAGTTAATCTCAAACTGAAAATCTATCTATCAGGACTATCTAACACCTGGAATATTAGATACAGTTCAAATCCTGAATCCATACACAGAAATGTAGGCACTGGTTCTTTAGTAGCATATGATCAGTAATCTTCTTTGATCCATCTTTTCTAGAGGTAGGACCCTATTTCTGTTTGGAATGAAAATTTTTCAGAGCATTATACCTAGACAAAATAATAAAAAGCTGTCATCTCAGAGGAGCACTTCAAACAAGCAAATAGCATTCAGGAAAATGTGTTGGTTCAAAACGTGTTGATCTAGAAACAAGTCTGCAAATTCCTCACAGAGAGAGGTGTCTTGAATCAATATGAAGTAAGCATGAGAAGGCATTCACATTATGTGGAAAAAGCAAAATGAAGCTATGTTTTATTATTCCAAAATTCAGTCATGTTACTCAGATCTTAGTGAAAAATCTTTTCCTGGTATTATGTTTTTTAATAGAGGTAATTAAAATTCAGAAAGAATCTTAGCAGCAGAGAGAATAACTCAGTTTTCCATCCTGCTGAAATATTCTAGCCACTAGTTTTCAGTATCATACTTATATTTCTTCTCTTTTTTCCTCACTTTCCCTCTCATTCTTTCCCCATAAATCTTATATTCTTAACTATGTAGTGACAGATTAAACAGGAAAGTTGGAAATCACTCTCCTTTTCATATGTCTTTCTTCTTCCATTTCAGTTGTCCCACATTGCAGGCTGTTGATTAAAGCATTAAGTTTGGGATGAAAGTGAATCTGGGTGTCTGAATTCCCTCACTCTGAAAAGATCTGTGGTCTGTCAATAGCATATTTTGAGACAGTTTTCTATCAATCCATGTAATAAGGCAGTCTTCATTCAAGGAAATGCATTATAAAATAACCTCCTAAATATATATATATATATTTTTAAAGACAACAGTCACAAATACACTTCCACAGTTAATGTTCTGTGTTATCAGACAGAGAAGAATACAGACATAAGAATACCTCCTACACTGAGCCATTAAGAGGATTAAAACAAATGGAGATCTGAATCACTGATTAACTAAATATGTACGTGTGTATTCAGCTGGCAGAGGACATTCTAGCAATGCCCCAAAATAAATGAAAGAGTGTAGGAATTAAACATTGTCACTTTGGCTCCCATGCACCACTACGTGGCACGATTCTTTGCTCTGAGTTAGCTGAGTTAAGGCAGAGTTTACATGGAGAACAGTATTCATATATGCTCTTTAGAAAATTGCCTAATTTATTACACACAAAATAAGAAGACAAATAAAAACCCCAAATCCTTGTCCAAGGAGTAAGGTGGCACATCTTTCCATTTACTGCTCTAAGTAAAAAATTATTTTTGAGGTAAGACAGCTAAACCAAGTTCCGTGTATTCTGTATCCTAACAATCACCTAAGATTGTCAGGATATAGAATACATTTTTTGCTTGATCTAGAAATATTTGAATGCCTATAAATACCACTGAAAGGTAAGACATTCCAAATAAAGCTGATTTCCTTTAGAAATTAGCTCAATAAAAATACTTCACTTTACAAATATGTCTAAAATCAATATAATACAGAACAATGTGTTCACTTCAAAAACAACAGATGTAAGTTTACATTCCTCCAAAAACAGACAAAGAAGGAATGGCATCAATCTGGTTCTTTACAGACAACATTAAAATGCATACAAATACAAAAAAAACCCAAGTATATAGTACATGTATTTACTAGACTGAAGAACATCTATCCTCAGATGTCTTCTTTCCTATGGATTCTCACAGACTCCACAGACAGTTTGATATCAATTTTTGTTAATTTTCTGTTTTTCTTATCAGAAAAAAGATTTCTTCATCCAGGCTGTATTTGAATTTTAGGTACCACATATTTCCAAGAATGATTCAACTTCGTGATGCAACGGAGAATTACCATAGGAGGAATGTTCATTGAATATCTTATTATGGCTAGGCAATTTTCATTGAAAAGGCTGTCAAACCTTTGAATTTGTGGGTGAGTGTACAAGTTGACAATTTTTGATGTCTTAAATTTTCTCAAAGTACTCATTTTCTGTCAGCCACATTGCCACAAAAATCTATCCTACTTACAAACATACAATTAAAAAAAAAAAAGTTAGTTGAAGACATCAAATCCAAAACTAGTCTTATTCTTCTAAATGTGGCCAGCAGTATCTAGTGACTGTTCAAGTCCAGAATCATTCCTTCAAAAAAACTACACTCAGCAGCTTTTGTAGATGTTACAGACTGTTTGATATATAAGCTTATTTTTAGATGGTTATTAATCTTTTTTTCTTTACTTTTCTTTTTCCAGAGAAACAGTCTGACTATCAATCTTCTAACTTAGGCCAGCAGAAATCTGAAATGAAACTACACAGCAATGTTAAGTAGATGGCTCCAAAGAAAGCCCAGCACAAGGTGACTACACATTCAAGAAAATATAATTGAGACCATCTTTTAAAACATAAACAAAGGAGTTTTAGAAATTCCCTCAGTGGCATGAGTTCAGAAATAGAAAAATAATCTGTCAGATATTTCAGGCATATTCCTAAGGTCAAGCTTATGGAGATGCCATCAGAATATCGGTAATGTTTTTTATTTGGATAGTTCTTCAAATTATCTGATTTTTGTCTCAGACATTAAAGAAATGTAAAATATGCAGAGCTTTCTCACCACACATCTCTTCCCTCTCCTTTTAATTGCCAAAGGTTGCCTCAATCCCTTCAGCCCTTCAATGAATCAGTGGTGAAAATACTTGAGGAGTGTTTACAGACAATGCACAGTGGTTTGTCTCTGTTGCTCCTTCTGTCTCACACCTTTCCTGTAATCTCACATGGGTCCTTCATGGACTGCAAGTTAAATACGTTCTTCAGTGCCTGGAAAACCTCTTTCTCCTCTTTTTTGTGACTGTGATGTTCCCTCTGCTGTTTCTCACTCTTTGTGTTCTCTCTGCCTGTTTGGAATTTTCTTCCCATTCTTAAATATTTTTTCCTAGAGGCACCACCAGCTTATCTGATGGGCTTAGCTGTGTTCTGTGGTGGGTCTTCTGGAATCATCTGGAATCATCAGGCTGGACCCAAGACTGATCCCTGGGGGATACTACTGGTATGCCCTTGACTGCCTGTGATGTTGTGCCTGAAGCACCCCAGGACACACTTGGACCTCCTGGCTTTCAGGTTACTGCTGACTCATGTTCAGCTTTCGGCCAGCCAGGGTCCCCATGTCCCTTTCTGCTGCACTGCTTTCCCAGCATCTCAATCCCCAGCCTGTCCATACATCCAGGGCTACCCCATCCTAGGTGCAGAATCTGGCACTTTCTCTTGTTCAACTTCATGTGGTTGGTGATTGCTCAGCCCTCTGATTTGTTGAGGACTCTCTGCAGGGCCTCCCTGCCTTTGAGGGAGTCAACAGCTCCTCACAGTTTTGTATCTTCTGCAAACTTGCTCAGTATCCTTTCCAGTCTTGCACCAAAGTTATTAATGAAGATGTTAAAGAGCACAGGGCCAATGCTGGAGACCTGTGGAACCCCACTAGTGACAGGTCACCACTCTGATGTCACCCCATTCATTGTAACCCTTTGTGCCTGACTCGTGAGCCAGCTGCTCACCCATAGCACCATGATGTGTTTATCCAGCTTTGTGCTGGACATTTTGTTCCAAAGGATCCTATGAGAGACAAAAAGCTTTACTGAAATCCAAAAAGATTATATTAGCTGGCTTCCCTTGATCATCTATGTGGTTTAATTTCTAGGTCACCACTTTTTATCACAAACCCTCTATATAAGAAGTTTTAGGCATAAGTTGAAGCTGAGGGAGTGTTCTGTCATTTCCGTCTACTTTCATATTTTTAATTTCTTTGTCGTATTCACTAAGTGATACCTTGTTTGAAAGTACTTTGTAGTCTTCTAGAAAGACTAATAAAATATTTTATTTCCCTTGCTGAGGGATCATTAATGAGCAGTAAAATAATTCAAAATACTACATCTTTTAATCCTTTCCAAGACAAACCACAAGATGTAATTATTCTCTTAGCATTACAAGTGTCTGATTGCTAGCAGTCTCACATCTCTAGATGCCTGTAATTATCCACTGTAATTTGTTAGCTCATTTGATTAATTCAGAGAGACCGTATGTTTCTTCTCATAGAGAGATATATGTAATGGTATGGACCTCTTAATTCACACACTATACTAATTGCTAAATTTTGGGTTGTGTGACAGTATAACAACATTTGGAAAATCAGTAAAGAGATTAACTCTCCCAGTCCAAAGACAGAATATTAACTCTTACAAATTAACTAGCCCTGTCTCCCATGAGTGAAGAATCTGTCTAATTAATGGTCAGTTCATGCATAAAAAATTAGTATCAGCTGTTCAACCATTATTTGAAGATGTTTGCAGTAACTGATATAGTTTATCTGAATTTTAAATAGAAAACAATGTCAGTGAGACTGTAAAATATATTGAGCATGCCATATAATAAATACAATTTATGAAAAGTACTGTCAGAAGCATAATTAATTGTAAAACAGAAGCACAGAATGTGTCTAATGACACTAAAATCATAAGCATCACAGAGTGTATTTTTCTTACTGATGTATTGGGTTTTTAACTTATAAAATGTCCCAATTAGATAATTTAAAAGTATGTGCAAGAAAACTTAGCAAGTAAATGCAGGTACATATGCTGTAATCAGTACTGAATTTTTTAAAAAATTAGATCTAGATACAGAAAAGATATTAGGCATTTAGTTACACAGAGTGCAGTTTAAACAGAATCAGAACATCAAACTACAAACTGTTTTTCATAAAAGTTCCAAACTTACATATTTATCTATCAGCTAAAGTAGGTTTCCTCTAATTTGGGGAAGCTAGTCAGTGCTTTGGTGACTATTTTATCCCTGCGTATTAAATAAATCAATTGTTAGAAAGCTACATCAACTATTCGACTTCTTGTGTTACTTTTTCATTTTCCCAGCTAGCAAATAGTCTAAAAAGAAGTCTAGAGAATCAAACTCACTTTTCACCTTCTGCTGTGGGCCAATCAGTGTTTAATTACTTAACGCAAGACTGAAAAAAAAATGGGTGAACTTCACTTAAAAGAGGTGGTTAGGCATATACTTTTAAGAGAATTCTGCTAGTAAAATTAAATTGCATCTCTTACATTTAAGGTGTTCTAACCCGTATAAAAGCAGAAGGTAGTTAGAGATATATATATATCCAACTGATCTATGTTAACACTGAGCTGTGAAGTGTGCATGTGACAAAATCCTTGGGCATTTCCTAGTGAGGAAGAGCACTGTTTCTCACAATGACTTTTTAATTTGTTAATAGATCAGCTAGGGATAAACAGCTATTAAATACCTGCCAAAAAACTCAAATTAAAATTGCAATTAGTACTTTCAAATAAAAAAGTAGAAAAAATGTGGCTTGGTGGAAATATAGATAAACATATTTTTATTTGGATAAAAGAAAAATAAATAAAGTGCAAAGGGATAAAAAACTGTTATTAGCCCAAATAACTTCCAGAGTGAGAAATTAATAACAAAGACATCCATACTGGGAAACTTTGACAAAAGTTGAAGGACTCATACAGTTTTCTTCTCCAAGTCCAGTGAAATACATACCAATTTATCACATGAAACTTGAGGGGAAGCATCTTATGCATTCATATTTATTCAGCTAGTTTATATGGCTAAATGTGCATTGGCTAATTCTTACAAATTGTGTTCCTTTGAGCAGACAATCCTAAAATTTAGTTAAATGGAACATTTTTGAGAGTGAAAAAACCAGGCTGCTTCCTGGTATGTAAAAGACACAGAGGTGAATTTATGTCCACACTACCACAAAAAACATGGGATCATTTTCTGATATTGAGGCCAGTGAAGGAAATATCTTATATTGATACTTTCAACCTTATTTCTCTCCAAAACAGGTATCTTCCATTCAGGGATTTTTCTCTGACTTACATTAGTTTCCAGACTGTGCCTAGGACTGCTACATTTCACAAAGCAAAAGTATTTCAGGGATTATTCTAGCAATTTTAAATTATGAACAGCAGAGTTTCAGAGTCTGGAAGTGTCCCTTTACTCTAATTTACTAGACTTTCTACCAGTGATATTGCTTCATTAGCTAGGAAAATCCTGTGACATGCATCAAAGTCATGAGAAGTTAGCCTTTACCTTGAAATTGCTAAGCATCACACAAAATTCTTGCATTCTCTTTAATTTAAAAAGCAGTCTTCTTTTACCGTGAGTTCAAATATCAAATATATTTTT
Source organism: Promerops cafer (assembly GCA_013398275.1). Taxonomy (NCBI): domain Eukaryota; kingdom Metazoa; phylum Chordata; class Aves; order Passeriformes; family Nectariniidae; genus Promerops; species Promerops cafer. Next base: position 312,391 of record VZSE01004120.1, on the reverse strand, counting down.
AGATGGTTCTCTAGCTACTAGATTTCAGGATGCAAATATAAGCTCTTTCACAACATAGATAGAGCCTGGGAAAACTATAAACCACACTTAATGAAGAAGAATTAATATTATTCAATATCACTGAAGAAAGTACACAAATATCAGGGTAAAATTAGAAATTCTCCATTAATTACATTTACTTTGAAACCCAAATGGTTTTTCTTTCTTTGGAATTCAATCACATGTGAAAATAAGAGTAAAAATGACGTATATCATCAAAGAAAAGTAACAAATTAAAGAAAGACAATAATAAAGCTAGGCTGCATCATACTGGATGCCTATATAGGCTATATTTTCTGGTAATGGCTGGTATGAAAAAGCAAATTCTGAATAAAGGGAGAGAAAGAGACACCTATTCAACAATTTTAAAGTCATCCTAAATTCTGAAAATTGTCTTGTGATATAAAAATAGATTTAGCAGTCGTTCTAATTTTATGGGTTTTATTCATAAGGCCAACTGAATATTTTATATTCACATTGTAACTCCAGTTGAGTTTCCCTCCTCCCTCCCAGGGAAGAAAAACCAACCAACCAACCAACCAACCAACCAACCAACCAACCAACCAACCAACCAAAAAAAAACCACCCAAAAAACCCCATACCACTTGCAGGAACAGTGCTTCCAGATCTAAGAATTATTGTGTCATCACCATTGCACAAAATGACCACCAACTGTCAGGTAAGACACAGTTAATCTATGCAAATAAATCAGTTGCTAGGTAAGATTGCTAGTCTTTGCACAGAAGCTACAAATTTTCTTCAAAGGTGCTTTTCTGTCAACACAGAATAAGGAAATCCACTAGTAGCAGTGTTTTGTTACTCTGAAAATCATAATAGAGATGGAGATAACATCATGGCTACTACAAAGGAAATTCAAGCCCCTCTAATCTACTAAAATAGTGGATAAATGGGAAATGTTCATGTAATTTTTTTAGGCCTTCCAGAAATCTTTAGCAAGTCCTTTGTAGAAACTTCCTACTCATGTGAAGAAAGGTAAAATACTGTGATGCGTTCTGAACAGATTTAGATATCGAAAAGAAAGTGCAAGAATAAATTATCAATTTTCATTATAAAATAAACTAATAACTGGATTTTCCAATATTCTGTATGTGGAAGGTGGCTGTTATACTCACGTATACTCAATACTGATACGGAAAAGATGATGTGGAGGAAGGTCATGATGTTTTCTAGGAACACAACATTATTCAGACTAGTCAAGATTAAAGAAATTGTATAAGATTATATGTGTATGAAATTTACTTCCATAATGGCAATAGAAATCTAATTCTCATAAATGGAAGTTGCTAAACACATTAATAACTTGCAGCCTTAAATCAGTTCTATCCACTTACAAAGTTAGGTTACTGTATCTTTAGGGACTATTAACTGGAAAATCCTGCTCAGTTACAATAAAATAGAAAATTGCAAAAATAAATAATAAAATATGATTTAAAATATTGTGAGCCAATGCACAATATTTTCTGACATAAAATAGCAATTTCAATTTCCTAATAAATGTGCATCAGAAAAAAAGAAAATCAATTTTTGATTAAGACTAAGGTTTAGGTTTGTATCCTGTGTGATCAAGGTAGAATCAAGAAATAGAAACAAACTATTCATGTTGATAGTGTAGATGGTTTTTATACTGTATAGCATAAGAGATGTATAAATATATATAGAAACATTTGCATGTATTTTGTTTCATTACAAAATCTGCTTTGCTGCTTCTGTGTGGGGACATTAATCTTTCAAGTCCTAGTATTTTCTCTGGAATATAAAAATGAAACTTGCTAATCAAATTTAGCAAGCTATTTCTTTTATCTATTTTTAAAATTTTATCTTCCTCCTAGCCACAAAAAATATCATTTTAATTATAACAGAGAAATTCTATCTTGTTCACAATCGTTTATGAAGTAAATTTACTTAGTGAAGAGTGAAATGGAAATTTTAAAACATACTTAAACAAAATGAGAGTTTGTAGTATCCACTGACACTTCCTTTGAACATGGTATATATGTGTACAGAAAATACTGTATATTAAGTAATTTAAATGAATAATCCTACATACACTTATGACATAGATTTAAATGTGAGATCTGTCCATTTAACAGGCACTTATGTAAGTGTGAATTAAATAAAAGAACTATTAGTTGTTTGATCTTACTGTTGTGTGTGGAAGAAATTAAAATATAAGTAGATATAATTGAATGATTGTTAAATGAAGCAATGGCCTCTGCATTGAGCCATGTGGGGCAATGTCAGGCAAAATGAGATGGCTGGAGCATAGAGTGAGCCTGCAGGTTTCCCTGCTGCACCTTGTCCCCTGCAGCCATCAGCTCTGCGACAGGCAACATGGACAAGAAGAAATTATTCACTCTGAGGATGATTAGGCACTGGAACAGGTTTTCCAGAGAAGCTGTGGATGTTGAATGCCTGGAAGTGTTCAAGTCCAGGCTGGATGGGCTCTGAGGAACCCAGACCTTGCCCACGGCAAGGGGATTTTATCTTTATGGATCCTTCAACACAAACTATGCTGTGATTTTATTACTCTATAACTTCACATTGCAGATTCTATTACAATAGTATATTCCAATATATACAACAATATAATATATACAACTAATATTCTATTAGTTATTCAATATTTTAGTCTATTAACCTAATTCTTCTGCTTAGACAACCATATTAGTATCATGCAAAATTGTGTCAAAAAACCCCTTTACCATTAGTGTTAAATGGAACCAGAGAATACAGAATATTATTAAGTCCAGATAGACAGCTAGATTAAATTCCTCTTTTGTATATAATCAGTCTGCATATGCTATGTCTAGATCAACAATTTGAAAGGTCAAAGGTCTTTTTTTCATTCAGGAAAAAAATTTATATATTTGGTGAGTTTTTGTTTTCATTTATCAGTGGCACCATTCTACAAAAACAAGCTTAGTTTTCCTTAGACTTCTTATTAAACTTCCCCCATTATAGAAGGTTAAAGTCTCTTAAATCCCATCTCATTCACAAAACATGAAATATTCCCTACTGATGTATTTTTGTCTCTATCTTTTATTTCTTTAGATTACAATGAAAATTAATTATTTAAATAACTAAAGGATCTTTAAGAGTAAGGAAAAATAAAATTCTTCCACTCATCATACACCAGAAATGAACATAGGTAAGATGAAAATCAGTTTGTGGAGGAAACAGTAGAACAGATGTTTTTCAAGGCTTTCACAAAGCTGTGCAAATGTGTCTTTACTAGTGCTTTGTTATTGTGTGTTCTAAATGCAACACACATTGCTTTGACATCAGCCAGCCAAAAAAAAACCTCATGAGATATCTGATCTCTATTTTATTTAGGAGTCAAAAATTGTAGAGAAACCGCCAACAAGAACTAAATTCAGATGCAAACTCACAAGTTCAAAGAAGTTCTGGGGTAAGAATCTATAGGATATTTTTTCATTATAACAGCAATCCATTTTTATTTCTCTTTTTAGTGTTAGAAGTATGATTTGGATCTGTCGGTAAAAGTATTCTGAAAAGGGGGATGGTAAATTATTTTAAAATAGCAATTCAAGTATCTACTAAGTAATTTCTTATTGTTGGACCATATCTTTATTTATGTATGTACATTTATGAATTGATTTCTTTATACTCTTATACACCAGCATCAGTATCAAAATTAGTTTTGGTTTTCAACTGAACTAATTTTTTTTCCCCTAAAGAAATACAGATATCCAATACATGTCAACACATGGCTTAAAGATGCACTGTTGATAATGATTTCCCTAGAGGTAATATTATCTGATAAAAAAAAGAAAAAGATAAACCAAACTATCTATCACATTCCAATGGGCAGAGGTCAGTGTAACATCTGCCCTATCTATTTTCAAATTGTTTCTGAATTCATACACAGTGTTCTTCAGTCCCAAAATTTGTTTGAGCATAAAACTGCAGTACCAATGAATTGAATCTTCACCTTTTTTTTCTAGCTTATATTGTGGCAAATTGCTTTTCAGCTGCAAAAGCAGCTTATTTAAGATTTTTTTCCTAGCATTGTTAGAAGTGAATAAAGTGGCCAGACACTGAGTACATTACAGTGACCTTGCTACTAGAAGTCAGCGATAATGAGCAATTTATGAAGTATGATACCTATGCTCTAGTATCAAAAGTAATATTATCCAATGGATTTTTCAATTTGTACAGCAGCTTTTTTTGCTCCTTTTTCAGTTTTACCTTGCTGATGGCACTAGCTATTGAGGCCACCCTAACTTTTAATCCTCTTTTATAGCAGGAATCAGCTAGTACTCAGCTTCCCTGTCTGCTTCATTCCATTCCTATAAGAGAACCTTTGAGAAACATAAAGAACTCTGGACTCAGCACAAGTTCCTGTCTGCAAACCTGCAGGCTGCAACAAACTAAGTACATACCTATCTGAGTTTCATTTTTGCAGACACTGGAAGAAATTTTGAGTAACTGGAACCAGAACAGAAGCTTGCTACTATAATAAATTTTATTTGATTACCTGTTACATTGATAACTAGTTACTTGGTGATTTTGGTCTTCTTTTTTTCTTACATGCTTTACTAACCTCCTAAGTGAGTTTAGAGACTGAACCAGTTGCTGATCATACCATGTTAAAATTTGCAAATATATGTGGAGAAGGAAAAAAAGAGAAAATCAATATAACCAATGGGTGGTGTGAGATAACTTTGCATATAAAAGCTAACAACACTGTGCTACTTTGAAAGGCATCAATCTTTTCAGCACACATCCAAAGCACAGCCCCATAATAGCTACCATGAAGAAAATCAACTCTAACACAGACAAAACCAGAAAATACTATCCATACTCTATCATATTTGATTATATTTGTTATTGTGTATCATATTTGATACTGTGACTGAGTACATGTAAAGCCCCAAAAAACTTGCTCAGCGAGAGTTTTAAAATGGCTTACAGGTGTTCATGTACTCTGAGTTAGACACATGGGAGAAATACTAACAAGATATTCCCAAGAGGTCAAAACAACAAAAAGGACTTGGCTGGCAAACTCAGAAAATCAGAGGATTTTGGCAAATGCTTAGAGCAGCATTCAATCAACATAAAACCCTTCTCAAAGTATTAACCTAGCCTATTCAACTTAGCAAATTCCTGGCCCATTTGATTTTGAGTTACTCAAAAATTCCAAGAAGAGAGAATTAGAGTAAAAAAGAAGAGATAAAGACAGAAAAGATATAGAAAAGGGCACATATAGCTACCAAATCCTGGTGTTCAGCGGATAGAAATTTCAAGAGGTGGTAGTATAACAACATGTGCTTGCTTTGTGTTCAGCTTTAAATACTGCTGGACTTTCCTGGACCCATCCCTCAGATAGGACTTCCAGCCATTTAGCCACTCAGGAGCTGGGTTAGGGGCTTCAGAAGCAGGTGTGGAGCATTGCCTCTGCTGTGCCAGGAATTGAAAGGCACTGCTGGGCTGGGATAGAGGTTCTAGGGATGGGGGTTGCAGAGCAAGACACTGCCTTGCCAGGATAAGGCCTGACCTACCTCTTCCCCCACTCATATGTGCCCCCAAATATCTTGAGACATCACTCTTTAGTCTCTCACAGCACTCGTACAGTTTGCCCAGAGAGGCTCTGTAGTCTCCACCCCTGGAGATTTTCAAAACCTGTCTCAACACGGTCCTAAGAAAATAGTTTGTAGTGACCTAACCTGAGTAGGGGGGTTTGATGAGATGACCTTCAGAGGTCCCCTCCAGCCTCAGCTGATGCTGTTATGGGAATGGGAAATTTGAGAACTGTACTATATACACTGCATACCTGCAGAAATCCTATCACCTTATGTTCTTCTGTTGGCATCCAGCCTATGAGGATTCAACTTTAGCAGCAACTTCCAGAGACTTCTGCAGTGAAAATATTAGCTCATGCAGACTAATGCAGACTCTTGACTAAGCAGCTGTGGGTTAGCTCCAGTAGGCAGCTCAGTCCCACACATAGCCAGTCACCCACTGCCCCGCACTGGAAAAGTGGTCAAGGGTGCAGAAACCACTTCTTGAAGGTGTTTAAATGTAAAATCATAGCATTTTTAAAATATAGCAGTGTATTTTGCTATAAAATGAACAAGGTATATCTCACAGGTAGAGTAACTGTCAGTAACAGAAATTGAAATACCAGCAAATTAGAAAACATTTAAAGAAGGCATCACTGAACATATGATGGGGAAGGGAATTTTTTCTTTTTTTCATCCTGAAGATAAGAAAAACTAAAAGTTGCAATAGATACCGTATGCTAGATCTTGTCTAGAAATGTGCAGCACTTTTGAAAACCAGTGAAAATTTTTGGAGCCAAGGAATTCAATGTATATTGGTTTTATTGCTTTTACTTCTCCTTTGCTGGCAAGTAAAGATATATTCCACTGTTGGTAGCATGGTGTGAGGAATGTTAAACATTAGAGATTAATAGAAAACTGAATTGTATCATTGCTGTATTCAGTTGTTTTGTGATTATATAGAGTTAGATGATAATGAATTTATATTTTAAGGTAAGAAGAGGAGGTTCTATAAATCAAAGTTTTTGTATAAGCAATAATAATTAATAAAAATCTTAAGTATTATTCTATTTAAACTAAGTTTTACTTACCCTTTACATTTTTCTCTATATTCTTTATTTACCTATCAGGAAAAATTTCCCTCCTTTTGTACAGTTCTGGTGCAATTACTGAAGAAGTTTTAGGAGCACCAAAGTCCTCAAAAGCATTTTTTTTTCTAAATGCCAGAAGAAAGTTCCTTAGCATAGGTGTAAAAAATGTGCAATAGATGTACATAGATGTAAAAATAAAGGAAAGAAGCTCACTGCAGCCTGCACCAGTCTCTACACAGAATCTAATGGTAATCAATATACTTTACGTTAACAACAATGTAGGTGGAAATGCAACTATACCTATGAAGTTGTTTCTACTCCACTTTGTAAAATCTTACTATGTTACCAAAATATAATGTATGTATGTGTCTGTTTTACAGGTTTCAGTCACTCTGTGTTGAGACTTCACTTCTCCATACTTCAAATCTTACTCCATAGTATGTCGATGTCTAGAATATTCATCTTTTTAAGATATTTCACGCTGATGATGTGAGAATTGAAACACTTGTGTTCTCACCCTGAGAAACTGAGCCACACACAAGTATATTTAAATAAAATATATTATTCTTATTATCAAAGAATGAAGTCTTAGGACAATTTGTGTTGGAACAATTGCTTCCATGACAACAAGAACATCATAAAGATTTTAAGCAGGACTGTTGGTACCATCTATTATTAAAGTTGGCCAGTGGTTCATATTTTAAGTTAATTATAACTTTGCATAGGTTAAATGGTCTGAACTCACATTTTCTATACTAAATGAACCACTTAAGATGGAATAATTTGCCCTTTTATTGGCATTTCTGCCATAAATATTCAATCAAACATACCTGCTATTCCCAAGAAAGTGTCTAAAGAAAATTAGGCAAATTAAATACTATTTCCTTGTATTAAAATTTGCAATGCTACACATTTTGGAAAACAGATATTTACAAAGTCTGTCAAGAATGTTTCTGTTGTTATACCATTAACATCTTCAAATCTGCTCAAGGTATAAGACTCTAAAAAGTTTTCACTACAGAATGGATAACAATAATCAATACAGAAGTGACCAAATCTTTCCTCAGAAAACTACTATTGCCTAGAACTCCTGATAGCCATATTGGTTCTAAATTCAGGAAACTCACTTTCTTAGGCCCTTTTTCATTAGAAGGCACATGAGACTAAAAACTGAAGGAGAAAAGGTCAGTAGGTGGACAGAAAACAAAAACTTGTGATAGTAAACAGAAATGACAAGCAAAGATCTGAGAATAAACAGAACAAAAGAAATTGGGATGACGGGTGAGGAATCAATGTATTTGTATACATTGATGACACAGAGAGCCTAGATGAAAGAATAAAGGAAATGAGTGAAATAAGATGAGCTGGAGGAGAAAACTGATAGAAGGCAGAAAGGTCAGTGACCCAATCACAAAAGGGAAAAACTGTGACTCTGTACGCTTCAAATTATCCATGAAAGACGGAAATTTTTATTCACATTTTGTTGATGAAACACTCTAAGACTCCAAAGACTGTGATTTCTACAATTCTATGATGAACTGAATTATCTGACAGTCCATTGCATGTGTATGCCAATGCATGTTGAGAGACTGAGGCTGGGTATTAGGAAAAATTTATTTACTGAAAGAGTGGTTAAATATTGGAAAGTAAGTTCTCCATGGAAGTGGTGGAATCACCATCCCTCGAGTACATGTGGCACTTTATGACACACTTCAATGTACCTGATGATCTTCAAAGTCTTTTCCAATCTTAATGATTCTATGATTATATATTCTGCCTATAAGGGGTGGTTGAACAAGAGGGGAAAAGGCTACTTGCCCAGATTGCTGCCTTGCTAGTTAAAAGGAATGCTTACAGGAAAGGGAAGACAGCTACCTTAGGCTGAGCATCTGGTCAGCTTGAAAAATATCATGTGAGGAAGGCACTGAGGGGTAGCCTACAGGATACCCCTGTAGGGTCTCAAGGGGCATTGAGACCTTGTTCGAAACAAAGGGCTTGCTATTAGGTAGAAACAAAAGCCAAACTCGTGCAAGATAATTTTTTTAAATACCTAGAGAAAATCTATGGGGTTTTCTGACCCAGAGCACAGGGAGTTCTTTGATTCAAAAGCAAAGATAGAAAAAAGGAGATCGTGGAGAAAAAGGAGAATTGTTTAAAATCTTCTCAGGTAAGGTTGATGTTTGAAACAGACAACATCTGATTTTTTTTACAAAAAGGATTACCTTGTTTTAGTTTATGCATTTTCTAAATAATCTATTTTTAAAGATTGAGAACCTTTAATGTCTTTAGGTGTGTTTATTTAAAGAAAGGAACATGGAGAGCTACTTTTCTCAAGATTCTCCTCTAGTTGAGTTTGTCAGTGTCCAGACATGCAAAAACTTTGTGATACAAAGTAGAACAGCTGGATCACATAATTTACACCATTTTTTTTCATGTAGCATATTTTGAGTTCCTCCTTTTCTGGGAGTACAATTGATGCCATGAATGGCTACCAGATGAACTACAGGATGCCTGCAGCTGCATTTGAAGATACTGGGAACAGTAGCCCAAACTGAAGGGCTAAGTACCCTAAAAATAAGTTTCTAGATATTCAAACCAGTCTTTGATTTATCAGGTAATGCATCTCAGTGTTCCAGTCACAAAAATGAGGATAATTCTACCTCTTCAGTTCTCCAACCCATTTTGAACATAAATTCAATATTCTGTTGAGAAGCAGTGAAATAACATAAAGTCATGGGTAGTGTAACAGATAATGTTAAGATTACCAAGCTTGTTAACAAACCAAATCAGAACAGATTTTCACTAGTGTGAACTGAATAAAACATGGGCATTACATTGAGTAGTGCTCAAAGCATTGCATATGAACTCTTCCATGAAGAAGGCAAAAAACTGAAGAGGGGGAACAACAGAACAAGTAAAAAAGGACAAGAACAGAGGTCCTCTCCTTGCTAACTGATAATTTTTATCACAGGATGAAACCCACACTTTTTACATTCAAAGTGCAGAGTTATCTTCAAGTGCCAGCTACGTGAAAATTTCATCCATCAATAGATGCTAATACTCAGCTAACACTCTCTGCTCCATTGTTACTAGAGTAATTAGTGCTGTAGCTTTAATCTTCTGCTCCAGATAAATTTCATTAACAGAAGTATAGTATTCCATTAATGTATTTCAGAATTCCAAGGAAACCAGAAATGTGCATTCTTTACTGTTCAGTTGATATTACATACTGACCTGGTCAAACAGAGAGGCTTTTCAGAATGGACTCAAATAAGAATCAAATGTTACTGTGGAATGGGATGGGGGAGTGGAACGCTGTCAGCAACAGTTATTTATTTCTATGTACAGTAAATTATGACAGCTAGCATATTTTAAGACAAAATGAGACAAAACTATACATGACCTCTATGATTTCTTTTCCTATCAACTTTTTCTGGCAGTATAATTTTGAAAAATAAAATCTTTGTATCTTTGTTAAAAAACAAGGTTGGGGGTGATATGTGTACTTTCATTTCTTGTTTGCATTCTATTTCCAAGGGAGATATAGAGGTTTTCTTTTTTATACAAGGCATTATATACTTTAGAGAATGATATTCTTATTGTAGTCATTCCTTACTATAATTTCTCTTTGATTTCCCCTAGGCAGAACTTTGTTTGTAAATATTTATCTGAATTTTAAGCAATATTCTAATACAGCTTTCAAAAAAGATCTTTGTCACTCTTCATATCTTGCTCATAGTTACAATGCTCTTTCTCAAACAGTTGCCGTATATGTAATCCTAAAATCTGCTTTAATCCCTGAAAGAAGCTTGTTGGAGCTTATCAGTGTGGATTTGGAAGATATGTATAACCAACTCTACACATGATTAGAATCTGGATCTGCAGACTTACTAACATACCTGACTCCCCTGTCTTCACCTTTTTTAGCGCTGTGGCAGAAAATACAACATCAGAGCCTTATTTAGAAAAACTTAAATCCTTCTATTTTCTGAGAAAACTGTATCATTTTCTTCACACTTGCATGTATGCTCTGTGTGCCTGCAGTGGTAACCTGCCTTTTTGTCAGTGAATTGTCATCATTACCCACAAGCTGTAGAGATATAGACCTTTAAAACAGGTTGTCCCGGTTTGAGAGGAAGTGAGGTTTTTTTGGGAAGTTATAGTTAAACCAATCAGCGTCAGGTTTGAATATTGACACCTGGTGTGACCACTGAAGACATGGATCGCCTCCAAGAACACAGGGGGTTAAAAGCAGAGAATTCCCAGAGTTCGCTCTCTTTTGTCCCGGCCCAGGGAGATGCACGTCTCCTCGGCCCAGCCACAGGCTGGGTGGCGGAGGGGAAGCCATGGAGGCCCAGGCTGAGGTAGGCCGGAGCCCCGAAGAGAGAGAGAGAAGGTGGAAGGGAATGGAACCGGGCCAGCCCCTGCAGGACGGAGGGGTGGAGAGACATTGAGATGTCTTTTGTTCCCCACCCCAGAGGAAGAGAGAGAGAGACAGAGACAGAGACAGAGAGACAGAGAGACAGAGAGACAGAGAGAGACAGAGAGAGACAGAGAGAGAGCCTGTGCCAGCAGAGGAGGCGGGGGGCAGAAGGTGCCCAGTGTGGGAGTCACCACCATGAGATTTCAGTCTCCTGAGGGCAGCGGAGCTCGAACTTTTAACCTTTTCCTGAGTGAAGGAAACTTTATGAAACATTAGTCCTCCTGGCTGGTGGTTTGAGAGAGAAGAGAGACAGTCTGGGACCTGAGATGTTAGAGGAAGATGGGAAGTATCCAAGGTGGGAGGAGATGATGGAGTGGCTTTTTTGCTGGACTTTTCTTGTATAGCCATAGACTGAACCAAGTTGCCTGTAATACGTGAGACTGCATTTAGGGGGATGCGATGGCTTGAGCCAAGAGAGTGACCTGCAGTAATGACACCATATAAAAGACTGGAGGAAGATGAAGAGGGTGTGGTGGTGCTCTCTGTCTTCAAGGAGAAGAAGAGCTGTGTTCTCGAGACCCTCGGCCCCAGGGGATGAGAAAATGGGGGGGACTGTTGTCCCAAAAATGAGACACGGTTGTTTTTTGGCACTTGGCAAAGCATCCTTGAAGAATCCTATGAGCAGTTTCGGTCCATGGACAGTGGTGAGAGCACTGTACATGGAAGGAGCATGTCACGATGGCAGATTTTCTCTGGGAGGTGCCATGTGTGACATGGAAATATGGGAGGTTTCAGCTGTGTTTTGTGAGGAGGACTGTGGTACAAGAGAGACTCCTCTCTCCCCTGATGGACTGAGAATTGATTATCTGAGAATTGATTATCTGAGTGGTGGTAACTTGATCAGGAGTCCAAGTTTTTGTCTCACTGTGTTTTGGTAGAAATTGGGTGGGAGGAGGAGGAATGTTTGGAAGGTTTTCATTCTGTTTCTTGTGTGTTTCTGTTATTTTAGTGTAGGTTAAAATAGTTTTTTTCCTCTCTTTCTAAGCTTGAGCCTGCTCTGCTCTGTTCCTGGTCACATCTCACAGCAGTTAGTTGAAGAAAATATATTTTCATGGGGGCACTGGTATTAGGCCAGCGTCTAACCATGACACAGGTCACAGTACTATTAAAATAATCTGACACTTTGTAGTGTCTCAAACTGCTGTCGATAATGAATTATAATCAGTGTTTTAAATATAGTATCAAACTAATTCTATGGATGAACATAAAATCTAAAAAATATTTTCATTTTTAACTTCTTTGTTCTGTTGTGCAAGCCCCAGAATAAATGTGAGAGGTACAAGATTCTATCTTCTTGATACAATAAATTTTTTATTCTGTGCTTCTGGCATTCAGATTGAATCAAACTTGCAGATGACATTATTTCAAATAATGTTAAAATGCAAGTAAAAGTAGAAACAATATTGGTACACTATTGCTAACTTTGCAGGCACAGAAGAAAATTCTACAGACATGCCTTGGTAACCGATTAGTTTTAGCTACTTGATACCAGTAAGGCTTTCTGCACAAAGAATAGCTACATATAAATTACGTATAATTATTTTATAGTAGGTGCACTATGTCTATATGAAGTCCAGATTCAGTTTGTAAATCACTGGCTGTGCAGAAAATACTTTTCATGAATGCTTTGCAATCCCTAGTAATGCAATTAACTAATTACTGGGAGCACTTACTTAGAGATGTAAATATGTACTACTTTGTGAAGTTAGTTTACCCTTATAAATATTAAATCACATAAACAAAGTTCTATCTTCAGGCTAACTTCAATAGATTAAAAGCAAATTCAGAGCCAATTTAGAGACCTCTTGTGCTGTTTCATTACTTTCAGATATTTTAGGCCATAGTATAAAATATTTTTATTATAAAGTGAGCAGTGGCAGAGCTAAAAATATGCTACTATTCCTAACTTGTATTATGTACTATGGAAATTTGTTTCAATATTTTGCTCCAATAACTTCCACTGAAATATTTTGAGCTACAACTATAACTGACTTAAAACTCACCATATATTGAGCAAAACCAGTCGATGCTATGTGATGCTGCGTTTTTTCTTTACATATTTTCACAGTGTGTTTTTATGATTAGAGTGAGTTTAATATATTAGAATTGAATAATCCAATAGTAGAAAACCTTAGGATTAAAGCTGTGGAGCTGAAAAAAGATCAGTTGATAGATTGATTGACTCTGAAGAGTTGGATAGCAAATGTTTTCTGTTTCACAAAAGTTAGGGTTAGGAGAGATGGAGAGATTTCAGAGAAGGAGGAAGTTAAAGCATAATTGGATTCTTCTAACAAAGATATAACAAACAAAAAGAATAATTACTAAATAGAACTCCAGCAAAACAAAATAAATTCTATAAATTCAATAAGAAATTAATTCAAGGATAAGAACACTCTAATGCTTGGGCCCAGCACTTGAGAAACAGCTGAATTCTTTACTTTGATATGGAGACTTTGAAAAATCTTTTGGAGGGCATGGTTATATGGTACAGTCATCTAGAATTAAAAAGAATGCATGTGATCCTTTATTATTTGCTATAAAATATAAGTTCTGCTTGTAAAATAGCAACAGTAATAATTGACAAATGCAGTAAAATTCATATGTCATTCAAACATACATTAAAAATACCTGTTGGTTCACCAAAGTACCTTCTGAACACTGTTCCTTGGCCTGTCAGTATTTTGTTCATGATCTTGTCTAATTTCGTTAAATCTCCACTTTGCAGATGTAAAACATTAAGTCAAAATATATCTAGGTATTTAATATTTCATATATTCATCTAGATATGGGAGATGCACAGAAGCAGATCTGACAGGAGCAGTTTATTTGAGTAATATGAAGAAAATGTATGTTTTAAAATACGCTTTATATCTAATCTGCTTAGAAAATTTTAGAGTGGGCACTATTGGAAAAATATATTTTTAGTAGGGAGGTTATACTTGTTAATGAGTCTGTACTTAAAAAATAACTTTGTAATGGTACTTACTATGTGGAAACCCCATTCCCCCCCCCAACAAAAACCCCCAACTAAAACAAAACCCCAACTAAAACAAAACCCAGCCATTAAAACCATAATAACTCTGTTTACTTTTTAGATGACCTGGTAGCCACAACGCATACCAGAAAATATAAGAAAAGGTATTTTTATATTTTAAAGGCATTCTAAGTCTAATGTAATCTCTAGAAATCTGCCAAATGTGATTACTTTATGTCTCTCTTTTTTCTAAAGTTCGCACATTCAAATTTTCTGCCTAAATCAACGGAACACTGATATCTTCAGTTCCCTGACTGAGTCTTTAAAGGAAAGGCTATTGCAGCTACAAAGGCAATGGTACTTAAAGCTCCACTGGAAAGTATTAACTTGTTTTTATTTCCACCTTATTCACAGTGTAAACTCTGAAGCCCCACTTTTTAAATGCCTTCTTATCTGAAGCCCCACTTTTTAAATCCTCATCAAATCTGATGTTGCATTTATTATTTATGTAGTCAAACCAGTATTTGTGATGAAAACAAAAATTTAATGTCAGATCTAAGTAACAACATTCCACAAAATATCACTTAAATGTAACACCAAGCAAAAGAATACTGAAAAGCAGAATTAACCATAAGAAGTGTGGTTATCATTCAGTAATGAACTAATGATTAGAGAGTTTCCAGGGTTTCCACATTTCCTGTCTCTTCCAAGTTCTTGAAACTGAATGAGCAGAGGATGTCTTTTGGCCTATGATATACCTAGGGGTGAAGATTGCATACCCTTGAAAGTGAAGTTCTGAATTATTGTTTATTTAGAGATTCAGAGAGTAGCTGGGTTCACACAGCTTTATTGAATGGACAATCCATTCTACATTTCTCTAAGGGACTGAGGGAATAAATAAACAGAATGAAAATAGAAATCTTCCTAAAGCACAGCAAAGAATTTCTGGGAAATGGAAATATTAGTACACTCATTTACTAGCTTGATTCATATTTTACAATACTACAGTAGCTTAACTTTCACCTGTGTGAAATTCACTGCACTCCTGCATCAGTAATTCATTATATGGGACTTAACATTTTAAGTATATACCAGCTTTAAGTATATGCCAAATTTAAGTATATACCAACAAATGTGTTAAAAATCTGCTCCCTAGGAGGACCTTGTGTGATGTTTCCACAGTACACTTGTCAATGATTGTTTCACCTGCTATTGCTTTCCAAGCAAGTGGCTGAGTTTACCATAGACCAAAATCTTAGCAAATGGAGAAAGACCGTATGACACATGTACAGACCTAGATATTCAGCCACATGTCTGCAAAATCTGCAGTTACTTTCCAGTACATCTTCCTTGATTTCCAGTACTGCTACTTAAATATCCTACTTGGATAATGACAGCATACTTTTTTTTCTATGTTATTATTACTGCAGTTGATATTATTTCTTACCTCTAACATATATTATATTGTTTTACTTATAAAGGGAGGTGAAAGAAACAGTGGAATATCTTTTCCTCTGAGTCTCATGCAAATGATTCATTTGATTCTATACAAATTTATCTTACCCTTTATTAATACATACTGGTTTATTCTTCACGTGAATTTTACATCCATCATTGTGATCATATTCCTTTGGGAGGTTATTGTTTTTCTTCTCCCACTCCTTGATTTTACATGTCCTCTAGCTCTAATTTTTGAATGCTTCTCTTAGGAGAAGGTTGTGTTGTATCATCAGTATTCACTTTGCAAGTACTGTTTTCTGCTTTATTAGACATGCAGCATCTCAAAAAGGGCGTACATAGTACATAGAAAAGTTGAAAGTTTTACTATGCCTTGCACACAATTTCATGACTTTTTCTCTACCTTTCCTCATGATCAATTAATACTGAGGAGTGCTCTCAAATTAAGGGATCTCAAAAAGAGTGTTCAACTATGTATTCAGTATAAGGAAGATACTTACTTTCCTTTCTGAAGCAACCCTAATTAAATAGTACCTAACACAGAAAAAAAAAATTAGTTTCAAAATATATGCTATCAAATAAAAATTACCTGTATTGCTTTGGCTGTAAAAATCAGTCTTATTGCATCCTTTTAGTTTTATATTCATTGGAAACCTGGCACTTGAAAAAAATGTGTCATTTTTTTAATATCAGTTCTATTTTACAATGGAATGATAATTAAAAACATTTAGAACAGAACTAGAAGGTGAACTATACTCATAAGAGGAAGTAAACACTAATTTATCTATAATGAAAAGAAAGTCTTGTACAAGACTGCAGTAGAAAAACAAGAAACCAAAAAACAATCAAAATACTGGACCCATAGAACTCATCAGGGGTAGTAAAAATCAAGTGATTTTTCTGCAGCTCAAAACT
Organism: Promerops cafer; assembly: GCA_013398275.1. NCBI lineage: Eukaryota > Metazoa > Chordata > Aves > Passeriformes > Nectariniidae > Promerops > Promerops cafer. The sequence goes on along the minus strand of VZSE01004120.1, from coordinate 295,888 downwards.
ATACTGACCTGAATTTTTCTGCTGATGTAATTTATTCATTTTTGTTTTGCCTGTTAGAGACGAATGCTTGTCTCTCTATGTAGCCCTAGAGCCAAAAAGAATGCACAGCTCATGTAATACAGTAAGTGCTATCTCCAGTCAGGAAGATCCTCCTGTGATATTTAAGTGCCAAAAAAAGATGATCTGCAAAGTGAAGACAAGTACATAGAATTCCTGAGTATCTGAAACTGCCAACAGGACAAATTGTTTTTATAGTAAGTGCCTAAGAAATGCATTAGTACCACTTCCACTTGAAAGCCAAAATGAATGCAACATAAGAGCAAAACAGCACAATCTGTTGTAAAGCAAGCCCGTGGCAGACAATGACATTGTTGGCACATGCAGCATAAAGGAGGAAATGGAGAAAGGTTGTCCTGGGTGTAGAGATAATTAATTCAGTACTATTAAACTGAGCTGCATCTGCAGCTTGGTTTAGTTTTACAAACAGACACACAGAGAGCCATCGAATCCTGCAAGCTGCACAGCAGGAGCCCAAGACTGTATATTTTGAGCTTCTACCCTATCCCTTATGCAACATATTTTCAAATGAATTAATGTCAGAATGCAACAAATGCATTCAGCTTCACAGGATAAATACCTTTGCTTGATTGATGTCTCTGGTAATGAGTTCAGTCCAGAAATGAATAATGCTAAACAATGAGAAAACCTCCTGTTTGTATTTGGTTTATGTTCCATCTAACCTTCACAGTGATTTTATCTATGAATTATCATTTACAGTAATCCTGATATTTAACAATTAAAAGTGAAAATGTAAGGCATTATTTTTTGGATAACTTTCAAATATTTTCAGTTTTAACTGTCTGAAAAAAAAGGCCACGGTCAAAGTTCTCTCTATTTGCTTATGTATCTTTTTGCAAAGGTCCTAGATCACTTGGATATATATCTTTTATATAAATTCAATTATCATCGATGCTTTTTCAACTGGTTTTGCTGACAGCTAAAAAGGATGCAATATTATGTGTGTTTGGGTATCTTCAAAACTAAGAGAGTAAGAAAATTCAAGTTCCACTCAGTAGGTTTTTTTGCATTAAATTAAAAAAATCTATTGAAAGATCAGACCTTTTAGACGGTTTAATTTGTTTGTTTTCTCATTACAAGTTTATTACCCAACAGAGTTGGTTAAGAATTGGAAATCAGATTACAGACTGCTTCCTCTGTGACTAATAACTTTGCATTCCTAGTAAAAAAAAAAAAAAAAATTCAAAATAATCTGGAAGTAGTTTTCTTTTAAATTTTCTCCTTTATAATTTGATCAATATTGTTAATATGTCCACTAATGTTTGTGCTAACTTTTTAATTATATTAACAAATTTGGTGTTTCTCTGAGCTTATAGCAAAGTTCTTGCTCTGTTCATCAGAGCTAATTATGTAATCTATGCATATTCTTATGGAAGGTCTTTCACAATATTCAACAGATGGTTCAGAATTTGAAAAAGAATGATAAAGGAAGCAATAGACAGACTCTTTCACTGCCATAGAGATAAAATATTGTATAACCATTCAATAAAAACATGGTAAAACTTTTCAGTGTATCTCCATCTATATCTATATATCAAGAGCAAATTGACAGGTCATGTTGAACTTCTCATCCACTAATACCTCCACGTCTTTCTCCTCAGGGTTGCTCTTGATTTCTTCTTCACCCAGCCATTACTTGTACTTGAGATTGCCCTGGCCCAGTGCAGGACCTTGCACTTGGCCTTCTTGAAATGCATGAAATGTGCACAAGCTCACCTCTCAAACCTGTCAAGGTTCCTCTGGACAACATACCCCTTCCCTCCAGTATGCTGACTGCACCAGACAGCTTGGTGTTGTTGAGCACTGAGAGAGCACTCAATCCCACAGTCCACATCACTAACAAAAACCTTAAACAGCACCAGCCCCAACACTGACTCCTGAGGAATACCACCCATGCCTGGTCTCTACTTGGACATCAAGCCATCAACTGCAAGTCTTTGAGTGCATCCATCCAACCAGTTCCTTATTCACCACGTATTCCATCTGTCAAATCCATGTTTCCAGTTTAGAGACAAGGTTGTCATGTGAGACAGTGTTAAATGCTCTGCACAAGTCTGGATGGATTACATCAGTTGTTCTTCCCATATTCATAAATGCCTTAATCATGTCATAGAAGACCACCAAATTCATCAGGCACAATTTGCCCTTAGTGAAGCCATCTTGACTGTCATCAATCACCTCCTTATTTTACACATGCCTTAACCATACTTTCCAGGAGGATCTGCTTCATTATCCTTCCAGGCATGGAGATGAGACTGGCATTTGTAGTTCCCTTCACTGGAGCAGCAAAATTTCTCAAATATGATAGATATCAGCATAGCCACTTCATCTGCCTGCTGCCTCAGCACCCACAGATGCATCTCATCAGGTTCTATGGGTTTTTGCACCTTTAGGTTCCTTAGGTGTTCCCAAACTCAGTCTTCTCCTACAGTGGGAGATTCTTCATTCTCCCATCCCTGACTTTATGTCCTGTGGCTCAGGCAGCATGGCTGGGACATTTGCCATTGAAGACAAAGGCAGAAAACTCATTGGATAACTCAGTCTTCTTCATCTCCTGGGTAATCAGGTCTTCCATTTCCTTACAGAAGAGGTCCACATTTTCCCTAATCTTCCTTTTATCACCAAAATAGCTACAGATGCTTTTTTAATTGTCCTTCATGTTCATGGGTTGATGCAATTCCATCAAGCATTTGCATTCTGATCCCTGGCTGCTCAGTTAATCTCACTATATTCATCCCAGGTTATCTGTCCTTGATTCCACCCTCTGTACTCTTCATCTCTGTGTTTGAGTTTGACCTTGTTCATCCACACAGGCCTCCTGGTGTTTTTCCCTGACTTTGTCTTAGTTGGAATGCATTGCTCCTGAATGCATTGGGGAGCAGATCCTAGAATATTAGCCAGTAGATTGACTATAGGCCAATAGATATAACACACATATATATTGGTATACAGATACATTTATATAACAAAAGATATATTTACATAACGAAAGGTTTTAGCTGGGCATTGTTTCTCATATATTATGAAATATATATTCTTTCACATGTATCTACATATATATTCATAATTAAACTACTAACAAAACAATTTTTTTTAATCAATGTGTACTTTTTCATGGCTTCAAAGACAAAGGATTCTCAGAGTGTTATTCATTCTTCAAAACACTAGCATGTGCACTAAAAGATGTAGTCAGTCAATAGTGTGTGCAGGAGGTCTGTGCTGCAATTAGCATGTTTGCAGTACTAACTCCTTGATTTTGTTGCCTGTATGTTAGGAGGTGTTAAACTGAACCAGAACCAGAATACAGAGGTAAGGATAGTTTGCTCAAGGGTCTTCCTAGTTGTCTTGTCTGCCACCTAGTGTCAAGCTAGCTGTTCATTCTGATGCTGGAGGGGAGGGGGGGGTAATTTTTGTTTGTTAGTTATGAATCAGTTGGGGGTTCACATTGAAAAAACTTCCAAGATTCAAGATGACATTAAATGCAAAAAAAATATATTGGGCTTTGATCCAACATCTTCTGAAACTGATACTTAATATTACAAATGTAAATTTTGAAAGCATAAAAGGGAAAGGAGTTAAAATGCCCAGCAAATATGATTTTTAGGTTAATTTTTAAATGGAAATTTCAAAATTTAGGTGGAAAAGGGGGGCTTATAGGCATATGAAAATCTAAGTAGCCTAATTTTAAGGCTGATGAGCACTCATAAATCTCTTTAGCTTCACAAGATTTATGGAGAGCATATCTGTTTCAGAATAGGAGAAAATAATGGTCTGTGAGAAAGACCTACACTGGGAGTTCTTATTTAGTAGCTTCTTATTTTATTTCATGCCTAATCTGATCTGGTTACTTTTAAAGATGCATTTTAACTGTTGCACAGTGATTAAAATATCTCTTTCTTGCTTAATGCAAAAGTGTCAAGGAGGCCTTGATGGGTCTGGTCCCTATTCTTGTTACAAACATCCATCCTTCGTACTTTTATATACATAATCTGATCTCACCTGTCAACTAATTAGGAAGAGTTTTATATGTTGATCAACTCACAGCCTAGGCACTGAGCTGTGCAATGTCTAAGCTTCTGCCAGTTTTAAAGGAAAAAGGATATTTTTCTCTTTTCTCTTAAAGCTTGTATTTTCTGCCTTTCTCTTGTCCCACTCTAGTCTATAGAAAACTTTCTTGAAAACTTGTATTTTGGGAAGTTCTGAAAAGCTGGGGAAAGAGCAGTATCTGTTGTCAGAAATAGCCTGAGTGTTCAGATGCAATGTCTAAAGGATTCTCTCTTCATCTGCAGCAGGCAGCTGCAGAAATTGATCTTGGTCTGACAGACGGTGCCCAATACAGAAAGCTAGATACATTTCTTTGGCCAAAGATGGATGTCCCTTGGTTTGCATATACCAAAAAAGCAACCAACCATTTCCTGTTTTTCAAGTCATTCTAGTAACTTCGTGAAGAGATAAATTGAAAGTTAATCTTTTGTTGTGATCCCTGACCAAGCTATCCAAAACTTCATTCAGACTTTTGTGAAAGCATCCTTTTCAAAAGACTGGACTTCCACTGGTTATTTTTGGGTCAAAAGAACAAACTTTGATTTCACTTCCAATATATACCTCTTATGTTTCCAAACAGAATCAGCCGACCTCAGGACTTGGCACCTGTAAGGCTGCAGACAATGCGAGTATCTCAAAATTAGAATGTGCATATTTCTGAAAACAAAATGTAATTTATTTGCATACAGAAGCTATATTCACTGACATGAAAAAGAAAAACAAAATGTGCATACTCTCCTGCCTATGCTTGGCATTTCCTTCACACCTAGATAAAGACACAGGTAGCCCTGCCTCCATTTTTGTCTGCTGTTAGACCCAATTTCTTGCTATGTTTCTCAGCCATATCTGTCATCCATCTGACTGATGCAGACTAGTCATTGACAACTCTTCCATGTCCCATCCTGCAGGATAGAACTGCTACCTAAGTGAGCCTTTTGGTTTGGGTGGAATTTTTAACTGCTATTAAAGTGATTAAGTCATAGGGTGAGTTTTCCACTTGTTACAGTGGCTTATGTGTGCAGATGATTGTCAATCTACTCCTTAGTCAAACCTTATAATGCTTTATGTACTTCCATTATTTTCCATATTATGTGTAAAATGTCATAGGAAAAACAATTGATGGTACAATAAAATATTATTTACCATCGACAAGTGTGTGCTGACTGCTGATAAAATTAACAACTGACAGCAACGTTCCTGAGCTAAAATATTACATAATTGATTCTATTTTATTCAAAAGTTTCTCTCAAGAAAGAGAAAAACAACATGAGTTGGAGTAATACATTAATCTCAACTGTAGTTAAAGAGTGATGGTTCAATATAACCAGAAGATAGTTTTACATATGGATACATGTTCAAAAAAAATTAAAATAGTTAAACTGGTGTGGTGGAAATAAATATTATTTTGACATTCTCTAAGCATGAAACATTGCCTTGCCAACAAGATAAGATACAGATCCGAACAATTTCCCTCTTGAAGGGAATTCCTCTTTTAGAAGATTTTATTGCTATCTGACTTGAATAAAATAAATTAAAATATTCAGTAAAAAGCAGAGGATATAGATATTTCATATTTAAAAGTAAATTAACCATAATACTGAAATAGTTTAAAAAGATCGTGTTCTACTACAGTCTTATTTTTTCCTCTTACTTGACACTAATTACAATAGCTATTGACCAGTAATAACTGGCACTAACAAGAAAGTAAAAAGCAAGAATGAGATAAAGATTAAAATAATTTCTATTGAGTTGAAATGCAGGCAAAGCAGTTATCTGTGTATTTTTTCCCAGGACTATTTACTTGTATAATGAGAGAGTGACTTTTCCTATCCAAATTATAATAGTACTACATTTTTCCAAATTTTAAAATCAAATTCTTCTCAATGAGGAAATAAGTACACCTCCTAACTGAATGCATACAGCGTACATGTGTTTTAGAGTTCTCCTTCNCCTTTCCCCTTTTCCCTTTCCCCTTTCCCCTTTCCCCTTTCCCCTTTCCCTCTTCCCCTTCCTCTTCCCCTTTCCCACTAATAAAAGGAAATTAATATAGGAGAAGGAAATGCATTCATGCTGTTTTAATGATTTGCCTTTAACCCAAGAAAGAAAGAAAATTCAAAGATAAGGCTCCCAATTAATCTTTAACTTGTAACATAAAAGCACTGATTTCAAGCCTTAACAACATTGCAATTATGAAGGCACAGGGGGAATGTACTGTGGACATAGTCAAAGTTTTAATCCTAAATATGTCTGGCTCTTGTGAATTTCTCATAGCTTTAAAATTTAACATCATTTCTCTGTGTGTTATAAACATATGTGTTCTTGACCCACTTCATAAAACAACCACAAGTGAAATACGATTTCCATTAATCATTCAAGAGCTTTGCAAGAAGATTGCATCTCAAGAGATGACTTTTTCGCTGAAGTTTACACTATTCAGCTTGGTTTCATTATTTTTTACATATGTTGAGTTGCAGCTGCTTGCTGTTCAGAGCATTGGTTTTAGAATTTGTTCCCATCCTTTCCATCCAAATGCACACATTGTCACTTAATATCATGAAGAGAAAAATTAATTTCTATGTAATTATAGTTTTGTCCTGACAACTACAAAAAATTCGTTGTAAACTAATACCTTGCAAATGAAATTCTATTTTCATCCTTTAATCACTATGTAATGAGACTACGAAGGAGGTTTGTACTGTGTTGAAATAGTAAATAGATGTAACAATAATTTTTCACACTTTTCACCAGATTTTTTTACTAATTTTTTAATGGGAATGTGGATCCACACTAGTGGCTCTCCTTGCAAGACTAAAACTTAAGTTTATTATGTATTTGCAGAAATTACTTTTTCTATCCATAATATAATGTCATGTTATGTTGGAAATACTCTGTGACTGTTATTGGCACTAGTAAGACAGTATCATTTAAACAATCATAATAAATTAATCCTTTAAATCATGTATCTGTATATTAGACACTGAAATTTATCATTGCTGCACCATACTTCCTTCATGGATCTAGCTCTAAAATCCAGTACTCATGAGGAGCATACTTAATCCAGTGTTGAGCATTTTAAAATCCGTACTTTCTGTTTACTTGTCTGTGCAATAAATAGTATAAGGAGACTGAAAAATATCCATAGTTGCATATTTGTGCTCACCCTTATGAATTTGCACAATCCTTGATGCCTCAATATTTCTCAGACAAGGAAGATATCCTTGATTCACATACAGAGCAGTAATTTTGGTTTTTTACATAATAGAAAACTAGGTAATAATCTACGCTTGTAAGAGCAGAAAAAATTAAATTCTGTATGAAAGATACAAATTGTCAGGCATAAGTCTTCGCTACTGTGCTTGAACTAGGGAAGCTCAGTGCCTTCAGAGGGGTCTCTGGAATGATATATATTACAATATTAGTTTATTACATTTCATAAGAAGTCCTTTTCAAAACTGACAGGATTGCTAGGGTTATCCAGCATTGATGATTGTAGCTACTTCCTGGCTTAAGATATTTTATGATACTTATTAGTCTGCTAAATATTACATTTTGATCCAAAATTTTGTTAGGAAATAAAGGGAGGCAAGTTTTGTGGGGGTTTTTTTGTGGAGTTTTGGGTGTTTTTTTTTTTTGTTTTGTTTTGTTTTGGGTCTGGGTTTGGTTTGGTTTTCTGTTTTTTTTTAAAATAATAATTATCTATTTGTTGTGCCAAACAATTAGCTCAGTTGATGGTCATCCCCCTTGTTGAGAGAGCTCAGGTGTGGTGTTCACTCAGACAAAAGTTTCTTTCTGTACACACACCAGCAAGGATGTGGTGACCCAGCTGGAGCAATTAGAAGGGCATGCAAGGATCCAGCTCAGGCTGCGGGGAGTGCCGGTCTGGCACTGCTCTCGGGGCAGCAGAGATCAGCTGTGTCAGACACGTCAGGCCAGCAGCGTGCCCAGCCTAGTGGCAGAGATGAGAGATGAAGTGGAAAGACTAAGAGCTACTAGGGACCCTGAGGAAGAGATTTTCTGGAGGAACTGCACTCTACCATACCTCAGACAAATGCACCCACCATCCACTTCACAAGAAGCAATGGTTGTCCCACCCTCTCACCACCAGGCAAAAGAAGGGGGCCTTAGAAATAGAGCAGAGGGAATGGAAGCAGTTTCTGATTGGGCCGGCAGGAAAATCCCCTGCAAGGGAGGCAAAAGGTCTGTGTGAATAAACAAGGGACTGCTGTCATTACTCAAGTATAAGCAGGAAATATACAGAAGATGAAAGCAGAGTCAGGCCATTGGAAATTTGGCAGGAGGCTTTAGGCAAAGATATAGATCTAAAAACAAATTCTGCCAAGTCTGGAAAAGTCCTAAGCATGCAAGAATCACTCTTCATACTGCTGAGTACGTGATAGTGTTTACCTAATAAGTTTCTTACTATTTTTCTCTTCAACAAATCTGCACTTATCACAGTTCCAAGTGTGATCAGGCTGTGCATACACCAAAATATGCAGGAAATTAACATCCAGCTCAGAGGTAGAAGAGAACAGGGGGATTTTTCCTGCTCTCATCTGCTCTGGATTAAGCCCCAGTACTTGAATCGGCTTCTCCTGTACCATCCACATCACTGATAAAAAGAAATTATGAAAGATTAACACCTTTGATTCAAATATGTGGGGGATTTGGCCTGGAGAAGACATTAGACTCCTAGAAAGCCTTAGAGAATTATTAAAATAAAGTCAGAAACAAATGACACAGAATTCACAGTAAGTTGACCCCTTGCTGGCCAACAGCAAAATCCACATCCAGTTGCCCTCCAACTTTTCCACCTTAGCAGGATTCAGGAGAGAATCAGAAGGGAAAAAAATTACAAAAACCTCATGGATCATGATAAAAACAATTTAATAATTGAAGGAAAGAAAGACGCACACACAAGTGGTTTAAAGGCATTTACCACCTCCCATCAGCTGATCAATTCCCAGACAGTCCTTCAGCTATCTTTGAAAAACTACTCCCCCACAAGGCAGTTTTATTGCTGAGCACAATGTCATATGCCATCAATATTCCTTTGGTTAGCTGGGGTCAGCTGCCCTGGTTTTGTCCTTTCCCAGCCTCTTGCCCGCCTCTCTGGGCAGGGCTGAGTGGAAAACAGAGAGGCTCTTGACATTCCATAAGGACTAATCAGCAATTGCTAAAACATTGGTGTATTAATCAACACAGTTTTAGACAAAAAAGTAAAACACAGCACCATAAAGGACACTATGAAAGAAATTGACTTAATCCTAACCTGACGTAGGAGAGAATTGTACTGGTCTGACTGGAAACTGCTAAGTAGGAAAACCAGAATCAGGGAACAGAGACTATAATGCATTGAACAAGGACACTCTTCAATTAGCAGCCTGAATTTAGCTCACTTTTGTCGCTCAAGTGAATGATTAAAACAATTATTTACTGCAGACCAATTATTTTTATTTTTCTTTTTCTTTTTTTACACAAAGAGAATTATTTATTTGTTTCTTGGATTTTCTGAATTAATTGAGTGTTTCACAATTATATTTTAACTAATTCACAATATCTATATGAGGAAATGAAAAATTAGGAATAGATGTCAGATAACGAAAAGAAACACAATATTTAAGAAATATCTATAAATTTTGGGTAATCAAATTTGAAATTAATTGCATGAATTTCAGAGTGCTTTGTATTATCTCATACTTCACATGTTCCAAACAGATCTCATTTCAGTTTCAGTTGAGACTCCTCAGCAGTTCATATTTCAAGATTTCCAGTTATGCTGTTACTAAAAAAATCAGTTTAAGCTACGTTCCTAGGACAATTAAAGAAATACCATGTCAAAGACAAAAGATGTAATTCCAGTAGTCTAAGAAAATATCTGCTTTTTTTCTCCTCATTTTTGATATTTTGAAATGAAATAATCCAGCTTCATTTTAAAATATAAAACATGAGATATGTGAAGGTAAAACTTATGAATGCCCCATGGATGAACACTCAGTCCCAAAGCATAAGGGATGCTGCAATGGTTTGTCTTTTTGAAGTAGAGAGACTCAAACAGTGCCCCATGGTCCAAGACCTTTTGTCTTTGGAGCTGAAAAGAATAAGAGCTGCCCTGCTGAGTGACAATGTAAGAACATGGCACAATTGGCCTGGCCAAGATGTTCCCATGAAGGCTATAAAGTGCTGCCAAAAACAGTAGCCACACTGTCTTGTGCTATAGGCACAACCTCACAACGTTGGGGGTTTTTTCACATTCAAAAAAATATGAGTCCCTGAATTAGTGTCTTTCTTCTTCTCTAATCAGTGTCATGTTTTTGTATGTTACTAATGGTACTATCAGTGAAGCTGTGCAATGGTACTAATAGAAAAATATAAGTTTTATTCTGGAGTAACATTACTATAAAACTGAACATTAGTACATAGTGAACATAATTTCTACCTCTCATTTTGATTTGCATCTTTCAAAGAATGATTGTTCAGGTAAGAGGAATTATTTGTATTAAACCTCAAATTCACTTTTCTTGATATTATCAGCTAAGCCTTTGAAAGAACATTAAAAGCACCTGTATTTTAAATTGCAGCTGATAAAACAGCAAAGCTCTTGCTGAAGATAATGACCTAAAAAGGGATAACATCACAGTAGAATCAAATAGTGCCATTCAATTTTCTGTTCTGCCATAAAGAAATGTGCCGTTATTTCTTGTTTTAAGATTATGAAGAACAATGCTCAGGTAATACTCACTTTTCTTGGAAAGATTTTTATGCATAGAATTAGATAAACAAAATGCTATTTCTAAGGCTGCTGAAAACCTATCGAACACAACAAACTCTTTATGTCTTTTCAAAAAGTCAGACAGTAAGCTTTCTCACACTATAAGCATGTCAGTGTGTAATTCATCTTCCTAAACTCTAGCCATAAGTAGAGGTCTCATTGAGTTTTAAGATGACTGAAAGAAGAAAGAAATTGTCCAGGGTTGTCAGCACTAGAAAAGCAGAAAATAGGACAAATGTACAATTTATTGAAAGCAATTTATTCATAACAAACAGAAAGGTAGCCAGCTACTTTGAACTCTAACTGGTTCAAGGGAAGTAGTGATTTTGAAAGTCTATACCTTTAGACAGTAAATGTAATCCTTTTCAATACTTAGAGAGCAGTTGTATACTCTATTTATAAAAGATGAACTTATTAATATTTAAAGAAGAAAAACAAAGGAAAAAATCAAGTAAATTCCCTATGAAATTGTTCAGTGTGTGTATACCATCCATGTAGACGGTGTACCTGAATATAAGATGTTCCTTTACACTTATATATGAAGCATAATAGCAAAATGTCACTAGAGAATATAAAAAAGAGAAGGAAAGCCCAGACTTCAGCTTTAACTGATGCGATGATTTTTTTTTCTTATGCTAAAAAACAAATAAAGATACAAATTGTGTCCTTTTTCTTTCTTGTTCCATGGAGAACTGATAACCAGGAATGTTGGAGCAATTTTCTTTTGCTCACTACAGATTAGTGCTGACTGAAATACTGACTGCTGAGGGGAAAAAATTATTCAAATTTCATGGAGCTTTTGTCAACTAAAATGCACTTAGTGTCTGGTATTGCAGAATACTTGTAGAATACTGAAATATTTCCTGTCATTTTAAAGAAAATTAAGAAATTATTTGTTATGTTATCATTAAAGTCTTTATCCTGTGGTGAGGAAACTTGAAAAGATCATTGTTCTCAAAATTCAAGCTCAAATTAGTTTCAAAAGGAAATAAAGTAAGAACAAAGAAAAATTAAAAAGATGCTAGAGGTCAAGATGACTGTTTTAAACTGATAGATCTAAATTTTGGTGAAGACGGGGTGACATTTCTGAAAATCCCCATCACACCTGTTTAACTTCAAAACCCCTCCATTGTGTAACACACTATATCTAAAAGAGGTGTCTGGTTTTTCCATTAGGCAATTCTTTCTGCTCAGGATTTAATCTGTCTCAGCTTCTTCTAAGATGGACCATGGCTTTTTCAAAGAAGTACCAGTGCTTTTTTGCCTATTGCCTAATAGTTCATATTACAGCACCTTCCTAGGAATTTGGAGAGATGTGTTCTGTGTCTGCTTTAACAGTAGCGGAATTAAATTTATGTCTTAAGACAATACTGAAAGGGCTGAAAGGGCAAGAAACCTGACACTTCAAGAAGGAGCTAGGCTCCTGTCTTGGGAGGATTAAAACTGAAAAAAATAAGCCTATATGCTATTAATTGTAATACATATTTGTATTTTATTAGGTCAACAACGGGAAAAAAGAAAGGAACTATTTGCTAAGATCCTTTTTAGCCATTTAGAGTCTAATAGCCTCTGTTTCTTTCCGTACCTGTTTCTTTCATGTTTATTTATAGTTCAGTAGAGATGAAAAGGTGGCTTCCAAGAATTTAGAAGAAAATTTTTTTCTGCCTCAAGATGATTAAAATGAAAAAAGGAAACTTTCAGATTTCTCTGAAAAATGCTAAAAGCAAACAGTGGTTGTGAAGAAGCTGAACAGTGCTAGAAGCTAAGATCAGTATCATGGCCATTTTTTCAGAATGCCCTTATAGATCTCAGTGTTTATTTTGCTGTGCCCTAGTCAGGTAGAGACATAAGTATGAAATAGATAATTATCTCCCAAACTAAATACCACTAAAATGTGTGAAAGCAGCAAAGATGTCAACTAATCCTTTAGATGCCTACAAAGTTAGGCTGTAAAACAATACAGGCATAGGGAACAGCTGTTTAGAAATTAGGTAGGACTCCAGGTCTCCTTGATAAAATTTCAGCAGAACAAACACCATTCAGAAATTCATTGACTTGTTTCAAAGATATTTTTAGAACCAAGCAAGTAATTTGGAGCAGGAGGTAAGGTTATCTTTCAGATCAAGTATATCTAAATCGTATTCTGCAGTGAAAAGTTAGGCATACAAGAACAGAGGGAAAGATGGAATAATGCAGTCCTAGGAAAAAAGGAGAATGATTTTATGCATATTTAAATAGATTTTGGATAGCTACTTTTTCATCAGCCTATGACTATACTATGACTGAATTTTTGTAATTCTTTCATCTTTTGTTTGATTAAAAAATAGCACTAATGCATAAGGCAATGGAAAATGGGCCATAGTCGTCAATCACTTATATTTAATTGAGTTAGGCAACAGAATGAAAGACAAAACTTTAAAAGTATAAAACACGTTATTAAGTCTACCAAATAACAGTCTTATTCAATATGTATGTATCTGAGCAATAAGTTTAAAAATTGTTGCAATTTTATACCATTTTTGAGTGTATTTGAGGGGTCATTGCACTCATAAATGGAGACATTCTCCAAAGTTACCGAGTACTAGTATATTCCAATATTCCTTAAGCATGATCTTTGTTAAAATCTATGTAGGATAGTCATGTTTTGATGGGCCTTATCCAACTCTGATTATTGGTAGTATTCTTCCTTTGCAAAAATCAATCACCTGTTTAAAAATTCCCAAATGCTAGAATGTCAGAAAATGAAAAATTATGGAATCTAAACTATTCTCAGCTAAGGTATAAATCTTTATTACTTGTTAGTAAATACCTGACAAATGCCCCCATCTCCCAATATGTAAACATGTCCAAAGTTCAGTATAGTAGCTTTTTAGGAGATTGTTTTGGATGGAATCTAAAAGATACAGATTTTTGTAATAAATCTGGGATTACAGCACAAGCTTAAAACCAACCTGTGTATACGCAGCACCCTTACAAAGGAGGAATGGGATCATGACTCCACCATGATCAGCTTCTTCCCTACTTCTGCTTTACAGTTTGTTTTGCTCTGTGCTAATAATATCTTTCTGTGTCTGCCTGCTCTCAGGTAAATGAGCAAGATCAGTAGTCTGTTTAGAGGAAAATGGTTTTGTGTGTTCCCTTGTTTCTTGCATTGGCACACAATAAATTAAACTGGCCTGAATTTAAGGGTTTGCCTTTTCTGTGAGTGGCGACATTAGTATTACATATTACATGTCTTCATTAACCCCTGTTATTATGAAAAAGTTTAAATATATCTTTCATACTTTACAAGAAAGATGTATGGAATTTGCTGAGAACACTTAATGAACAATAATGAACTGAGGTTGTATGCTGCTTACCTGTATGAATAAGGAAAAGCAAATAAAGGAGATAACCTTTCTCCCTTTTCTTTTTCTGGAGTCTGCAGTATAAGAAGAGGGCAAAAGTTATGGAGAAAAGTTATTTTGTTCATTAGACCAACTGATAAAGTCGGCAAGGAAAAAGAATCTTTTTTTTCCCCTCGAAAGCCTTTCTTCAGAGATAAATAAGCGTGGAAACCTCTTTCCTTGAATTGCTGGCTAGGGAGTAAAGAATGTGAAGTGTTCCTTCCATGCACCCTGTTTCTGCTACTGCACTCAAGACAGCAAGGTGTAAAAGTTTCAAAGTCACTTTCCCCCATTAAAATTACACTGTGGTATTGCAAATGCTAATGGCTAGCTGGTGCCTTGCAGGTAGAATCATCCTTTCTGTTGTGCTTCCACTAAACATTATGAGTTCTCTTGAGAATGGTGACCAAAGGACAATCAGTCTCAGCTCATGTCTTCCTCTCTGTTGTCTGCTTGCCCCAATGCCTGCTGTCTTGTCAAATTTAATTCAAGTCAAACAAGACAGAAGCAGGGGTTAGAGCCACTGAATGTTTATTTCAGTAATGAATAATAGCAAGCTTGTTTTATAAATGTATTTGATTCTTGCTCACAAGTAGAAACAGGTACACGCTGCCTACAAACTTTTCCAGGATCCACGTGCATTCAAGTTATCTTCAGAATCTTTTCAATGGGCTGTTCCAACATATTTTAAAAACAAATATTCTCAGGCAAAATATGGCTTTTAAAGTCCCGTGCAACACAGCACAGTCCAGTCTTACATAAGGAGTGATAATCACTGCCACAGCTTGGAGTAAATCATGTTTTAAGATTCTAAAAAATGTCAGTACAATTGTTCCAATTAAATTTCTGTTATGTATGGGAAATAAATCCTTTAATTCCCAAGAACCAATTTCACACCAAAATAAGCACAAATACTATTCTAGCATTTTTTTTAACTATACCCTCTGTTTGATTTTACCCCATTTGCTGTGTTATATCTAAATTTAGGGACATATCAGCTCTGTAGAATAAAAAGAAATAGAAAAGAAATCCTGAGATAATAATCAAATTAGTTTCCTTTACTGCTGAGAACCAGCAAAATACATAGGATAAAATGACATTGCTATAGCACAGGAATCTGAAAGGTCTAGAGTAATTTGTACTCTCTAATTATTATCAGAGTTTGCAGAAAGATACACCATGTCTTATAGATTATAGAAGAAATCTTCATGTTTTATCCTCTGATATAAAAGTAGGAAAGTTCAAACAGGTCCAAAATTCTATAAATAACAATACTGTATTACAGTGTTCTGAGAATGTGTCAAGTCTTGAAGAGCCAGATTGTGATCCTGGCTTTGTGCCCACACCAGGAATTATGAGGCTGTTCAGCATTCATACTGCCTACATTTGCTGCCTATATAACTGCTAGCAAGTATGGAAGCAAGGAGCTTCTGTAGAACCATTGGTTTACCCTCTTTGCAGGTGGAACTAGAAAATTGACCATAAATGGTATAGAACTCTCCAATCCATAGGAGTCCTGAAAAGTAATCCACTCTAATTACAGGACTGATACATACTGGCATATTTCTCTACCTGAAAAAGAGAGTGGGATAGAACACAGAACTCTGTGGCTTTGAGTCATAATGGGACTTTTTTTTAAGGCTTGTGCATTATCATTGTTGTTAGCCTATGAGTCAATGCTAATTTACTCCATGCACTATGGGCAAAGAACCCTCTCCCGACTCCTGGTATCGACAGTTCTATCTGTCACAACAAATGAAAGAGGAATGTTTAAGCACTAGATCTCGGTACATCTACACCTGCTTATTTGATAATCCTTTTCCTAGTTATGCTTTAGACTGCTCCAAATACCTCTTTTTAAGACAAGACCTGCACAGGCTTTTGGAGACAGTTTTCTTCATGAGCATATCTCAAAAGTGTATGCAGATAAAACTCGGTCAGATTTCCATCAGTTTTCCCTCCATGTATTTTACACAGTCCTTGAATATGGTCCTCACAAACTTATCACATAGGTGCTCATCACAAATCCACATCACACCTCAAAACTTCCAATAACAGGATCCTGTGAGTTTCTTCATATAAATTACTACTCTAGGAAGCTGTAAGATAGTTTTCACATTAGTTCTGGCATTTTAACCTGGGTGAAGATGGCCTTCAAGGTCTGACTAAAAGACAAAATCGAGCACTATGTAGTGTGGATCAGGTAAAGCTATGCAAGACTAGCTGTCTCTAACCAGGGTGGAAATGAGATAGTCCTTTTCACTTGACCTCAGAAACTCAGAAATCTCAGTTCTCAGAAACTCAGAAATCTCAGTTCTCAGAAACTCTCATTCCTTGACTCTTTTTTACATGGTACTGTGGGCATAGTCTCAAATTACTGTCCATTTACTGGCAATTACTATCTGTCTTCCCTCTGTTCTTTGTCTATTAACTTCTTGAGAAAAATATCATTAGTACAGCGCTGCCCTGAGAAAGCAATATGGTGAATGTGGGGATCCATAAATACAATCCATAATTTTAAAAAGTAGGCATTTACATCATTTTGGGATTTTTTAGACACTGTTTATCATATGCTTCTTCAAATGCAGTAACAGATGACTGTAACAACTTCTAGTGCTATTGTGAAGGCAGACCTCTTTTTTATGAGCTGAACACTCCAGTCGTCTTCCCACTCATTACATCCTACATGTTGTCAATCTTAGTTTCAAGAACTGTCAATCAGAAATGCAGTGGATGATATGTGCAGAATTTTTTAACAACACTAAGGTGGGCATTTCTTTGATTTTCCTTTATTCTCTTGATTGCAAAGTGCAGGATACGTCTTGCATACAAGCAAACACAAAAGTACATGGAAAACAGTATTTTGAAAAATGGAAACAGAACTTTGGTACCGTTACCCTTACAGCTAATCAAAGCCTTATTGTTAGTCCTGATTATTTCATACAGTGGTTCCAGATATTATAATACCTCTTTAAGCTTAAGGTTGCTGATTTAGTGAGAGCAATTATGAAACATTAAAAAAAGAAGGAAAATAAATGTCACAATAATTTGTTGAAGCACATTGTAACTTTTACAGTTCTATCAGTATGAGTGATCAAGATGCCAGGAGAAGAAGGAGAAGGAGAAGGAGAAGGAGAAGGAGAAGGAGAAGGAGAAGGAGAAGGAGAAGGAGAAGGAGAAGGAGAAGGAGAAGGAGAAGGAGAAGGAGAAGGAGAAGGAGAAGGAGAAGGAGAAGGAGAAGGAGAAGGAGAAGGAGAAGGAGAAGGAGAAGGAGAAGGAGAAGGAGAAGGAGAAGGAGAAGGAGAAGGAGAAGGAGAAGGAGAAGGAGAAGGAGAAGGAGAAGGAGAAGGAGAAGGAGAAGGAGAAGGAGAAGGAGAAGGAGAAGGAGAAGGAGAAGGAGAAGGAGAAGGAGAAGGAGAAGGAGAAGGAGAAGGAGAAGGAGAAGGAGAAGGAGAAGGAGAAGGAGAAGGAGAAGGAGAAGGAGAAGGAGAAGGAGAAGGAGAAGGAGAAGGAGAAGGAGAAGGAGAAGGAGAAGGAGAAGGAGAAGGAGAAGGAGAAGGAGAAGGAGAAGGAGAAGGAGAAGGAGAAGGAGAAGGAGAAGGAGAAGGAGAAGGAGAAGGAGAAGGAGAAGGAGAAGGAGAAGGAGAAGGAGAAGGAGAAGGAGAAGGAGAAGGAGAAGGAGAAGGAGAAGGAGAAGGAGAAGGAGAAGGAGAAGGAGAAGGAGAAGGAGAAGGAGAAGGAGAAGGAGAAGGAGAAGGAGAAGGAGAAGGAGAAGGAGAAGGAGAAGGAGAAGGAGAAGGAGAAAAAAGGAGGAAAGGGTGGCACAGGAGTGGAAATAAAGATGGTATTAAATGTGTGATTGACTCAATATGCGATTTTTTTATGTTTTAATACGAATACAATTACTGCTGCTATCCTTAAAGATGTACAGGTATCTCATATAACAATGTAAACTACAATAAAAATGCTATTCTTATGTAATTCACCTCTGGAATTTCTGTGAAAGTTTCTTTTTTTTTACTGTTTGAGGGAACATATTTTTGACAAATCTTTCAAAAAATGTCAAGAGACTTACCTGCTGCCATTGATATCAGAAAATGGCAGTTTCACTTATCCTTATAAAAGCCTCTGATGACATGTAATTTAAATAACCTGCCAGACTTGCTGAGCTGGTTTGTCTCTAAAGCATTAAGACTGACCAGTTGGTGATCTATTATGGTGTTATAGAATTGATACTGATATTATTTCAGCAGTAGTATATATAGAACAAAAAATCTTCAGTAGAGAATGAATGAATACAAAATTGCACACTCTATTCTGGTGCTAAAAAATATTTTCTTCCTGTCTTCACCAGTAGCTTAACTTTTTTCAGTGACAATTCATGATGGTTCAGTGGGTATTTCAGCAACATCACAAATTTCCAATTCAGACCTGAATGACTTCATGAATTTTGTGGGGTGACCAAGAAGTTAAACATTGATGGTAGTATTAAAGCTTTAAAAAGTACATACTTACACAGCTTGAAATACCAAAAGCCTTCATGTCTGACAAATGTTGCTCGTAATGAAAATATTTAGATACTCCTAACTGCAGAGACTATCAGATGTTGCTAAAATTACCACTGTTGCACAATGCTGAAGGCAAAATGAATGATTTTCAGTCACTTCTGTTTTCCAAAAAGCCTTATCAGCTCTAGCTTCTCATCTTTTTAAAACTCCTTTCTGGGTCTCAAAAAGTCCTGGTTTTCTATAGTGGAATATTATAATTTCTCTTCCAATCCTTGACCCACAGGATACCAGCAGAATTTACTAGTTTTCAATTTGTCTGACTGCTGTTTCCTGCAAGAACTCTTTGGACTATAATCTATTTTATGGCTAATTCTTAGATTTAACTCCCTATCTACTGGTATAACTGACAAAATGAAGGGAGCTATATAGCCTTCCAAACTCCTCACCCTATTAAGGGGTAAAGGAAATTAAGTACACAGAGAATGCAGATATGATACAGATGAGCTTTCACACACCAGATTTTTTGACACTTTTTTGGACTTCTTCAGCATTCTTATCCACAATTTGCATTTCAAAGTTTTAATTCCTTTATTTCTAGTAAGAAGCAGATACCTGTTCCCTGTCTAGGGAATGGTAGATGCAAAAATTCCCTGATTATATCTCTGTGTCCCTGTTCTCTGTATGTCGCACACAAAAAAAGACGGCCAATTCTAATACAGCTTCAGAATAGAAGGAAAATAATAGCTCATGTGACCAGAGTCACAAAATATGAGGTACTTAAAACATACTAAACTGTGGACTAGAGCTAATTTCTGAAAAATAGTTCAGAGGCTGGTACCTTTTTCATACCTGTTCTGAAGTGTTCCTGACCTTACTTCACCTTGGCTTTCTTACTTTTGAGAGATACTTAGAGATTTTTTAAAGACACCCTATGTAAGAGCTAGATTTTTAGTTCATGAGATGCCTGTGTATTGCAGTAAGGGAGACTTAAAGGAATATAAGAATATGCAAAATTAAGTGGATGTTGCACATTTAGCTCCTTCTCATTCTAGAAGGAAAGATGTAAGATGAAAGGGACCATCATCTGCCTGGAGCTGGTGAATCGAAGTATGAGTGAGAAATAAGACTTTAATTTGTTGTTGGTAGTTGCAAGTAACAATCCTCACAAATCTAGTGCCAGTGTGGAGCAGAGCTGATTGAGGCTTCCTAGAACCACACACATGACCCTGGTGTGCTTAAATAGGAGGAATTCTTGTTTTCATTTACTGAGTTGTGGCCCAACTTAGCACTAAATTAACAGATAAAAATGGCAATTTCTCTAATAAAAGTAAATAGAATAACTAGAAATATATTTAAAAGTACTCCAGAGTGGTGGTTTTTTACAGAAGAGAACTAAAAAGTTGCATATGAAATTTTTGCTCCATAAAATAAGAAAGAAAAAAAAAAAAAGAAGTAGCACTCTTGAAGGAGAAGAAAGAATAATTCTTAACTATCTGTCCAAATCCAATTGCAATACAGCCTGATTCTTCTTGACCCCTGAATTGCTTCCTGTTTGTATTTCCTTTAAAAACATGGCTGTAAAGATACTGAGTAAATATAGTGAGAGACAACAAGTTATTTTTCATTTAAAAAATCCAGTGGAAAAACATGTACTGAAAAAAATATTAAATCGTGCAGGTGACAACAAATTCAGCAATTCTATAAAAATTTCATATTTATATAATAATCTGTTAGCATAGGCAATTTTGAATCTTTACCAAATAATTAATCACAGTGTAGATTGTGAAAAGGATGTCTTAGAGATTTTACAGATATAGACTGTATGCCTTTCTGCATATTTTTCTCTCTGACAAAAGCATCAAGTAAAAGAAGGTTCTCCCAAATACTAAAATAGGATGTAGGAAAAAATTGGCAAAATGATGAAGTGCATACATGCCAGATGGCTGTGTTTCCATGTTCCAGTAAAAGGGTGTTATAATTCCATTCTTGACTGCAGTTCTTTACATAAAAGACACCAAAAATAGAATGTATTGCAAAACCATATTCAACCATGAGTATGAGTTTTAGAAGTCCCAGTACATAAAAGGAAATTACCGCTACATCACAAATTTTAAAAATATTTAACACCACTTTAAAATAAAAAGTTAAACACATGCCATGCAAAAAAAAAAATCTCTCTAAAGCTATCTAACAAAAAAAAACCAAAAAAACCAAAAAAACCCCAAATACTTAGTACAACTGAGTTTGAGCTTGCAGTCCTTTTTTGAGATGTTGGGTGTTTTGTTCAGTCATAGCAGTCTTAGCTCTTGAGACAACCTAGTCAGCAAAACAAAATTTTCCTTTTTAAACAGTGGCTTGTTGCCCTGTTTTGCACAGCAAATTACATAGAAATCCAGAAAAAGGTTCAACTAAACAAGAGATATTAAAACCTACATCTCAGACATACTTCCTATAGAGGCTATTCAGCCATGTATGCAGGTATTTCCTGACCTAAACAAGAGCATGCAATTTCTGTAGCATAGCAGACAAAACATTTTGCATATGGTGTGAATATTGAGATCATTTCATACCAGACACACTGAACTAAAAAAGAAATTTGAAAAGAGAGCAGTATGGAAGTTTAGCAGTTGGGTTCTTTCCTGCCTGTTCTCCTGGCCAGAGCCCTCTTTCTCTCTCTTAGACAGTGTAACAGAGATTTGGTATTCCAAAATAAGAGTTTCTCCATTTCAAACTATTGCTAATAGAGACATTATGAACTGTTGGAGTTTAATTTTAGCTTTAAAGTTTGCTTTGATTGTCCAATACAAATCTGACCATGAATACTTTATTCCAGTGTCTGAAAATTCATATTCTAATGTTAGGCATATTCTTTCAACAGTATTTTAAGAAAGTAGAGTTTGAAATAATAGGACTTTCCAAAACACAGAAATACTTCAGATTTGTTACAGACATACAATTTCTTATGGTTAAAGAACTCTAACAAGAAAGGTTTACGGTTTACAGTTGCATGTTCCCAAAAGTTGGTTTATTTTTTTTCTGTCTAATCTCTACAAAGTGAATGAGAAAAATATTTCTGTTTAAAAGATAACTATGAATTATATAACCCAAGATGAATACTGGTAAAATTTACCACTCTTACTGAGGATACTTTCACTGAAATAAAATTTCTTACAGAATTTTGGATAAGGGTAAGGTAAAGAGAGAAATACAATTTTCTAATATCTGGTTAAAGCTAGACAAAAGTAGGATTTGTGGATAAAAACTGTGAAAATATGTTAACTGGGAAGTTAAAAATACAGTAAAGATAATGGAAATAGTCACTTTTAAATTTATTATACACAGAAAGTGTGATCTTTGAAAATAAGGCCACCTTCTGTAAATAATAATTCACAATAGAAATAAATTGTAATTTAATTTTTCTGTGTTATTATTTCTTTGGTTTTCTGAGTTGCATTGAAAATTGAAAATTAAAGTATTTTGAGCATAAAATCTGAGTAAATACATGAGACATGAAAGACATTGACACCGAATATCTTCAAAAATGAGAAGGCACACACAAAAAAAAAAATAGTTACGGTGTTCATGTCTTTATGGAAGAATCTTTGCACAGTTAACTCAAGATATGAGAATGGTGTTTCAGGGTATGTCTCCTCAGGACATCGCTGCCATACAGATACAGTTGACAAGCCACATTGATCTAAGTCACCTTTGCATGCTGTCAAACAACTTAGCACTCCATTTCACTTCACTCTGCAGTTCATTGACAGTTCACACTGCTTGTATGTCAGTTTGCTCCTGGGCACTCTTTTGAACTGCCACAGCTAATTTTCTCTCAGGGAAACTTCAGGTGGGGATAATTTGTTCCAAAGTAAACCTATAGGCAGTAGGAATAAGACTGCAACAGGTTTGTCTCCACATGTGCACCACCACAGTCGGACACACACACACCTGCATGGTACACACACCTGCAGGGTGTACACATCTGCAGGGTACACACACCTGCAGGGTGTACACATCTGCATGGTACACACATCTGCATGGTACACACACCTGCAGGGTGTACACATCTGCAGGGTACACACACCTGCAGGGTGTACACATCTGCATGGTACACACACCTGCAGGGTACACACATCTGCAGGGTGCACACATCTGCAGGGTACACACATCTGCATGGTACACACATCTGCAGGGTATACACACCTGCATGGTACACACATCTGCATGGTACACACACCTGCAGGGTACACACATCTGCAGGGTACACACGTCTGCAGGGTACACACACCTGCATGGTACACACACCTGCATGGTACATACATCTGCAGGGTATACACATCTGCAGGGTACACACATCTGCAGGGTACACACACCTGCATGGTACACACATCTGCATGGTACACACATCTGCAGGGTACACACAGAGCCCTCCACTGCAAAGCCAGACCTTTGCTGCTCAACAGTTCTCACATCATACTGCCAGCCGTACAACACACACATTTGGTACAATTTTATACAATTACCACTTGTGGAATAAACAGGGTCTTAGCCTTCCTCAGGCACCCTAAGACCTTTGGGGATTGATGGTCACAGCAATGTAAATCACCAGCCATACCAGAAACAATACAGCTACAATTAGTGATGTACTTAGTCCAGACCAGAAATCCTCTTATGAGCTGTTCTATTGCACTGAATACACTCATGTTTAGAGTATCCACTCCTGTGCCTGAAGCAATACAGCAGGGTTCTTAGAAGAAGACAGAGGGCTTGCTGCATTCTAGCCTGCTCCATGCTGTGCACAAACACTGGTAGTTCCTCAAAACTAATATGTAAATTTGAAGATGTAGAAGTTCAATATTCATCCAGAGCATGCTCCCAGTGCAGATGCACTTGTTGGTAGATTGTTTAATTTTTTTCAGTTCAGAACATAAAAACTTCTCACTGTCAGTGTCATACATATAATATTGTATAACATTTCATTAAAACATATCTCAAAGTTGTTTACAAAGAAAGCTACTATCTTCCAAATACTAACAATACCATAAGAAAACCCTATTGGGTGCATGATGAGTTTTTCGTTCTCTAACTTATTTTCCTATTCACAGCGTAGGAAGCTGGAGGATGCAGACTGAAGAGTCTGAATACACAGTTCATTCACTGAATGAATTTTTTTAAAAAATCAGGGTGTATATTTAATATCCAGAGTCCACTGGGAATAAATGTACATGATAGTATGTTAAAGACATCATGATAGGACTAAATGAAGATTCTGCAACTATTTTCATGTATGAGTACTTAACTCTTAAATTATATCTTCTATTATTGTTTTATATTTACTTTTAGTGAACACATAACAAACTTGTTACCAATGTCCTTACTCAAATAGATATACCTGAACTAAAACCTCATTTTTATAATACAGGTTGTGTTTTTCATAGGAATAAGATAGTATCAGACTCAACACCACTATTTAAATTAGTGATTTAGTTTTAATTCCATTTTTTTCAGCATTTTTTCATATGAAAATGACAACAACCTGCAACTAGTTATACAACTAAAATACTGCCAAAATATTTTTAAAATAATTTGAGTACTTACCACATGATTTATCTCCTTCCCCTAGTTTATAGGTTAACTTTACAATACTTAGATAGTAAAAACAGATGAGGAGAGGACTACAAATCAAAAAATATTTCTGATAACGGGACTGAAACATTCTACTGTGGCAGGTTTTCTCTTTCCTTAGAGAGGGGGGGAAAAAAGGAAAACAAAAAAAAACCCAAACCAAACAAGAAATAATGGTGAGAAAGCAAACAGTAAAAATGTTTTAAAAATGTGGTTTCAGTCTTCATGGTTTTGACACAATGCTGGCTTTCTCCCAACATTTCTGCAGAAGTGTGCGGAGGCAGAATTCTCTGCACTGCTTCTAGGACATACACTTTCCTTTGCCAACTGCACTAGGGCTCAGTAGCACCCTCACACAGCCAACACATGATCAGTGTTTAAAATTTACTCTAAAAAGATTCAGTCACTAAATTCAAGGGAAATCAGTGCTCACATCTCTAAGATTTCACTCAAACCTACCTCAATTTAAATCATTGGCTCAGCAAATTCAGACATTTCCATTATTTTTAGAACATTAAGCCACTCCTTCCAGCAATGCTTGAAAGAGTCATTCCTTCCTTCCTTCCTTCCTTCCTTCCTTCCTTCCTTCCTTCCTTCCTTCCTTCCTTCCTTCCTTCCCTTTGAAATGAGTTTCTTTCACGATAAGAAGCATGCTGGAAAATTGCGAACAAAGAATTATTAAGATAAGTTAGTGAAAGAGGTGGGAATAGAAATCAGGAACTCTAGACCTTATTCATGTGTCTTGAGGCTAAAAGAGAATTACATAATATGAGTTTTCCTATATCAGACACCCACTATTATACATTACAGAAAAGCATGCCTGTAAGAAATTTTTATGATAATCCTTTTTCCTTGATTGGCAACAGCAAGACATCAGCATCTTTTAAAAAATGAAATGAGAAACTACTCTATATTCTATGCATCCTATTGTTTTGATCTATATAAAGAATTCACTAAGTTTATTATACCATGTACTCGATTTGAAGGGGGAGGAATTAATGAAATGACAAAATCTAGTAAGGCATGTCTCAAAAACTTAATGATTAAATTACTTGTTCTGTCACTGCAATGATAACATTTGAAAAAATCTTTACTGAGATAAGAGAACAGATTTCTTATCACAGAAATCTATCTGTGGGGAAAGTAAATTATTTGCTATAATCTATAATTCAATATATTCTTTCACGACTAGAAAAATAAAGTCCATCTATAAAAGAATCCTTTAAAACCAGAAGGTAACAGGAAAGACAGTCATTCCAGCAGTAGCTGCTTCTGGTCATTCAGGCTCAGCATAAAATTAATCCTTAAAAGGATTTCACACTACCTTGAAAAGATTAGAGCACATCTTTTATATATATATATAAGGCTTATACAGCAATGATTTTGATGTTTTTTCTTCCTTTGACATTATTAGGGTCATTTGTAAGGCCTTTGGTCTTATGATGGAAAAGGAGGGAGTTTTCTACTGCCATCTGTTGATGAATTAGGAATAGAATAGAAGTCCACAGGAGAACAAGCTTGTTTCCACCATTCTTAGGTGAGCAAGAGGAACTGAAGCTTGGAAAAAAAGTCAGTCTGCATTAGCTTTCCCTGGGAAGCCCTCCAGGACTCATCAGAACAGCATGCAAACTCCCAATGGCATGGAAAGAAAGAAAAGGTTCTGTTTTGTGGTTAGGGCTCAAAGGTCATGTGAATTGATCCCATCTTGCCACCAAAAATTTTGTGAGGAAATGATACAGATGTGATTGTAGAAAGCTATCTTTGCAATAAAAGAGCACTGTGTTAAATTGGCAGAAGGCAGAAACAGAAAACCTAATTATGGCTGTTAAAATCTATTCTGACATGTCCTGAAGACTTCAGAAGGTAACCTAAAGGTGCACTGGATTGAACCTCTTCTTCAAATGTGAATAGTGGCTCACATTGCAAAAATATAAAGTAGCCATATATATTCAAATTCAATACTTAAAGGACAGTAATTTCAGTCGATTAAGGACATTGGTAGATAGTTCTTGCAAAGCACACAGACTGAATATGCCTACATTTATATTTGTTACCAGTTCTGGACAGAAATATAGTAAGATTACTACTGCAGCCGTGGGGGGAGAGTATTTTTATAAACATATATCCTTATTATGTGATTTTTACAAAGAATTACAGAAATACTTTCTGTATTAAAATCTGCTTTATAAGAGAGCACAATTTCTAGAAGAAGCCTAATAAATCTACTTTTTCTTCTTGATTTTAGCAGAAAGTCAGCTTCTGTAACACTTTCTTCAGTACTCACTGTAACTTGACTTAAAATTCATTGGTACTTCTACACTGCTAGGAAGGATTTAGTTACTAGTCCACTTCTTCAGCCTTTCTGGGAAAAAAAAAAAAAAAGAAAAGCTTTATGTAAACCTTTTTAAAATTTTAAAATTAACTGAGGCTAGTAGAAATCTGCCCCAAGTACCAGTTTAATAGATGTAAGATAGTAGAAAAAGTTGATATCTAGCTTCAACTGCTCATTAATAGAATGAAGTATATTGTGCTATTCTTGAGGGAAGTTTATTAGTTTCTGTTCTGCTCTCTGCTTCACTGGTGATGTGACACATATCTCCAGACTTATCGGCTGGGACACCGATGATTTAGAAAACTCATGGGGTGGAAAGTGTTCTTATAAACAACTAGCTAATTTGCTCCTGGGAAACTTTTTCATGCCCAGTTGTCAAAGATTTGCAAGGCTTATAGAAAACTAGGTTTAGTCAGTGAAAGAAAAAATTAATCTGAAATTAAAATTTAAGTTCTCTTCCTGAAACTCAAATATTTCACATAAAACACAGAGGACTGATAATTTTGAATCTGAATGATCACTCATTCTGTTCTGCAAGCTGAATACCCATGCCCTTGTAAACTGCTTAGACCATGTGAAGACTTCATCAATAATGCACTATCAAGAGACCTAGTCACCTAAGTGTAACTCAGCTCTCCAGGATAACACAACTTGCCAACACCAAGCTACAACTGGCATCAGGAAAATGAGTTATAGGGCAAGGGATGCTGGCTCATTTAACCTATTTTACTGTGAGAAGAGAGATTGATCACTGGTACCAAGCTTTCCTGGACACTGTGTTGTCTTTTTGTCCATTTCTCTTCTTTTCACACTATTATACTTGATCATCATCTTTCCTTCAGTTTCCTACTGCTGGCAATGCCACTCTGGGCACAGAGCCTCAGTTAATACATTCATTGGACTGTACTCTGTTCTGTGCTTTACCTTTAATACTGGCACACCTCTCTAGTGAGAGCAACCCTACTCATCAGGAAACGCTGAACTAACTGCAGGGCTGAAGTGCAATTGCTGTTTTACAGCACAAACCAGTGGCTGATGCATTCTTCTGGAGTTTTCCCCATACAACCTACTGGATTCTTTTATGCAATGCTGGTATTTATCTCTGGCTTATATCCCATTAAGTACCTGCATCTGACTGAACATTGCAAGGTAACAGGCCCAGAGAAGGCATTTAGTTTTTCTAGGCCTTTTAAATGGAGGTTGAATTTAGATGTCCTTGCAAAGGCCAAGTAGAGCTCCATGAAATTTCTTTCATATAACCTGATAGAAAGATACAAGTAAAAGCTTTTGATTTTGAAATTCAAACACAAATCCTATAGTAATATATGGTTATTGAGTCTCCTTCATCATTTTTCTCCAGGATGATTTTTCTTCAGAAATTTGTCTGATAATGGGTCTTTCTAAAATAGAAGCTACATTTCTTCATAATGTCTAATTCTTTATTTGTCTAATAACTACAGCAGTGAACAGCCCAAATTTGATCTATATTTGATGCTTTCCCTTATTGTATGTGAGAGGTATAGTCTTGCAATATATTCCTTATTTCCTCTACCACTGCCTCCACAACACTGTAACCTTCACACTGAATGAGAATAGCTGGATACAGCTTTCTGCATGGCTTCTCAATTGCTGGCAATTTAGTTGGCCAGATGGGGTTTCTATGGAGAAATGTGAAGGCTAAGTGTGCCCCTGCAGAGCTCATGGCTCCTGCTGACTCAGCAAGTTAAGGACACAATCAAATAGTACAACTTCCACCTCTTTTCTCCCCTTCTTTATAACCCCTTCTATTTTTCCTTCTTCCACTCATCCAGGACTGTGTCTGTACTAGTATTTCAGGTGACACGCTTTTTTCCCCAATTAGGATCTGCAGTATCTTGCAATTAAGGGAGTCTTTGCCAGTCCTACTCTAAGTTCCTACAGGGAAACTGTGAAGTCATAGAGCCTACAGAGAGGCATGAAGCTTTAGCAGGCACACAAAGCAGCAGCTGTGTGCGTAGATAATGTGAAATGGCAGGACAGAGCTCTTCAGCCAGGAATGGAGGATAGTGCAGTGTCTGCATATTGTCTCTGTATGAGTATCAGAATGAGGCATCAGTTGGTTTCTGCTCTTACTGAGACTAGGAAGGCATTAAGAGCAGGAGCAGCAGCTGAGATATAATTTTTTTCCAGAGAAGCCTTAAAATAGACTAAGTGAGGGCACATATTGAGGGAAATGAGATTTAAGCTGCATTATAAATGGAAATGTCTTCAAATGGCATAATTTTGAAAATGTGCTGAGGCACCAGTCCTTTTAAAAGTCATGGGAACATTGTCATTAACCACACTAAAGTAGAGGAAAGTCCCATAATACAAGCTTACATTTGCAACTGATTGACTTTAGAATGCCTTAAATTGGCACATAAATATTTCTATGAAGGAGAGACAGCTCTGGGAAACAAAACACTGAAGAAAGCCAGCCAGTAAAACTAAACACCTTATCAAGAACAGGCTACCAGCAAGTGAGATTTTGGCCACAATATACTTGTACATCAAATATGAGAGTTTGACTCTCCGACATTCTTCTTTAAAATGGAAATATAGCCTCTGTTTTAGATAGGTGTATTCTTTTCTTCAAAATTATATCTCAAGGTAAAAAAAAAAAAAAAACAGCCACAAGATGGGAATATTTTTGTCTCTGCCCAGTTTACAACCAGATTTAATGAAGAATCACTAAAAGAAATATTACTGTTGTAATTATAAGGCACAAGCTGAATATTTAGAAGTTTTCTTTTCCCTTTATGGAGAGTAAAATATGATTTTTAAAACAGAATTTCATGATTGGTTAGTCCTCACTTTGGCCCAGAGTTCTTTTTATTTTTTTGAATTAGCAAGTCAAAGTGACAGGAGTGAGAGCACGTGTTGTGAGAAAACACTACCTCATGGGCTGTTCTCCATCCCACACCTTAAATTTCCAGCATGAATGATGTTTGTATTCTTCTACACTCATTCAGTTGGCATGTAATCCTTTTTTATTAAAACCAAAACTATTTTCTAAAAGCTATTTCTGCTTTTGAAGTACATATAAAAGGAAAAAAAAAATCAACATAAATTATTTACTCCAAGTCTTTCTATTGATGAATCAGAGAAAATTGTCCATATTTGGTGTATTGTTGATAAATAATTGTGATGTCCTATTGACAACTCTTGTGTTTCATTAAATTTTACAGCAGCAAGTATTAGTCAAATATTTTCTTGCTATAATCAAGTGACCATATATATATAGAAATATATTCAAATATACACATACAAGCATATGTATATATGTTATGCAGGAATCTCTGAAATGGGGTCTAGATAAATCAATTTTTCTGGTATGACTTTCTTCCATTTCCCTCAAGTGGAAGACAAGAGAAATAGAAGTTTATTTCCATTCTGAAGTTTACTGACCTATTTCATCAAGGTACGTACTTTCCTACCAGACATATACAGCACAGTGGATATGAGGCTTCCTGGAAGTTGAAAGGGTGGAAGTTTTATTTATTTAATTGAATATATGACTTTAAATTGTTTTCTGAACTGCTAATATGTTTTATGCTATATATTTATTTGAGAAAAGCAGAGATATCCCTGGGTGAAGGGAACTTATTCCTATCTTTTCTTTCAGAGAAAAGTTTACAGAACAATATTTAGTTATTGTATCTATGTTGCCTCTCCGGACCTCACCCCTTTCTTTCATGGAATACATTTCATGTCTGAATCTTCTTTCTTTCAAGTCTTTCCACTAAATTACATTCCATCTGTGAAGCCTACAAAGCCTTAATCATGCCTTCTAACAAATGTTATCACACTTATATAGCAAAAGATGCCCAGAGAGAATCATAGAACATTTGGGAACTTCTACCATCTGTGCATCTCCCACTTATGCTTATTCAAGAGTTTTTCCCCACACCCAAGTTTCTTCTTCTCCAAAGTGTTGTATACCTAAGTACATTTCCTTTTGTAGAGATAGGGATCTGTGCTGTCCTCTGTCTGCAATAGAAATTACTATACACCACAAAATTATATTAAAAGGATATTTATAGGGTCAAAAAATTAAGTGTCTATTTCATGGTTGGTAAATTACGAAATGAAGCTATAGGTGTAATCATAGCTCCTGCACAAATACTGGTACTTGTGAAGTCTGACAGTCTTTCATTAGAGCCATATTTTTCTCCTCAAGATCCCTACTTGCTGCCTTGTACAGAACTGACCTTCTCTGATGTTAAATCAAGGCAAAATCCAAGGTTTTGTAGTGTTAGAGTGTTTTGTTTTAAAGCTAGAGACTGACATTTACTTCCAGCATAGAATTCCCCCATGATATCACAGAACAAAACATTTTCACTGCAATTTCACCATATCTCAGTTCTTACCTGAAATCATGAGACTTTTTTTGCTGAAGAGTGAAGATTTCCAAACACACCTTATGTCAGTGAGAGTTTGCCTTGGAGATGTAAAAGTATGTGATTCTAAACACTTCACAAAAATAAGGATGTTAAAGACTCAAATTAGATATACTAAACCTATGGATATTTTTTACCTCAATCTCTGTAATACCTTCCCATTTTTAATACTGGTATCATGATAGCCCACAGTATAATACAATTTTCCACAAATTAAACAAAGTTTTTAAATTTTTTACACAATGCAGTGATATACATCATTAAAAATTGCATTTAATAATTCTTTGTGCATGATGTTGTTCTAACAGTGGGCAATAAGACCATGAGACAAATACTGAACATGAAGAAAAAGTTTCTTAATAAGTCCAACCCTATATATTTCTTCTGTGTAATTAAATAAAAATAGGTATTAATGTATTCAATTATTTACTTTATTTATTTGAATTTTTTCATTTGCACTTTTTCTTTTCTTTCTTTCTTCCTTCCTTCCTTCCTTCCTTCCTTCCTTCCTTCCTTCCTTCCTTCCTTCCTTCCTTCCTTTCTTTCTCTTTCTTTCTTTCTTTCTTTCTTTCT
>VZSE01004120.1:252520-264120 GCA_013398275.1 Promerops cafer | reverse complement strand
TCCTTTATTTTATTTTATTTTATTTTATTTTATTTTATTTTATTTTATTTTATTTTATTTTATTCCAAATTTAAATTCAGTGCAGAAAGAATAAATGAACATGTAATTAGATTGTAATCACTGAATTAAAGTATGCTGAAAGTATTTTGATATTTTCTGGCTTCTGAGGGCTATATTGACTACAGTATTCATACTTGGCAATATTAATATTGGTCTTGATATTAGTTTTTGGGTTTTTACTTTTTTTCTGGGTTATTTCCCAGCCAAAACTGAAATTAAAAAAAACTGAAAAAACAACAAAAGTTAAGTCATACGTTTTCTTATTGATACTTATGTGGTTGGTCATTAGCAAAAACCTTTGCAATTTGAACTAAATATATACAATGTTACCATTGTTTAGAGAGAGAATGAATGGGATAATTATACAGCAAATTTCACAGCTATTTTTTGTCATCACTCATACCTGGAACAGTCAATAGCATTTCTTTATCTTTTTCTCTCTGTTCAGATCTAACTTTCATCCCTCTGTGTTCAGACATGGAAGTTTCCTGCTAGCATTGTTATGTCCCAGAAGAGAGGCCACATAATACCAGAGTATTGTAGTTTCTGGACAAAGAGATGAAATTGTCAATAGAATATTAGTTAGGCACATGTTGGGCTACATTAAATGTGAATAAAATATTTGAGGAACTTATTCTCTAAAAATGTCAAGTTCTTACCACTCTTATGTAAATGTAGTATTTTAGTGCATTGCAATTTCAACAAATTTGGATGGATAGATTTTTATATTCAGACGAAAAACTCCCAAAAGTTAGCCTCTTAAAAGCTCTAGTTCATAGTGAAATATATTAAAATACTGAAAATATTTAAATAAGATTGCCTATGAATTTCATGATGGGTAAATCTAACTTCATTATCAGATATCACTGAATTACTCTGACTTTTTCAAAAATCTAAATATAGTTTTGGACTTGTAAAGAAGTTATATGCTAAAACTCAGTAAAGTATTAAGCAACCAAAAAAAGGAATATATTATTTGAAGTGTCATGAAGTCACAATAGTTTTCATTCTTATAACTTCCAGAGGAATAATAATACCAAGTTAAGTTAATAACTTCCTCCAAGAATGACACAAGATGAAAACTAAAAAAGTTTTCTTATCAATACTTTGTGTTCATAAACTTTTTGAAACTGCAATAAACTAAATATATCCTCCTTAAGTTACACTGAGTCATGCTGTCCCCCTTGAAAAAAAATAGACATTTAGTACAAAAATGCTAAAAATTATTTTTTAAAAAAAGCAGAAGTTAATAAATACAGTACTAATAACTTAAGAAGTAGCTGTGTTGATGCATTAAAATTGGAACTCCATCAACTTTCTGAAATCTTTTTTTTCTCATTTCTCCCATAAAAATATTTTATTGTATTTTTTCACAAAACTTAAAACAAACCTAAACAGTTCCTGTCTTCACCTCCCTATTATTCTATTTCTAATCTTCTCATTCTGACCTATCTCTCTAAACTTCTCGAACATATTTGATACAAGACTCTTCATGGAATGTTCTTCATCAAGGATTTTATATATATATACATAAAAATATACACTTTCAGTATATTCAGCTTGATAACACCTGGCAACTGATAGCATCACTTGTCATTTGGATTGACTATTGAAATTCTGGATGGCTCTGTTCTTGCAAGTGCCAAATCCATGTTTTCAGAGTCTTTATGCCTATTTTTTTTCATCTACCTCTGTACTATTCAACTCTTCAAAAGCGCAAAGTTCCTTCTGGTCAGGTATAGCTTCCTTTGTTCTGGAATGATCTACTTATCTTCACTTCCATTGCCCTTATTCTAATATAAAGCATTTAGACATTCAAAATAATGAATTTTCAGAAGATAATGTGGATGATATATAGGTAATATATAGACAAGATAGAAAAAAAAAAAACACGCAGTGGCAAAATAGGCAAATATGTTCACAGTGTTACACCTTGTACTCTTTAATGAAGTGTCAAATGTAAACCTTTAGATCCTATCCAAAACTTGCTAAGAAAGCGCTGGCTCTACTTTTGCAGAATGTGCAAAAAACACAAAAATAAGTAAAATAATAATTATCTACCTAGAAATACCCAAATAAATTGTGTACATTGTTTCAGGTCCCAACAAGGATTGTTATGTTGAAATTAACAAAATTATCAATGAAAGCAAAGTCATAGAAGAAGAATCATCATATCTGAAATGAAATTAATTCAAAGACTACAAAATATTCTAGATAGTTCAATATTAGTTCAATATTCAATAGTCCAGATAACCTTCACTGCAGAATTCTCAAGAAATTAATGCATATATCTGAAGAGTCTAGAACAAGAAGTTTTAGTAAGGATATCAGTTTCAAAAGGGAACGAGAAAAGAGGAAATTAATAATGTTTCAACAAGATTTTTTGATGAGTTTAGAATGCAAAGTTTCAAAATAAATTTTGAAGCTAAGAATGAGTAATTGAACTGAATCAAAGAATGATTTAGGCTGGAAAAGACCTCTGAGATCACCAAGTCCAGCCTTTGACCGATCACCACCTTGTCAACTGGACCATGGGTCCAAATGTCACATCCAGCCATTTTTGAACACCTCCATGAATGGTGTTCAAAACTCCATGCTCCCGGGCAGTCCATTCCAGTGTTTAATGACCCTTTCTGATGTCCAGCCCAAACCCCTACTGGCGCAGTTTCACTGTATGTCCTCTTGTCCTGTTGCTGGCTGCCTGGGAGAAGAGGCTGAACCCCATCTAGCTAAAACCTTCATTCAGGCAGCTGTAGAGAGCAATAAGGTCCCCCTGAGCCTCCTTTTCTGCAGGCTAAACAACCCCAGTCCTGTGCTCTCTCAGCCACTCCTCATAGGACTTACCCTCTGGACCCTTCGGCAGCTCCACTGACCTTCTCTGGAAATGCTCCAGCCCCTCACTGTCTTTCTTGTGCTGAGTCCCAGAACCCGATTCAGTACCCGAGGCGTGGCCTCACCGGTGACTAGCACAGGGAGACAATCCCCCTGCTCTGCTGGCCACATTATTCTTGACACAAGGAGTAATAGAAGTACAGAGAACAGAAGTAAAAAGCAAACTTGAAAAAATCTATCCAAACATATTCGAGAGAAGATACTACCATATATTTGTATCTTTAATAATTTATCTTCCATTCAAGGCAAGAAATCTCATATATCTGGACTTCAAAACACTTTTTGACACAATCTGATATGAAAAGAATTACTTAAGACAGAGAAGATAAAGAACTGGCTAATCAGGAAAGGACAACAGGTTGTGTTAGGTGTTTGCATGATTAGATGGAATCTTCTAAGGGATCCTTTATGGGGTGTTTTGCCATAGAACTTTCTGATATTTAAGTTAAAAACTAGATCATAAAACCTCAGAGTACGCTGCTGAAATTTGCTGGTAAAGCAAGCCTGAGAACCGTCAAAATGATAAAAACCAACAAGAATAATCAGATGACTTGATGACTTCTATAATAGAAATGGGATTACATTTAATAGTACAAAGAGCAATGTAACTACATTTTCAGCTATAAACTGTGAGTTCATCAGCTGAAAATGACAGAGAAAAGAAAGATGCAGCCAATCTACTAAAGAAGGACTAGTAGTCATCAAAACACAATGTAGCTATGAAAAATGTTAATACAGACTATTAAACATAATATTTCTGGGTTAAAGAAAGAGATGTTTAACACTACCACATGAGGCAGAGTACATCTTCATGATGAAAATCATAAACATTTGTGTCATCCATATTAAACAAGGATTCACTGAAAACATTATTAAAAATGGAGTGGAGAGAAGTTCATCAGCACAATGTCAGGAATGCAGAACTTAGATCATGAAAGGAAACTGAAAAATCTTGTATTATTTTGCAGGAAAAAAAACAACCCTAAGATAAGAGAAATTCACTCTGTAAACACATGAATGGGTAAAAAGAGCCTGCAGATGTTTATAATGTATTGAACTTTAAGATTAGTATCAACATAAGAATTTTGCATATATATACAAACACATATTTTAAAGATATGTTTTTCATGCAACATGAGTTCTTGCACTAATGGAGGATAGGATTCAGAGTCCAAGAATGCCAATTTATTCTGAGTCATAAAGATGATCTCTGGGGTCAGCAAAATAACATTTACACCAAGTGTTTTAATGGCATTTATTTTGATTCAAATGCACATGATTTTCTTCATCACTCATCTGCTTAAGATCTACATGAATGCTTTAAACATCATTCACTCACTAGGTGCCTAATGCAAACCTTATTTAGTCAAAGTGCTTCCATTGACTTCTGTGTGCTTTGGATTAGGTTCTATATCCTTACCCATAGCCAGCTGCTGCAGGCTGCAGTTTTATCATAATATTAGACTGCTTTTCTTTTCCCCGTGATCTTAAGAGGGAAAGAAAGAGGTATACTTTGACTTGCCCAGTCTGTTCTTTAATGTGCTTAGATTGCAGTTATTTCCTGCTGAGCCCTGGATGAGGTTTAGTTTGTTGAAGAGCAACTTTTTAATCATCTCACGGAATGAATGAACTCTATAGAAGATATGTCAGGTTTCTATCAGAAGATGAAAAATGTAGAAACTTATCAGTACCTCTCTTCCTCTAGATATATCGTAGGTCATAAAAACCCACTCTGTACAGTACTTACTACTCTTATAAAGGACACTAAAAATGTAATTATGCAAGGGATGTTCACCAAGAAACTTTGCAAAACAGCTAAAAGAGACATAAGAGTATGGCTGTCTCTGCATGGCAAAAAGTGCAAGTGAGACAGCAGGACAGCAGATGATTTCAATGTCAGGCTATGTAATCTTCCTCACAGGAAGGGTGGCTACAACCCCTTCATTCTTATTTTGGAGAGTTCAGATAGCAGTGCAAAATGTTTTAGAAGCAAAGCTGATCAGGTATGTACCAGTGCTAAACAGCCTAAATATATTTGGCTACTCCAATGAGTTCTAAAAGTATCCTGTTTTAGGGTGATAGAACCAGGGCCTTCTTCAGCTTCTAATTGCTATTTTGGCTAAACACCAAAGCTGTTCACTAGACCTGTACAGTGTAGGTATGGATATATAAGTTTATGTTTTAATGTAGTTCAGGAAAAGGCGCAAGCGTCTCCACTTCTTCATGCTTTCTCTTGCTCACCATTAACAGCTGCTGGTAGCAGGTGAATAGCCCTTACTTTTTTCAGTGAATAGTCATGTCTCTGATAGGGCCAAGCAATGAATTAAGGGAAAACTTTGTCTGCTTCTCTACTGTACAGCTGAATAAGGTTTATAGCACCATGACCTCTAAGGATTCTAATGATGCACTTTTCATACGAAAAGAAATGACAAGCCTATTATAAAATACCTAGTAAAGAAGTTTTAAACATTGCAGAACAAAGCCAAATAGCCTGTCCAATAAGCAATCAACAGCTTGATCTCATTCTAAATTACTTTCCTTGCCACCATATTTATTTCCCTGATATAGAACAACTGTGTTCTATACCCTAGTTGTTCTATACAACTATTACTCTTTTTTCCTGCCAGAAGCAGTAATTGTTTTGATAAAGCAGATAGAAAAAAGCTCTCAACTAAGTAAGTATATGTGTACATTTATAAATTTCATTTTCGATGTAATCAATAACATATATTGGCATTAACTTACAGAAAGGAATAGAACTGCACAGCATTCAATTATCCATAACAGTGCTTGAATTATAATATCAAAGGTTCTTCTTCAGAACTTCTCAGAGTTGCCATCTTGCTTGAGTATTTTATCTTCTGCTCAACAGACAGCTGACACAGTACAATCATGAAGACATGCCAGATCTTTTATGCTCTCCTGAATTATATTAAAAATGAATTAAAGCTGCACAGGATGAACTAAGAACATTAGATAAAAGATTTTATGCTCTCGTGATTTTCATTTAAAAATGAAAGAAAACTTAAACTCACAGGAAAATTATTTGTAACATCCTTAAAAAAACAGTAAAAATGTAGAGCATAAAACTGAAAAATCACATTAGGTCAAGAAGTCTTCAAGGCAAAGTCTTGTTGAGGCAAAATGATTTTACAAAGTCTGTGTACTCAGTTTGGTATATAAAAGATATCTGACAGAAGTAAGTGAGAGCACAATCTTAAAAAATCTGTATTTCAATATATCTGTAAGAGTTTAGTATATTTTACTGTTATCCATCAAATTTCATGACACAAGATTTTCTGTGTATGTGTAGTTGTCTGGAATACAAACCTGTTTTAAAGGCTTCAGAAAGACCCATTTGACTTTCCAGCAATTCACCAAATAAAAGAGAAATGATTGCCACATATCTAAAGACAAATCTTGATGTGAACCCAGAATATATTAAAATAACATAAAGTAATGCAAGACTATGGTCTAATGAACTTAATCTGGAAAGAGTAATTTTTTTTAGTGGTTTGCATGGGTGACTAAACAGGTCATTGCACTTCTTTTTTTCTCATAGGGATAATTTACAAAGCACTTTGAGACCTTCAGCGTACTCACTACTGATATCCACCCTCAGAAACACACTATATATAAAAAAATCCCTAAATTATTTCCCAAAGGAACTGTGCTGTTCTCTGCTAGTGAATCTATATACATATCAACTGTACACATTTAATATTTTCAGTGACAATGAACATATTTTTCTTTCTTTGGCAGTGCTACCAGGTTCTCATACATTTCATTTAAATAAAGTCCAGCTTTAATTATCTCTCCTGAGTGTCTCATTGTATCTCTTTATGTAGAATATGTACTAATGACTCATAATTTGCCTCTATTTTTATAGAAATTCATGAAAGCTCACCCTAATTTTTTCTATAGTTTACTTTGTATTTAGAGAACATGAACAATAGTTTAATTTAAAAATAAATCTATAAAATAGTGGGGCTGGGTGCAGCACTCATTTATATCCCTGCAAATCCAGAAAACAAATTTAACAAAAATATGCCTCCCCTCATAAAAAATCATATGAGTTTTTGAAGACCTTTCATTAATTTTCCCTTCTGATTTTAAACATATTCTGTTTGTCATTTCTGCATGATTATGAGTGGTTAGATTTTTTGTCAACATCTGGGAAACAAAACCCGGTCTGTAAAAGGCCTTCCATGATGGAAGGAAGGAAGGAAGGAAGGAAGGAAGGAAGGGAAAGAAAGAAAGAAAGAAAGAAAGAAAGAAAGAAAGAAAGAAAGAAAGAAAGAAAGAAAGAAAGAAAGAAAGAAAGAAAGAAAGAAAGAAAATCTCAATGCTAATAATTGCGATTTGTAAGGAATATATACACACTGCAAAAATTTTAGTAAACAGAATCACTATCTCTTTGGCTAAATATTGATTTTCATCATTCTTCATAAATGTGAGAACTCAGAAATGCTGATGGAATCATGCCTATGCAAGAACCGGGAAGAACCTTTCACTTTGAACAGAGTTCAGATATGTGTTCAAGAATGAACTATTATAATCATGCGAGATTTAACCACTGTTATCCAACACAGATTAATTCTGCTCTGTCAGTAACTTTTATGGTGCATAATCTAGCTCAAAATTCTCAAAGAGAGTAAAAGAGAAACGATTTAAACAAAGTAACCGGTTTCATGCTTAGCTAGCGTTCAGTTAAATAAGCACAGATGTGGGTTTTATCTGCTTAAAAGTAAATCTGTGGTTTTCTTATTTAAACTCTTATGTTTTAACGTCCATCAGAAAAGCTATTGCTGCAATGAATAATTTAATCACTGCTGCCTATTACATGCTACTACACAGCAAGCATATTTTCAAAGCTGTGAAAGACACTGGCCAAGTGTCAGCACTCCCTGTAACTCAGCCAGTGTCCCAGTATATTCACTGAGGAACTCAGGGAGCTCCGAGGCGGCCAGAGGGCACTTGTGGTAGGGAAGGGAGTGAAGAGGTCACAACAGAATTGCACCAGATCAGCAAGACACTTTGGAGAGATGAAAGGTCACCGCGGGCTCCGTGCTGCTGTGGTGTCATTTCAGCTGCTCGTCCCTTGGTGGAGTTCTTGAGTTAGTTTCGCCTTTCCGTCAAATGGCTTTAACGGCTTCGTGTGGGGGTTCTGTCCTTGTTTTTACCCTGCTTTCGAATTTTGTCATATTTACTGTATTTAATCTTTTCCACGTATTATTATGAATACGTTACTTTCAAGGTAATATGGGTTTTTGCCCCCTTCTGAAGCTTCTTTTTTTCGTTTGTGAGTGCAAATAGTAATATGCAGTGTGTATTTGTTAATGTATAGAGTGGTGTGGATATGTAAATAACCTATCTCTCTTTAACCAGAGACTGATTCCCACTGCAGATCCCAGAAGTAATTTTCCAGTGAGAGCTACTGACATTCCTAAACTGTGAAAACCAAATTGTCGTGGGCTGAAAGAGCCAACTGCGGACTCGAGTTCGGCTGCCGGCGGCAGAAGCCGGGCTCAGCCAACACATGAAGATAAACCAGCCATTAATTATATCTGCATATTTTAACTATGACCCCTGTCTTTCCAATCAACAGCTACAACAACGACAACAAAGCCCCAGTGCAGAGCACCGGGAGCCTGGGGGATGCACAGAGCCGGGGAAGCTCCCAGGCTGCTTTAGGATTTCCCCACGTACAGCAAGACTGCGATTGTCAGCAAGACGGATTCCTTCCCACACGCAAGATGCCACTTCTGTGGCCTTATCAGATGTTCCCTTTAAGGACACAAGCTCCTATTTCCCCTCTGTATATCACCAGCATCTCGGGCTATTTTATTTATTACAGACGATTACATTTGTGATCCCTCTTCCCACTTGATCTCACCAGATCAGGAGGACAAATGCCGTGTCGTGTCTGAGCGCGTGTGGGCGTCTGTGTGCATCGGAGAGGGGGGGCCGGGAGCGGGGGGAGTTACACTGCGCAACAGATTTGCCCGAGAGGAATAAACCTCCCCCGCCTGAAACAGCCGGGCTCGTTCCTGCCGACACCCGGGAAGCTGTGGGTGCACCGGCCGCGGGACCGGGAGTCTACGGTGCCGGGGAGGTGGAGACAGAGTGCGGGGGTAATTCTACTCTCTCCCCTCTCAAAGGAGTGGGATGCAGGGGGGCGCGGGGGACACACGGCCAACACAGCCCCGTCCTCCCCCCGGCAGCCGGGGCACGTGGCCCGGGAACGGCGCGGCCATCCACCATGCAGCGCACGTCGGGCCCATTTCCCACGCCGGCCGCCTGCCCTGTGGGAGGAGGGGAGGAGGGGAGGAGGGGAGGGAGGAAGGGAGAATGATAGAAAAGGGGGGGCCGTTACCTCTGCTCCGAAAGAGGAACCAATCCACTGTGAAGGACGCAGCACTCCCGAGCAGGAAAGACATTGCACATTCAGAGAGAGATTGCATGTGAAGACACTGCAAAAAAGAAAGAAAGGAGGGGGGGACTCGGGGGCGCAGACCGCGTGTGAAAGGCACAGTGTGTGTAAGAGAGGCCAGCGAGGGTAGGAAAGGAAGGGGGAGCAATTGCACATGGCAAGAGAAAGAAATCACTCATTCGCTTGAAAGAGGCACTCGCAAGCAGACCGTAGTAGAAACAACAGGGAGGGAGACGCAGGCAAGAAGGCGAGCCTCCATGCCGCGCAACAGCCCGGAATCCGATTAAAGTTTATGGCGGGGAGGTTAAAAACGCTCTCATCCCGCCCCTTCCCTGGCGAATACATTAAGTTTCCTGGCTGCGTTTAAAAACACAAAGGGACGGGAACAGCGGGACCTGCGGTCCGCAGTTGTATTTCCAGTGCAGGGAGCCAGTGTAATGCAGTATGCTGGTATTCCTACGTACTGACATGTCTGGATCTTACACTGTGAGCAAAATTTCCTTCTCACGGAGCTCCAGAACAGCGAGGGGGAATTTTGACAAATTCAAGTTGCTTGGCAAATATAATAGGGATTTGGTACTAATCCTACTTAACCCGCTGCGAAGATGCTGCGCTCCCGAACCCCCCTCCTCCGTCCGGGACTGCGGCGGTGAGCACTGAGCCTGCGCCGAGCTGGGCTTTCTCGCTGATGCTGCAGATAGAAAGCCGAGTGTCTCCAGCATCGGCGGGGGCGGGTTTTCGTGTTCTGGCGAGGCAGAGAGAGCGGCCGGGGCCGGTGCCAGGGCCGGCGGAGGCGCCGGAGGAGCAGCCCTGCAGCCCTCCGGAGAAGGGAGCAGTCCCTCCCTCCCTAGCGCCGACTCCATGCGGCGCGGCTCTGCCCCTCTGTGTCTCTGGACTCCTCAAGGAAAGAGGTGGCAACCTTCCCTCCCTCCTACAATCACTCACCGCCCCAAATGACAAAGACACGCTGTGACCGTTGCTTTGAGCCACCTCAACATATCCGGCCGCTTTTCGCTCAAATGTATCATCGCGATGAAAGAGACATTTCACTACATTCGTCTGAATGCGTTTTTATTCAAAAGAGCCATATATAACGAGGAATGCACACACAAACACATACAGAACGCTCACGTACAGAACTTGTTTGCCCACATGTGTTCACAGAGGGAGAAAGAGCAGCTGGATTCCTGCCTTCCCCTCGCTACGCGGACGCGCACACACACACGCACACATATGTACCCGCACACACCCACGCACACGCACACACCCGCACATGCTCATTCCCTCCCCACTGGCTGC
This sequence comes from Promerops cafer, assembly GCA_013398275.1. Classification (NCBI taxonomy): domain Eukaryota; kingdom Metazoa; phylum Chordata; class Aves; order Passeriformes; family Nectariniidae; genus Promerops; species Promerops cafer. The sequence continues at coordinate 253,436 of VZSE01004120.1, read as the reverse complement.
CCCACGCTCGCCGGCCCCCGGAGTCTCCCTCTTTTTCCTCCGGGCTCCGAGCAGAGAGGACAGGTAAGGAGCCAGGCATCACCAAGGGTAAGGCGCGAGCACATAAAAGCCATAGGCGATTAAATGGCTCAAAGTCAAAAGGAGACGAGAACTAGGGACGTCAGAATAAGCGAAGTTGGGCCGGAAAGCTTTACCATTAAAGTTTATTTCCCACTTACCCAGGTAGGTGACGCTACATTTTAGCAGTCATCGAAGCAGCAAGTCTCTGTTCGGAAATAAATCTGTTACTTCTTACATGTGTTTATTCGACTAACCCTCTCGCTCCCTTCCTGATCATCTTCTTCGAGGGATTTTTTTTTTCTCCTAGGATACCCACAAACATGCTGAAAAGACACATTCAAAACATGGTAATAGGAAGAACACAATCACTAAGACTGAGAGGCTGAAACAGCACTGGGAAACAGGACGAAAGTCTGAGATCTAAGGCAGTCCCCCTTCCTCCCTGGAGTTTCATGCAGTTACAGTGACTGCAGCTATTTCACAAAAGCACCAACACAACAGAGGAAGGTGGGAATCTGCGAAACGAGTTTCCTTACCAGCTTGATTCCGCAAAATGCAGAATAGAAGAAGAGAAAGGCGAACAAATATTTGCTTTAAAAATCGTTGCTCTATTCACAGTCTATAGCGGACGTGGGGAGGGGAAGGGTAGGAGAAAATCACTACAGCTCACGGGTTTGAGAAAGCAACAGAAGCAACACTCGGGCGTGAAATGAGGATCGGTTTTGAGGACTGAACTGGTGTTTTGTGATGAGCAGCTATCCCACTTGCAGCACTAGCAGCAGAGACAGAGGGTAAGACTGAGCTTTCTGGAGTGCAGCGCTCGACTCGTCCTCACTCCTCCTCCTCCCTCCCTCCC